>NW_019060117.1:0-34022 GCF_000696155.1 Zootermopsis nevadensis
ATATCTGATTGAACGGTGGTAATTAATAGGAGCCAAATTTACCGCCTCAGTATGACATTGGAGACGAAACCATAAACTCGACGGCTAGCTGTGTTACAAAGATGTGTATGATCCATATGAACAATGTGTAAATATTGATCCGACAATGGTCAGCTTTTATATTAACTCCTTCTTGCATAACAATGCATTACTCCTTTACCTTAGAAACTAGTTGTTATGTCATCTGTTTATTTGGCATTGTTGTGTTTCATTATTGCCGTCAACAATCCCCTTTTGTTATTGCGGAAAGAGCTGAGCTGTGAATCGCTTTTAGAAGTGCGTCGTAGACTAGATAATTTTGTCCTGGTAAAAACGTTTTAGAATATCACAGGTACTTATCTTATATAATAATTATTACATTACATTTCATTATATTATAGAGACGTAATTACGTAAGATTCTCCGGAACCGTGGTTCCACTGCCAATTTTTTAACTTAGTGATTGCTCTGATGATCTACGTTTTTAAATTAACACGTGATTTTTGTGTCTTCGGTATATATTGTGCAGACAAGAGCGAATAGAGAATCTGTTTCTGTATGCGAATTGGATGTTGCGTGTGTTTGTTGCAGATGCAAATTAGTTTATTGATATTTTGTACCACGTATCATGTGTTGAACACCTGTGTCAGATATGCGTTATGAAATTCGAGCGAATCAATTGTGTTATTGACAGATATAAGGAATTCATCATTGTTATTTTGACTCAGGATAGGGGCCCCTGTCGACCTCTTGCGAACACGGTAAAGAACCTCCAGGCTCCATAAAGTACAGGAATTTTTTTGACTATTTGAGTTTAAAACTATTAGTTATTAAATGACTTCTCCGTGGAATTGATTAGTTTGTCAATTATTTTCCCCGCCTGGTTCACACAGAAAGTAAAACATTAAGTCCCAAATTTCCAGGATAATCCTCAAGGATTCCCCAAATCACAGGATATATGTTGCCTAAACCGTTCTTGAAGGACATTAAAAAACCTACATGTGAATGTTATACCAGATTAAGAACAGATTTCTTCTGAACAATTCAGTGACATGAAACAACATCAATTTTAATTATGCATGTGATCTATATCAGTGATATTCAACCTGGGGTACGCGAAGACATCTTAGGGGTACGTGAAATTTAAAAAAAAATGATGATAAACACTGAATAATCAGTAATGTAATTTATTTAATTGATTTTAGATGTAGATTATATACTATGTATAACTTGAATTATACACCAACAACTTTGGGGGTAAAAAGTTGAAGAGAAATTATATCTGGGGGTACGCGAGGACATCTTAGGGGGTACGTGAAATTTAAAAAAAATATTATTTTATGATAAACACTGAATAATCAGTAATGTAATTTATTTAATTGATTTTAGATGTAGATTATATACTATGTATAACTTGAATTATACACAAACAACTTTGGTGGTACAAAGTTGAAGAGAAATTATATCTGGGGGTACGCGAAGACATCTTAGGGGGTACGTGAAATTAAAAAAATATGAATTTCATGTCTGTGTGAGACTTGTTTACATTAAAATGACGCAAATTCCTTTTAATTTCCATTGGGACCAAACTCGTGTTATTATCACATGTCTCTGAATTAAGTTCAGCTGTGTTTGCATACACGTATCCGTCATTCCAAGAATTTTATGAATGAATTCGTCAGTTTACATTAAACTCGGGATGAAATTCGTGACTGTGATACAAATCGTGTGTCCAAGTTATTCAATTCCCGCCTTCAGTTAATCTCTCCTGGTGGCTATTGGAACTTTCGAGGTGTGAAAGGAGAGCTAGAATAATTCAGCACAGATTTACAAAAATTTTATGATCAACTTTTTTATCTAAAATTTCGTCGATAGCTCTTATCGTTTTACGTGATAGGTATAAAGAATTAGGCAAGATTATATTTTTTTGTTTCAAACTTTTATTTCGGTTGTCCAGGGTTCGAGTCACTATTTTACCACGTCTAGCCGCCTTAACCCTTTTAAGCCGAAAAGTAATATTCAGTTGTTAAATCAAACAATACACAACAATTTCAAATTTCATTTGATCGCAACTGTGTAGGTAAATATTTGTTGATAACCCTCGGAATACGAAACGCATTAATAAATACAGGCTGTGATGAATGTGCATATCGAAGTACACATGACCTTGAGTGACCTTCTACTAAATTATCCTTCATATATATATTTTATTATTTTTCCTCGTAAACAGTGCCAAAAGCTGGGCGTACAATATATTTACGTTCTGAAAATAAAATATGTGCATATACGTATTATGTATGACCTCATTTCTTGGGGCTGACAGACACTGCCCCTATGCTGAATTATGATGTGATGTGGCGAACGTAGGACAGTAGAATACGTGACGAGTAGCCGACGATGTTAGGATATCAATCACATTACGATACGTGATCAGAAGAGGGGAAGAATTTTCAAGAGCTGAAGACAGCCCCAAAGGGACTACGAAATCGTAAGATTCTGTGGGAAGTTCGCTGACTAATTATCAACCGTGATTTCGAATGGCTTTTCCGTCCATTTATTTTTCCGTGCTTTTTTTTTAAAAAAAATAAGGGTTTCCATACAGCTGCTGTCTTATGGAACACACTGTATAATTTTTGTCAGCCATAGACTATCTGTTTCTTCAGCACACATTGGTATGATTATTCCAGAATAGTTCGGTAGCGCTGGATTTTAATTCTTACTTACTGCGTGCTCCTACGACTGATACTTGTCTGTTTTCTCTCAAAATGTATGTCCGAATATAAAGAGTGTTTTTAAAAAGGCCACTATCCCATTCTCTTCATATCTCTGTACTTCACAATCGTATTTGAACGAGCTTTGCAGTCCATACTAGTTGCTAGTTATTTTATTTCTTAGAACAGAACGCCGCGCACATGCGGCAACTTCTCCGACATGTCTGTAGTGCGTGTCCTCTAAACACCAGGCAAATTCTCTTGTTTCGTGATCGGTGGCGCGAACGGAGATAAAATTCAGATTTCTGTTTCTCACGGCGGTGAGTCTGAAGGTGACTGTCTTCTGGATTGTTGCGCCAGGTAGTCTGGTAGATTAGCGACGTTTCGGACGATCACATTTCTACCGCCACGAAAAACTTCGAATTACACATGTACGGTACGGCGCTGATTATCCGGATAATCGTCACTATTATTTCTTCGCTCTTTCTTTCGTGCCATCTTTTACCTCACCTTTATCGCCTTACCTCTTTCCTCGTTATATTTTATTGCCACTTTAAATTTTTCAGGGCCCTGTGAATCGCTTCGTCCGTTCCAAAGAGCCAGTGTTTTTCCATAAATCACAGTAGGCTGAATTTCTGGGTTCGTGAAAGCTTGTTCTGCCTATAAAATTCTAGGGTTGTTAACCTCAGTGCCACGGCGAAGGCGTGCAAGTCTTAAATGTTCATGACACGAAAAGCAACCTTCTGAAACTTTGTAGTTTAGATGCGTCATGTTTGTGTTGAAATTCAGTATATATTTATTTATTATTTCAGTCTATACACAAACTTAATTTTAATTTTTAAATGTTGTTGTTAAAATTAAAATTTAATATATATTAATATATATTAAATTTTAATTTTAACAACAACATTTAAAAATTAAAATTAAGTTTGTGTATAGACTGAAATAATAAATAAATATATACTTCTGAAACTTGTAACGAGTTTTTAATCATTTCTTCTTTTAAAACTGTATATCTATGATTGTAAAATGTTCGCGTGACGTTAAGGCTGAAATTTGTTTTGAATATTTTGCTCGTTTTCTCACAATTTTCTTCAAATTTAGAGAAGTTCCAAAGAGTAGGAAGCCATTGGACATTCGTTAAAATATCTTGACGTTCGTTTCCTGTTTCATACTCGTTTCGCCCGCTACAGCCGATTTTTATATATATATATATATATATAACTTGCAGTTTCAAAAGTTTTGCTATAAATCATCAGAATCCATCACTGAAACATGGTTGAATCTTCCGGGAACATTATTTGTGATATCTTGAAAGTGAGGACAGTGTCTGACTGAACACATCGCAAAGGAAAGGAGAAGTTTTTTTTCGAACTCATTGATTCACATTTTCAGAAGGAAGAAGTTACTTTCATTAATGAAAGGCTGGGGGCTAGCAAACGTGCAATGCAGACATCGTTAGAAAGACAATCCCTGGGTCGCAGTAACGAGAATAAGTACGCGTTCTTCTGAAGCGATAAACAAATGACGACAGAATTCCGCTGAATAAGTTTTGAAGCGACTGTCTGTATCTGAGAATTATTGAATCATCTAGGCAAAATACGAATTGGATCGCGCGGTATTCTTTTTCAGAACGTAACTTAACCTCCCTGATGTACTCTTGACTAACTTAGCAACGAGCAGCTTCCCACGGAGTTAATTGTAATATAATATAATATTAAAATGAGGGTTATGATTGGATTCGTCTGGCTATGGATGTTGACATGGACCTGTGGCAGGATGCTGCAGACGAATGAACCCACGAGATCTGTAAAATGTGCTAACCCGCTTGAATAACTGAATGGCTCTGAACAATTGAACGTGTACTCTTTGGAGTTGTACACTGACATTTTGAAACTATTTCTTAAACGCCACGTCACTTAGGTCGTTGTTCCATAGATATTATCCGAAATCTGTGTTGCGTCTCAGGTTATTATTATCCGAATTTAATCCGAGGTCATCAGGGTTGAGTGACCCCGCAGTAACAATGACCACGATCGTGCAGGTTGAATCCAGGTCCTACAACGTCATTGCAGATGGTATTGGAGAATATAAAGCCTGTATTACGTATGGATTCAGTTACCTTTATCTCTAAATCCAGGCATTGCTTTTAATGCAGAGTTAATTTATCACTCCATGGCCTTTCAGAGAACTTTTCTCAGTTGATATGACATTACAAAACGAGTATGAGATTGCGTTTAAAAGCCGGCTACTTGAAAGGTCAGTTTTCAAGTCGATGCTATTCTGTCCACGAACTAGACATCTACGAAATACGAAACCAGGCGATGGTTAGGTTTACGTTGTGAAAATAGACGTGGAAAATGGTTGATGGACGACTTCCTTCTTAATGCGCCCGCAGATGCTGACATTTATAAATAATGGAAAGCATTTTTATCTTGAAGCTATCCAGTATATTCCCATGGTACATTCTCTGCTAGAATTCTAGTAACCTTCCTTCGGAGCCCTTCCGTACACAAGACACTTAAACCTACTAAGTCGTTATTAATTACCGCATCGAAATAATACCTTTTAATTAACAACTTAATTTTTTTTAAAAGTATAAATTACTATAATAATGAAGGAAACTGATTTCTGGGTCAAACAAGATTTTTCTTTGCAGCTGTTTGTGGTCACGAAAATCATCGTCACGTTCTTGATAACATATATTTTTGTCACATTTTATACAGATAAATATTTTGGAATATGTAAATAAAATGTAACTGGGATTTTTGACGTAAATACGTCTATAAGGAAGGGTCATTCGGCAAAAATGTGTTACGAAAAAGTGTAACTTTATTGTTATGTTACCAAGGAAATGTCGTGTTTACTCTGCATTGTTGTTACCTAGGAAACGTCACCTGTTTACTCGGAATTGTTGTTACCTATAAAACATTTCATTACATTACATTCAGCTACCACAGACCCATCTTAAGCGTAACTAATTCAAGTTAAATAAGCAAAGTCTTAATCAAACTTTACTCAATTGTAAAGCATGTATAAAGGAAATATTTAGAATAAAGCCAATATATAAACTTCCTTTCCGTATAGACGTATTTACGTCAAATTCTCCGGAACCGTTGTTCCACTGACAACTTTTTGAAACGCATAAAAATTTAGCTCCAGACACACGAGTCCCTCGGACTCCACAAGTTTCTTGTATGTTGCTTGTTGAGATTCCATGAATCTGTGCGTTGTGCAGAAAACATCTGAGTGTTTCTTCTTTTTTGTTTCCCTGTGGTAAATTAAATTGGCAGAGGCGGAGTTTTGTCTGCTGCAATATTCAAAGACTGGAATGAATTTAAGGGGCCTTTTCTTCATGCTCATTTCATCATTATATCGCGCTGTATATACAAGTTGGAAAATAACTCAAATTTGTTGTCAGAAACAGTGAAGGAAATTAATGACATTACAAATAAAGATAGTATAATTGCGTCATATTGTGAATCAAATGTTAAATTAATTATTCGGTTTTGTCCGTCTAATCACAATTATATTTAAAAATTTAAAATTTACAAATAAGATAATTAAAATATCATTTTATGATATAATTTTACACCTGAAGATGGTTCGATGAAACAGAAACATGTTGTAAAAATGTTCCAAAATGTAAATCGATTATTCGATGTGGAACATAAAATGATATTTTAATTATCTTATTTGTAAATTTTAAATTTTAAATATAATTATGATTAGACGGACAAAACCGAATAATTAATTTAATTACAAATAAAGTGAACAAAATCAATTATTCTAAAGCCGGTGGAATAAATCAAAAGTTAATGGTTTAAATTTACGTGCATTAGAAATAGGAGGGGGGAGACCTGATTAATTCTGAAGACAGGAAATTCTCGAGTGTCAGTTACGTAGTTTGTTGAAAGTCATCACATGATGTTGAATTAAGAGTCCGTCAATATAGTTAAGTTTTCCGTGATAACAGGCAGGGACTTATGATTTAAAACTTCAATTTGACTTTTGTGTTTCAGCGAAGGTGTAATGTACTTTCTTTCTGAGACACTGGCGGATTTTGGAATGTTCTTCGTGTAATCACAGAAATAAATATATTAAATTTATTACTCGGATATCTATTCCCCAGTTATATTATCACCTTCGTTAAATAATTCTTTTAATTTTTAGTTTAATAAGCCTAAGATGGTAAAGTTGCGTCATATTGTGATATAATAAGTATATATTAAATCTTGTCCGTCTAATCACAATAAATTCTTATTAAATATTAAAATATTACAATAATTAACATTTAAAATATTTAAAATATTAAATGATGTTCTTTATCGAAATATTCGATTTACATTAGACCATCATTTTTCATGTTTCAGTTCCTAAAAGAACCATCCTCAGGTGTATATAATTATATAAAGCTTCAAAACGATAAATAATTTCAAATACAGCCTGTTTAATCTCTTAATATATGTTAAATTCACTAAATAGTAGCATAACTGTAACATATGGAAAAATTCTTTATATGTAAAGTAAATACTTGATGTAGATTCTTCCGAGTGCAAGAGACTTGTAGCTTCCTCACGTTGACAGGGGAAATTGTCATTTTTGTGACGTAATTATCCTTTGTTCGTCAGGTACATAACGTTTCGAAATTTCGACTAGGGCAAGCAACCTAGACGCAGGATTTGGTTCTCCTCAGTACCTCCAGAATAGCTGCCTTTGTCTCTGCAGTATCACTTCGGTCCGCGAACCGAGCATGCCGTTGTTAAATTATCAAATAATCAATCTTCATCACGTTTTAGAAACACCTGGTTTGTACCCCTCGCGTTCTCACAGTGTTGACGGCATGGAATATTTAAGCCCAGTCTCGTAACAATGAAATGGCTTCCAAAAATAAACAGTAGGAAATCATTTCATCCAGTCCCAGTGACGGAATGTAAACAATAAAAACTTTTAAACATTTAATTTTTTTTTAATTCGGTTTACGTGCTTTTACGTCCTAGAATGAAATTTAAAATCTAAGCGAATTTTAGCTTCACGAGATGGATTTTGATGCTTGAGACGGCATGTTCATGTGACGTCATTTCGTTTTGGTTATTAAGGAGGACTGCACTAATAGTTTTAAATGAAAGTCAGATCGCCCTAGTGGGACTTAACCCTATCCTCGGAACCAATTTCGTCAGACGTTATTTCAATTTAGTGCGTGATTAAACCACTATATCTAGAATGCTACTGAAGCCGATTGTGTGGCCATGAGCTGAGAGACATCTGTGGTTCGAATCCTGCGATGTATTTTACGTAGGAGACCCTGATGTTAATCGAGCTGACGGAACATAGACGTTTAGCGAGAACTTTACAGCATAAATATGTCACTGAAGATGAATATATTCTGTGTTGTTGCTTATGCGTTATGTTTAGTTAAGTTAGGTTAGGTTAGGTTAGGTTGAGTTAGGTTAGGGGTTAGGTTGGGTAAGGTTAAGTTAGGTTAGGTTAGGTTGGGTAAGGTTAGGTTAGATTAGGTTAGGTTGGGTAAGGTTAAGTTAGGTTAGGTTAGGTTGGGTAAGGTTAGGTTAGATTAGGTTAGGTTGGGTAAGGTTAAGTTAGGTTAGGTTAGGTTGGGTAAGGTTAGGTTAGATTAGGTTAGGTTGGGTAAGGTTAAGTTAGGTTAGGTTAGGTTGGGTAAGGTTAGGTTAGATTAGGTTAGGTTGGGTAAGGTTAAGTTAGGTTAGGTTAGGTTGGGTAAGGTTAGGTTAGATTAGGTTAGGTTGGGTAAGGTTAAGTTAGGTTAGGTTAGGTTGGGTAAGGTTAGGTTAGATTAGGTTAGGTTGGGTAAGGTTAAGTTAGGTTAGGTTAGGTTGTTTTACGATGGGTTGGGTTGTCCTGGAGAATTTCTATCGTGTTCTTCGGGTGGTTGTGGGGATGTCCTGGTGAATTCTAGGAAAATTCCTGGAAAAGTCCTAGAGTAGTGTCGGAGAAGTCCTGGATACGTCAGCGTCACCTCAAGTTACGACAAGATCAGACCGACGTTTCGGGAATATAGGTCTTTAAATTTTTAGGCTAACATCATGAACATTTTTTGTCATGCTTATTTCTACCTAACTGTATTAATCTGAATGACGATAACTCATGCAAGTAATCTTCTCGTTGTTCTAAATAAGTACCTTTTGCACTTTGTTTGGAGACAACTGACGGACTGGGGCGACGTGGCCTTGTATATTCGCAGCGATATTGTGTCTTTATTAATCCAAGCGAATTGTGGTGGATTGCAACGATCCATAAATATTTTAATATTGTTGTGTGAATTTTCTGTCGTCTTGTATTTTCAGGAAAGTGAAAATCACTAACGCAGGCCTAACATAAATAATTTTTTTTTAAAACAGAACTTAAGAATTTTAGTCTTATCCATTACAGCACGAAACACAATGTTCATATAATTTACTATCTGGTATGATTGGACAAATTCGACACGAAATGGAAAATTACTTTTTCTTCGAATCCTCCACTTTTTCAGTTATCAATGACCCATTTTCCCATTAGAATCTATTATAAATCCGCTCAAAGTTGCATGAATTATAAATGAGAGCATGATTATTAACGGAGATTACATTTCCATCTTTTATTTTCAAGTTCTCTTCAGAGGATTAATAGGGGGCAAGAGATCAGGAAGTTCGGAGGGGGGGACAACAGATAAGGGGGTCGAACAAAAGAATCTGCCAAGCAACCCCCCCCCCCCCCGTCTCAGCGAGCGAAGAGATTGAACTAATGGGACAGCTTTCTGAAATGCTGATGAAATGTATTTTATGGATCTGATCCAGATTCATTACGTAATCAGTTGATGTTCATACTTTAAGCTTTACGTGCTCCTTGTGACAACTGCAGTGCCGGAACCTATATAAATATATATTTCCCTGTCACTTAAAATTTTTTCCCGCCTTGTGAAACGTATTTCGATCAAATACTTAAGATCGATATTTTAAGCTATAGCTAATGGCCAAATATCGATTTTTCTCGATAGCTCAAATTGAGTACAGTCTGTATCTCATTTAAATGTATACCGAATTAGTATTTTAATATTTTGTCACGTATTGTTGAGATCCATTTCGATAAAGGGTTCAGAGCACAGGGAATTCCATTGCAATGCTGATGTAGTACCTTGGGTTAGACCACAACAGCTTCCTTCCATATCTCTTCTGATTCATTAATCATTCTGCTGTCCTACGCTATAGGTTATATAGTTACTGACAACTTTGCTATAGAAAATTAAAAAAAATGTATTGGGGTCTATTACGCTTTGAACCGCAAGTACATGTCTCCTATTGATCATTTTTTTATTATTCATAAATACGAAACAGTTCCTTTAAATCATTAAAATCGTAAGTAATTAAATTATTCCTTATCCATGTCCACATTATTTTATTCTTAGTGTAGGTTTTATATTTATAATTGTTTTCCTAACACGTTCTTCAATGTGCGTGCTACATTTCCTGTCAATATCAACCCATTGTTTTGATCATCCTTGTAATATTTTTCAGATATTACAAGTTAACTCGTTAACTTTTCCGTCACTCACCTTATGGTACAGGAATAATCCTATGTCTAATCAAATAAAATTACAGGAAACCATATTTTGTTTCAGTTCATTATGGTATCCCACCCACAAGTTTTGATAAGAATTCTGTAAAATAATATTCGAAAGCAGAATAGGGAAGTACTGCGGGAAATTTCGTTGCACATGCAGGACTTTACGTCTGTAAGGTTGGCTACGCAAGGGAGTGAGTAGGCCGTTCAATGTTGCGAAAGTGTTTACGCTTGTTGATTGTCCTGTTCAGTGTGTTTGTAATTGGAATTTAAGAACGCATTTTGTGTTATTTATGCGTTGTATTTGAATTGTAGCTGCGAGAGTTGCCAGAATTATTTATTTCTTTGGACAACCCGTTTTAGGTAGGTTATCTGTGGTTATGGTTAAGCGCTGAGGTAGGATTTTTCCCATTTTTTTCGTATTTCGTGTGCATCATCTCAATATATTAAGGGCTTATCGAATAATTAAACGGAAATTTTGCCCATTTTCTTCCACCATTTCGTCCTGATACTATACTTTAATGTTGGCATTGTTTATTTTCAGTATGTCTGAAACAGTTGATTACGTTAAAAGTTTGTCCGATGATGAGTTGTACAACGAGCTTAGGGAGCGTGGATTTCCAGCAGGGCCTGTTGTTGGTAAGTGCATATATAGTATTGCTAATGACATGCAAACAACACACAACCAGGCTGTAGCAATGTAGATACAACTCTTCAATACCTGGTACAGTATTTGTTTTTCACATGTAGAGCTGTGAGGATTTTATGACAAAATCTAATATTTTCGTTAATTTAGTTTCATCAATCGTCGAATGGGCCCCAAGATATATGCCCACAGATAAACTGTAGTTTGATACAAGTATTCTATTAAACTTTTGTTTTATATATTACTTAATGTTGGCATTGTGTGGCGATTGGATTTTGCTGGCCCAGGACAGGGTCCGGTGGAGGGTTTTGGTTAATTCGGTGATGAACCTTTGGGTTCCCTAAGCCATCTAGTTAGTTAGTTGACATTGTGTATGTTGCAGGCTGCTATAATTTAGTAATTAAGAATTCTATTCATTGTACCATGACTTTTTTATGTATCCTGTGTGTAGTGGGTCTGATATAACCTGTATTATTCTTTGTTGATCTCAACAGCAACCAGTTACATTTTATAGTAAATGAGTTCTAACACCTGACATAGACAAACAGTGTTGTATGGGAATTATTATTTGAATTTCAGCGTCCACTAGAAGTTTGTACAAACGTAAGCTTACTCAAATACTGGAAGGCTTCCTTGTTGCTGATAAGCAAACACCATCGCAGCAAAATGATGTTGGAGAAGGGTTGACTCAGCCTAAGCAAGTGAATGAAAAACCCTCATTCCGTCATGACAGTAAATCAGGAGACACCAGAGTAAGAACAAGTCCATCATACAGTCATGGTGATGAGCGTTTAGAAAAATCAAGCTCATCTCTGTCTAACACACATACATTTCAAAGAGCAGAAAGGAGATATGATGGGGTGAGTCCACAATCCCCAAGGAGCAGTTCATATCTCAATACAGTGAGAGGTTTAAAGAATAATGACATTGATAAGCCAAGTCCATCTTGGATGTCAGTAGATTCGGCACTTGCACAACCAGCAACTTCATCTCCGTGGAAGACATATGGATCTTCCAAAGATGATCCCCATAGAAAACCGGATTTCGGAATACCACGGCGTACTACATTTTCACAAGAAACTGAAGAAAGTCCAGGATATTCCGCAAGACAGAGGTGGTCTTCTTCAGGTATGTTGGCGTCTAACGAAAAAGTGTTGTTTTTTTTGTTGTTTTTTTTTGTTAAGTCTTATTTACTGCATAATTTTATAGGTTAAACGTGAGTATGTAATTCATATTTGAAATGTTGGTTTGGTATTGATGTTTTTGATTTTTGATAGATGCCTCTCCAGCTGCTCGGCAAGAGATGGCTTCTCGGTACAGATTTCCGGGATATTCGGACGGAAAATCTTCTGTGTTGAACAGGTTAGGCATTTCCTTGTCATTGTGTCATGCTGGAAATTTCCTGAGTGTGCACGAGATATGTTTTCTGATTCTGCCATCTGAACTTTGGTTAATTTGTATCATGGCATGCAAACGATACATTCTTGTGTAATTTACTCTGACGAATGGGAATGTTTCTCCTGAAATGTGTGACTTAAGAAAACTATTTTTAATTTCATCAGATAGCACGAAGAAGTTGGTTATGTTGCCACATACTGTACTTTGATAAAGATATGTTTTAAGGAAACTACAACAATTACAAAAATTTTCAGTATATCAGCAGCCACTGGAGTATGAATTAACTGTTGAATTCTGTATACATTTTCAGGTATAATCCAGAAAGGCAGAGAAAACAGTCTCGCAGTTTGACAGTGCGAGTTACTTTATTCATAACCCTAGTCTTAGCTGCCGTTGCGCTAGCTTACATGTTATACAGAGTAAGTAATAAGTAGTTTGTAATTTATTTTTTTTCAAGTGTGAACATTTCCGTTTATGAGTTTAAGAATCTAATACCAGTCTGTATTTTGGTATTCTGTCAGTGGGGTATTAAAATTTCACATGACACCTTGAAAACTTTAATTTGTTCTTTCCTTATCCTTTATGTGATAGTACCCATTAAGAGCAAGTCTCCATAATAATTTAAAAATGGCACAGTAAAGTGTCAAAAGAAATTATAAACACCATGGCCTCTTATAAATTATTTAATTAAAAGATGGCTGTTTTCTAGTTTGCGGCAATAACATTTCAGACGTCCTTGCTTCCTCTATCATCTGGGCGCCCTAATGATGGAGGCAGCAAGTTCTTCCGAAACAGTAGCACTTCTACAAGCGCTACAACCTAAAAGACAGCCATCTTCACATTTGGTACTGTGAGAATCTCAAATCGTCATTATTCAATTTTTTTTCAGGCATGGTATGAAAATGATCCTTACCAACAGATAGAACAGGATGTGATGAAAATCATTGAAGGTAGCAAATCGAAGGACAGTCGGAAATAGAATGCGGCTAAGCATCCAACTTCATATCAGATATCTGAACACATGAACACATGTGTGAGACTGTATTCTGTAAATTGATTATTGAAGAAGAGGGAGATTATGTTCTGTAGTTGAAACAAAACGTGCTAATAAAAAATTCATTCTCTTTCTTACATGTAATAAAACTAATGGGAGACAGGAAATATGCAATAGAAAGTGAAATTTCCGTGCTCACTGCACGGTGTTAAAATTTTGTTGAGGTCGGTGACCGTATTAACCAGTTCTCAAATTTACCCGATAGAATTCAAGAACTGTCGAGAATATAAATCTTAAAACTATACCATATTGTTTAGAGTGCCTTTAAGTCAATTATTGTTTAATATTAAATATAAGTAATCCGTTATTAATTTAAAAGATCCGAAGAATGTTACTGAATTGCAGTTTTTTGTGTTGCTATGTACATTTTATGGTGGAGTGATATGCAAAAATTGAGGATGAATTTAATGTGCGCTTCTCAGTTTAGATGATGTGTGAAAATATTTGGGCACTTTCAGTTAAGTCAGTTGCATCGTCTTCAATACGTTGCTAAATTTTCTGTCAACATGCTTATATTTTACGATGATGTATATGTGATCATTACATTTCATTTCTGAGACGAAATCAACAAATCTTGTTTCTTATTCACTGTTTTGTTTCAAGAGGAAAACTCCACAGCTCAGCAGTTAATTGAATATTATTTACAATATATTGTAGGTGCGTCATATTGTGATTTATTTAAATAGTATTAAAAATATATTAAAATTGGCCGTCAATCACAATATAAGATCCTTAAAAGATTAAAATATCATTTTTCGTTCCGTATCGAGTACTCGATTTACATATGGACAATTTTAATACTATTTGAATATTATTTGCTTGATTCTTTTGATGGTAGCTTCTAGGTGTTCTTCATGCTCTGCCATGAGCGAAGAATATAGTATTCCTCATCACATTAGTACAAGAATGATGTAAGGCCATTGGAAAAGACGAAGAGTCGTTAGAACTCGGTTTTCCTCTTGACAGAAACTGGTGCCTGGTATGGAACAGAATGAGTTGAAAACGCGCACTGGACTCGTAAATTTATTGTTACTGAGCTATTCATGGTTCTTAACATACATTTTAAAACATGTGACATACATATCCAAGTTTTTAAGTTTGAATTTGCATTGAAACTATAAATCATATACAGAAGAATTCATTTCTTGCATCTGCTGTAGTTTTTATTTGGAATGTTTCCTCTTCTCTTGCATTTTGGCAGCTTTCTTCTTCATAATCTGTAACCGTTTATCTGCGCTTATAATATTAATGTTGGGCATTACGCACTTCTGAGAGTTAGCAGGAACAGCAGTAAGTTTTGAACTGGTGCTTCCTGTTTTTGAAGCAGGCAAAGGCAGGCCTGTAATAGAACGAGATGCTCGTTACATTCATAACCAAAACCATCACATTTCTTTGAACTAGAAATAACATGTTAAATTGTTGATATGTTAGTTATTTAATGATGTTATTAACATTAATGGTACAGGAGCAATGTGAAGAAAATGCTTAAAACCTGCCCTAGCACGGTTCTGCCTTTAGTACTGATAATTCCTTTTTGACTTTGTCCGTCATCCTGTATTCTACAGATGGGTCCACTAGAGACGTCTAATCCTAGTCATTGTACACCAAAATTCAATGAATACGACCACATATTCCATTACGTCCAGACATCATCTCCAAGAAATAAAAACAGAGATGAAGATGGAGGCAGTATGTACCTACAAATCCACATAACATTACAAACTAGAAGACCAACATCTTCACAGCCATAGAAACTTCATCTTTCATTCGAAAACTTCTGTTCACACAACTTACGTCCACATGGCATTAACCCTTTAACGACACGCCACGGGCAACCTTGCCTCTTAAGTGGCTCATCCACATACGAGTCTGGCTCGGCGAGCTTGACTTGTGAGCCGGGCTCGGATATATTTCACCACACATGCATAGCAGACTCGGTTCGTGACACCCCACCCACAAACAAGTTTGGCTCAATGAAACCCGAGCCGAGCCGGACTCGCAAGCCAGACTCGTACATGGATGGGCCGCTTTAGAGTCAAAGTTCCTACAGTTCTGTGTAGAATTCTTGTTACACAAAAATAATTTGCACTCTACTCCATTCAGCCTCCGAGATCACATTCCTTCTTCCCGCGGCAGGCTACTCATCTTTCTGCTTTATGGCTATATTACTCTAAAATTAATTTCTGGCACAAGGATAAAATATACCGCAAAGTTTAAGTGAAATTCCTACCCCCAAATGTTTTTGTTGCAGTACTAAAGTTAGGAGATGAGCTGGATTTTGTTGTGACTGCTGCGAACGCGGGCTTCCCGGTGGAACCGCTGGTAGAGGCACTGTACGTAGACTGCGCTGCAGCTGCTAGGCTTGTGGATGCGGCTGCTTGTTTCCCGGCACTGTTATTTCCAGTACTCTGCTAAAATATTAAGTACGTTTAAGCAATACTTCTTCACATCTGCTTAGGCATGTGAAAGTGAGGTCAGCGGTCGGCTTTGACTCACATAGGGCTGTTACGCCACGGATTATTATTCAGCAATATTTGTAGATAGCTTGAGGAAATCATGATGTGTAGCTTGCAATTACATTCACCATGAACAGGCTTTGAAGAATTTATGAATGAACATAATTTTGCAACTTCAAATTGCTCGTTAGAGTGACACTACTTTTATATACGAATGCAGAATCCATGAGAAGCCAACATATTGATCTAGCCGATGTATGTGCTTATTTGGGGGGGGGGGGAAGTTGTAGTAAGAATCTAGATTTTATCTCGCCGGAATGTTCCTTATGATATGTGCAAGGACGGATTTGACGGGTTGCATCCGATGACACAAGCACACCATCGCAACATTTTATAAAAGATTCTGATTTATTCAGAATTGTTTTCGAAACGATTATTACATCTGGATGCCTCGGAAGTCGCCCGTGTATATACATCTCTTGGTATCGAGTGTTAAATTCTTTTAGTACTGCGTCAGTATAACATCTACAACCAAAACTCCACCAACGAAAGAATGTTGTACAGACGCGCATGCATCTCACCATTTTACCCATGGCTTTGGTGCAGTCTGAACAATACCATGCTGAACGTGGATCATTCATATCTGTCTCGGCCACGGGTGGTTGATGGCATTCTTGGTGATACAGGGCGTGGCATTCAATACACTCCACTAGCTGATTGCGTGCAACAACGTCCATTCCCCTATGCAAATAAATAACATACCATGTAACATTTACCAGGGAGACAGCAAATTCCTTAACTCGTTGCATTCCAGACAACAAGAAGGAAGAATCATGACAATTTTCAAGAAACCCTAGTCTGTCGTCAGGGTGATAAATCTGATCACACTGATGATGGAGGCAGCAAGCACCTCTGAAATGTTGGTAAACTTCTACCAGACTAAACGACGCAACATTTTAAGACAGCAATCTTCATATTTTCTTCTTACCTACAAACAACACATGTCAAGTCTTCTTCCAAAATTTCAAGTGGAATGCCATCATCATCGCCATCATCTTCATCTTGCTGAAGGATGTCATCTTTAATTGGCTCTGCTTCATGTATATTACTCAGCGTAATGGTGTGTGACGATGGTGAGGGAGATGAACTGCCACTATGCAGAGTTTTGGAATGTCCAGGTTTAGGAATGTCGTTGGTCTTTGACCGTTTGCTGCTACTTGGCTCACGGTTTGACTCTGAACTTTCTTCAATGCTCAGCTAAAACAATTGATTAGCGATACATGGCCATGGCAATCTGTATTATAATACATCTTGAAGATAAAAGTATATAAATAGTGATCATTTCTAGTATTCACTCAAAAGCACTCATGTCCTCCTTGTAATGGAAAATTGGAATTATGGTTAACATATTTCAGCACATGAATGTTGTATTTCATATCAACTACATAATACTAATATGGAATATTTTAACTTTTTTTACCTTGTCAAAGTTCTTCTTTTCTACATCTTTCCTTGCACTTGACGAACCTGAAGGCTTAGAACTTTCTCTCTTGCTTAAGCTCTCCTATAATGAAATATATCATTCAAATCTGTCCAGTTGTTCTCAAGTTGACAAATAGATGGAAGATAAACAGACAAGACCACAGCAACTCAATAAATATGGTATTTTGTTAATTATAAGTGTATGAATACATGAATTCACCAGTTCACCTTTTTGATTAAAATATTAGCAAGTGTCTTACTGCTACCATGACGCTGCTTGATTGCTTCATCAAGCATGGCTCGTAAGTGATCTTCAGAATCCTTTGATTTAGAATGCATCAATCTCAGGGCACGAGCAAATGTCGGGTCCAAATCAATGGAGGCCATTTTGACAGTTCCTAAAATAAAGTACAACTGGACTATAACAGAAAATTAATCATATCTATACAACTATTAATTTCAACAATTAAATTCTGATTAAAGCTATATTTGTGTCTGACCAGAAATTACCAAAGCCAACTACATTAGTGTAGGATGGTTTGAGGAGTTACCACAGTACAACAAACATGCTTTGTACAAATTCCTTTTTGCTGTTATTTGAAGGGGGGGGGGGGGTTTCAGTGAAAAATTAAATATGAATACAGTTGGGGGTTAGGTATGGCTTGTTAGGATTAAATAGGTGTTCCACATATTTTAAACCATCTCTGCCTGCCAATCACAAATTAAGGTAATGAGGGGGCATTGATGAATTAGGGATACAAAGCAATAGTTAATGCAGTGACGTACTGCATGAACTCAATAATCGATATAAAATCCTCAAATCGACTACGACATAGTTACAATTTTTGTATTTGTTTTCAATAATTACGCATCTTAGGTTCGAGGCTTTACCTACTGCACATGAATCTGAAATAAACTATCAGTTACTGCTTACCCTAATTATCACACACAATTATGTTTTATTTTTCTATAATTTCTGTTCAACCGAACCAGTCACAGTTTAAATCAACATGTTGGTTATGCTGTCCGAGAAAATCGTAAATTTTGTTCCTACCACACTATATCGGTATAAACTGTTCTCTCAGGTTACTGGTACTGAAACAAAAGAACACGGAAATATACTTCTGACTCCTTGCGGATGAAGGAAGAATTAAAGGCAGCCATATTGAAGCTGTGGGTTGTGGTGTATGTAAGTAGGGATATCTGTGAATTTGAACGTAGTGATTTCATTAATTATGAAGATAGATAGTGTATGATATGAAAATGATGAAGGATTTGAAGTTATACTAGAGTATTAATATTTTTAAAAGTATGTCTGAGTTTGTGTTGGTGCTCTGTAAAGTGACCACTTGTTGCAAGAAGAAATAATTGTATTGCTATTTATGCCCTCTATATGAGCAATTAACACAAATAGGTAATGTGACAACTTGGTATTTTCAATGCATTATATTATATTGTAAATACACACAACCACAAGTTGACATTATTTCAGCTGAAGTGATAAATCTTGACAGGATATAACTGATATCAGTTCAGAACACAAGTAGGTGTGTTTGCGAGGTGCTTGACGTTACGAAATGAAAAAGTTTAATTTGAGGAAGACTGCGAAGTGAAGTTCAAGAACAGGGTCTGTGAATCTTTAGGTTTCAGCAAGGTATACAGAATGGCAGCAACATTTGATCCATTTGACAAATCAAGGTAAAGTATATGAAAGAGTTCTAATGTGGTCTGTAGTAGAGTAAGTGGTGCAGTTGAGAATAGAAAATGTTTTGTTCGTGTACAAACATGCACACGCAAAAATTTATGAAAGTTGGAGGATAATATTAAGATGGACTTTATGGAAATATAGAATATGTTTTAGTCCATTTTATTCCAGTCCTTTGGGGGGCTTTCTAGTGGTTATTCTAAACCAGAGTTGAAAAGCATCTTGTTTTAGACCATTCTGAATAGAATATGTATCAGACAAATGTTTACTTGTATGTATCTTACTATAGCTTTTATGTATATCCACTTTAATTATCATCCCAAATTTTATAAATTTATAGAATTTGGTAAGAATGTTGTCTATTACATATTGCCTAGTCTTAGTAAAGTGTATAAATAGCTTATGTATTGTCCAATTATACTAACACTTTTCTTAAGCATATGTCCAGACATAGGATTCATGATCAGTCCAAATTCACACTGAAGATTCCCAACTGACAGGTTATCTCAGGTTTATCCCAGGTCTGTCATACACATAGTTGGTCATAATATTAATGTTAAATAAATTTAGTAGTTGAAGCAATTCTAATAAATAACAAGTGATTTGTAGGGTTGTATTATATTTATTCAGTTGTGTGTTATTTTTGTCTTTCTGATCTTGCATAATTATCATTTATTTTGACTTCTTATGTCTGGTTTTTTATATCGTAAACTTCTGATGATGACCTTGCATAGAATTATGTGTAATTGTGAAATACAATAGTATAAAAATGTAAATGCCCACAAAGAACTCCGTAGAGCTGCTACCACCATACCTAGACCTGTGTCCACTTTTTAGTCACTATAAATCCATGCAACAACCAAGTGAAATGAAAAGGCCACTGGCAGAATGTGGCAAATGTACCCTTAAGGAAAAGCCAGCTACGAACTGATTATAGAGCAAAAAACATAAATTCAGATCTTATTAATCTTTGTAAATTTCAGTCGTTTTGAAAACATTAAACCAATGTTGAGAGAAAAAGTCAACTCTTTGAACTTTTTTGGCTTCACAGGAACATCCTATTGCAATTCTGGCAGAGTAATTTGATCTCTTAGAATGTTTTAGAGTCTGTAAGAACTGTTTTTATAACTCGTAATCATATTTTTTTGTAAGTAAGGAAAGCTTTCATAAAATAAATATATATTTCTGCAAATCACACCACAAATCCAGTTGTCATAAACCTAATCTAATATGGTTATCTTGGCTAACCAGATTCAGTATTTCTCTCAATAAAATAACAATAATAATAGCAGTAATTGACTGGTAAGTATTTTTATCCTATTTAGGTAATTGTTATTGGAATATTGGCTAACAGTTGTATGAGGGATTAGTAAAACATATCTTATATAATAGTATTATTGAATTTCCACAATAGAATACACTATGAATTGGAATAATTAAATAATTAAGTATGCTTTGCAGAGTGTGTGTCTATATCTAACATTACCACAAAACAAATTAGCAGATATTATTAGTGAATTGACTTAATTCTATATATTAATTATTGTATATATCATAGTTTCCTTATTCACACTTTTCTGGTAGTATTTACTGAAATACACAGCATGTTTATATCATAGTAAAATATCATCATAAAACCAAGGAAATGGCATGTTTATATCATAATAAAATATCATCATAGAGCCAAGGAAATTTCTTTTCCCCCTCTTAGTTTGAGTTAAACATAGACTTTTTTATGTTTTTACCGTGTGTTTATTATATGGGTTATTCTAACTATGCATAAGATTGATAAATGCATTTATTGTAAATATTATTTTTTACTAAGAAGCATTTGTCTGTATTAATTTTTTATACATCAGATATTATTTTAAAACTTTCCAATACTGAGGGAAGTTAATTTTTATTAGTGTTATTTTTTCAACCATCTCCTGTGTCATCACTCTGTAGAGGACGAAGTGTTGCTATAGTTAGTACCAATACGGAGTTCCAGAAATAACTGAGGTAGGGGGTGAGTCATATGAAGTTGAGTAAAACCAGGACTGTGGAATGTTGGAGACCTGGCAAATACATGCATAGTGCAGCAGCTGATACCCAGATACTTCATTACAGCCAAAAACATAGAATTTTCTTGAGAGAATTTAATGTCATACCATTTCCATCTCTGTCGTAACTGTTAACTGACCGTGTTTAAGCTGCACTAATAAGAATTTGTGTCAGCTGTACTTAGTTTTGAAGTACTTTCATAGATTTAAGTGTATCTAAAATCTATTCTATGAATAAAGGAAGACATTTCTGTATTCTCTATCTTTTATGATTAGTCATGCAGTTGAAGAGGAACTAATATATGCAGGGTATTTTAATTTGTTCCCAGAAATTTACAAGCAGGAAATGCATTAGTTTCTTTATCTGGACATATGTTTATTTCCTCATTGTATTCTTTTTGTTCAATTTGTAAAATTGTATATAGCATTTTTTCTATCATTGAAACCGAACAGAAAGGCTGTATTTAATATTAAGTGTAGAGGGCTTAGTTATTAAAATACTTTATATCTCATCCTAAGAACTTCTGTAATATTAACAACCAATTAGAAGACTTCATAGAACAGAATTTATTTACATTCCATAGAACCTTCATAGACCCAAGCCAAGGATATAGAAAATGTCATAGCACAAATATAATACTTGTTTATAACACAAATTTAAATTACAGTCATGACAGTAATTTATAGTCAGCTACAGTATGGTAGCATGAAATGCCATTGAATGTATGAATGAATTGGGGGGGGGGGGGGGTTAAATAGTGTTTTTTAACACCTCTGTTAGATGCGAGGTGAAAATCAACTTTTGGGTGTTTAAGTGCTGTTTGAGAATAATCTTATAAGCCAGGGTTACCAGCATTATGTTTTGTGTAACCCACATTTATTGTGATATTGTGTCAGTCTGCGTAATGAAAAATGGTTACCTGTTATCAGAAAGTGTGCTTTGTTAATGTTGTCAGTATTTTGCAGTACATAACAGCAGCTCTTTGGCTGAAGATCACGAAGTAAATGACCGGATTCATTCTGCAGATGAACGCTTAGAAAGATACATCTGATCACCAGTGACAGAAATTGAACCTGGTATTGAAACATTACTTACAAAAAAAGCTGTATCAGATGTCTCGCTAATGACTAATTCTGTCATAGAAAATTTTTGAGTAATGTGTGAACATGTTTGTAATAGTTGATTGCGTTTATAATAAATTGTCCTCATTTATAACCCTGTGGCCTTTTGAGTCGGTAAGTAAAGGTGAATGCAGCCGTAGGTCTGGAAAAGGTTGAGGATTTGTGTTGTAATAGGGCCAAAATATCTTCTGGCTGCGGGCTGGACGGCTGCTACCCCGAGAGTCGGTTTTCGGGATACCAGTTCTCCTTTGTATCATTACCACGGTGGTGAAGCACACATGAATGCAAATCTGATCGTTCGTGTCCATCTGCAACTGAGGCAAAGAGCTTTACCTGCACAATATGCATGATACTTTAATTGGGAAGTAGTTTTAACTTTTTTATATCCTTTTACAAAAACTAATTAGCATTTTACATATAATGTTTCAGCCCTTTGTCAGGAGGGTGCATGGTTCTGATATAATGTAATTATTTCACAGGGAGGATAGCAAAGTGAGCCATTACATAATTAACAAAATCCAGCAAGGCGAACAGACGAGATATCGAATTGGGGACCAGATGTTTCCGGATCTTCCTCAGTGTCTAGCATTTTACAAATTGCATTACCTTGATACCACACCTCTAATCAGACCAGCACCACGAAGGGTTGAGAAGGTCATGGGCAAATATGATTTTGAAGGAAGTGTAAGTTTCAGTAGTGCACGGTAAATTTTTTCATCTCTGGTAAGATTTTTACATGGTCTGGTGACCTATTGGGATGTTCACTGTAAGCATGACTATAAACATTTAAAATATGGAGCAATTTTTAATTCAGCAACCAGAATTTTAGAAATTTGCCTCATTCCCAGTATACAACTATAAATTTTATTGTCTTGTGATTACAGTCTCTTTCTATCTTCTTTGCATTCTTTTATAAGCAATTTTTTTACAAATTATTATTTCTTATATAATGAAAGAAATTATTGTGTAAGTGGTTGGAAAAGAACACAGAGAACAGATGGTGTACGACTATGCGTATCGAATTTATCTGGCTCACGACAGGGGGGCCAGTGATGGGAAATTTCATGTGTAACTAGGCTGATATTTAATGACTGCAAGCTTTTACTCCATAAAAATAAAAAAAAATTACCCATTTCATGTGTTTTTGTTTTTGACCGTCCTATTACTTTCAAATTCTATGTAAAGGATCAAGACGACCTACCTTTCAAGAAGGGCGAAGTATTGACAGTGTTGTCCAAAGACGAGGAGCAGTGGTGGACAGCAAGAAATAGCCTTGGTCAGACTGGCTCTATTCCTGTGCCATATATACAGAAGGTAGGAAAATTATAGCAGTTCTAAAGTCCATAATTAAGGTGCATTTTTAGTTACTAATAGAATTGCTTTCAGTTTCGTAATGTTGTGATGTCACAAAAGCTGTATGCCGATACCAGTACGTGAATATCATCAACTGTTGGATATTTTTCTGTAATAATCGACGCGCCGTGTGGTAGTGTGAGTTTTGGTGGTATCATTAGCAGTAGTATTTGTGGCAGTGGAAGTGGTGAGTGGTAAGTTCACGTGTGCTCTTTTTCAGTATGAGGATAATCAACAGTGTCTGAGTGATAGTCACCGACCAGGGTCAGGCGGTGGTACGGTTAGTCATCAACAGGAAGCTGCGATACGTAGGACCAATATTCAGGTATTTTATCTAGCGATCATCAATATTGTAATATTGTGGGTTTGTGATTTTGGTTTCTTTGTGTACGTATGTCTCAGATAACATTTGCAGCTGTGCTTCAAATTGGTTCACGAAGTTACTCCATGGTACAAATTCCTCCTCGAGGAGATCATAGTCACTTTCCTAGTCAAGAAATTCCATCTCTTGGATTTTATATGAAGCATTTGAAAAATATTTAAGTCAAAATTTAGAGATGTTAATGAGTGTATTTCTTAGGTATAATTGCATTTTGAGGAAACAGCTGTCATTCTAGCGGTAGAATCATAAATTGTGTGTTGCGCAATGGCAAATATAATAAGATTTCCGTTTTCTGGGTTGTTGCGCAACAACCCAGAAAACGGAAATCTTCATACTCACCGCTGTGAGAACCTCAAGTCTTACGCAAATATAATAGCTAAAACTAAAGAAATTACACATAATGTAAAGTTTTAAGTTCAGACAGTTGAGAGTTTGCTATCTGTTTAAGAAAATATGTGATGCGTGTTGAAATTTTAAGGTTTAAGTAGTTCAGCTCTGCGTGTCACACTAGCGTATCGCAGAGATAAAGTTTGTCTGTCATGTACGAAGAATGATGTTCTAAACCCCTACTGCCAGACAATAAATGCTTATTACCTTTTTAAAGTCGAGCGGTACCAGCTGCTTAAATAGTGTCAGGCATTTGATCTTTGTAATGGTGAAATGTGGTGTTTTCTTTATGGTACACCACTCGAATTCCTAAATAATTTGTACGTGAGTTTTGGCGTCAAAGGGTTAAATAGACTGTTGCATTATAGCTCACTTGTAATATAATTGTTGTTTTTTTTTTTCTGAATTGTTAGAGGAAGCTGCCAGCTTACGCACGAGTTAAACAAGCACGTGTACCAAACGCGTATGACAAGACAGCATTGAAGTTGGAAGTAGGTGACATCATCAAGGTGACAAAGATGAATATCAATGGGCAGTGGGAGGGGGAACTTAATGGTAAGGTGGGTCATTTTCCTTTCACACACGTTGAATTTGTTGACTCCGAAAACAACGATGGGGCCGACGAGAGCTAAAACCCGCGTGATGTTTAGTCCTTCGTTCAGCCGTAGCTGAAGCTAAGAGTTCCGGCTAACTTTTGGTGCGTAGCAAATCACAGACGCACGTGTATCAACCCAGATGATTTATCAGATTTATAAGAATTTGCTACAGGTTGTAAATTATTTTATTTAGCTTAAATATGTTTATCTTTCAAATGAAATAACAGTACTTTTCTCAGGAAGAATCAGAAGTAAATGTTTAATCTGATATCTGTGGTTTTTGCGCTAGGAACGTTATGAAATTTTTGTGTAAGAGTGATTGCTAAGCATCAGATATAAAACAAGGATTATGTTGCGTTTGCTCTGAAAGCTTTAGGAGTAATGAAATTAATGAATATAGCTGCGATTCCCTACTACCATCAACCATAGTTCTGTCGACATTTGAACTTTGAGATGGATAATTATATTGGTTAAAATTGTATATAAAAGGAAAAAGTGAACTGTAATAGAGAATCGGGTAAGAACAATGGATTGTCACTTTCCAGAGTGATCCATGGCATGTTACGGAAGACGTAGCGCTATAATACTATGGGAAAGGTGCAATCCAAAATAATCATAACAATATTGAAGTGAAGATTTCCGTCTTCTGGGTCCTTGCGCCGTGTAGTCTCGTAGATGTTTACAGATGCCCTGATGACAGAGGCAGGAAGGACCTCTGAAACGTCGGTAAACATCTGCCAGACTACACGGCGCAACGACCCAGAAGACGGCAGTCTTCAGACTCGCCGTCGTAAAAATCTTGAATCCTAAAATATTGAAAGTAATAAAATATAATATGTCTATACCATACATAGTATATGGACTGACTTCCTAGCGTGCTTCTGAAATTATTTCGCAAAATGCTAGTAAGTGACCGAAAGAATGAATTATAAGTAATTTTGTTTGTATCACTTGGACGCTCGTTGAGTACGGTAATGAATTGCGTAACTCATATCACTGCTCAATTTGATCCACATGAATTTTATAAGCAGGATTTGGTGACTGCGTTCATAGGAATATGAGAGACTGCCATTATCAGCGTTATATAGGAAAAGGGCCAATTGATATTCATCCTGTTTTACGTGTGAGTGAATTTCTGATTATACTATCATTAGACTGAGGGTTTATAATGTTTATTACTTATGAAGTTATTACATTGTGGTCACGTATAAGCACCAGATGTTACAGAATCCATATAAATGACAGTCAATTGGGAAATTAAAAGGATAGTATAGGTTGGGTACTTAATCATCATTCGGAAAGTAGTTACTTTAATTATCTAGTAGATGCTCTGTCGTGTGTTTTGTGTAAAGGTTCATTTCAGAAATGCTTGTTGAAGTTAAATCAAACTTACGTGTCTGCGTAACCTTAGCTTTCAGGTGTGAGCTGCGTGCAATGTTGTGTATTGGCCAGTGTTTCAGCCGTTACATTTTGGCATTCATCCTGAAGATGCCAGCTGCAGAGATTGTTGAAACGTCAGTCAGTACACAACATTCCACGCGGTTCACACCTGAAAGCCGTAGTTACACGCTGAACTCCAATCATAAAACCTACTTTCACGTAATTGAAATATGAAAGGGTGAGTAATTTATATAAAACAGCACCTCTTCTTCTTCTATGGCTCTCCGGTCTGTATTTGGTCCATGGCCTCCTCAATTCTCCTCTACCATTCGGTCCTCTGTTAGGTCCATCTGTCCGAGGCTTTGATCGAGGTTTCGAAACATTTCCCTTTTACGGTGCAAGGTTGTTAGCCTTGCGACCAACCCACAACCTGGAAGACCAGGGTACCTGTCTTGGTCTGACCTCTCCCCCTCGACCAATCTGGCTAGGGAGGCCCTACCAGTAGCTGTGCTATCGCCACGACAAGGTGCAGGTACCATTAAGTACATGTAGCTATTCATAATTACTGTCCCATCTCAGTCACTACCTCCTACGTAAAATGTAGTTAACAAAGTGTTGTTAAATAATCTAAAAAGCCGTCAGTCAGTGAGAACTCTGTGAATGTAGAATATCAGTTTCTTTATGTTATCTTAAAGTTTCATAGTTGGGAAGTGTTCCAGAATGTGAAACATAAATTTAGCATTACTATAGATACTATAGATGTTGGTGTTTGATGTTTGTAGTAAAAATCCAGAATTATAAGTCCAGACTTCTTTTCATAAACAATATTTCTGCCATCTGTTCTTTCTACTCAGAATTTCCCACAGGTCTCTTAAGGTCACAGTCATCATAAACTTCTTGTTGACGTCAGCCATCTTGTTTTGGTCCTTCAGTTATGCATGCAGGAGTAAACATTCAGCACAAATAAACACCAGAATTGTGTATAATTTTTTTTTTTGCCTGACAGGATGCTTTCTTCTTGCAAGATCTATAATAATCCGCTAACAGCTCCAGAGAGCCAAAGCCGACTAGCTGGCTGCTGACCTCACATTCACATGCCTAAGCAGAGGTGAACAATCATCCAACCAGATATAGGATGACGTGTGGTCGGCACGACGAACCCCCAGCCATTGCTAGTTTTCATTACCGGATTGCGCTACCCATTGTAGCTCCCCAATTTCCTTACGATGCTGGGTTGGCACCGGTCGAAAATCTCGTGAGAAATTTCTTTCCCCGAGACTCAAGCCAGCGTACATTCTGTATGACCGGTCTGAAGCATGTTGCCTCAGACTGCGCGGCTACGGCACGGGACCTTGGAAGATCTACCTCCTTCATGTACACACACGCAGTAGGGTCTTCACACTTGTTACTCCACACGCACTTCATCTGCCTCCCCACTTAGCGCTAAATTAGCAATTGTGAAGTGACATATTCATAATCACTATAGTAAGCTCATTTTTCCAATTGTGAATTTACTGCAAGATTTCTCCTGTTTTCTGTCAATTGACCGTCGTCACTTCTGAATACATCCGCATTATCGCGTCTTGTAAATATGCAGATTTACATTTTTTGTCATCTAATTTTGATAGTATAAAAGTTTCTAAAGACAGGTGAGAAACGAATTCGCACATACCAGAGCGAAGGCCTACTCGTTAAGATCGCCGTAATTTGCGAATTGTGATTAAGTACTCAAAATGAATTTAACAGATTACAAGGTTATGTTATATTTGTTGATTTTTTGAAGCCTAACATTGTTACTGTGTAACGGTTACATAATGGAGAAACACGCTTTAATGCATCCCATTTATCTAGAATGTAAGTAAGCGGTACTGCCTAGTTTATGAATCAGTCATCATCTGTGGTTGTGTCCGTTGGAATTACGGAACCTGGATCATTTAATTACGCGTATATTTGAAATAGAGTGTATTAATATAAATGGAAACAGACTATTTATTTTATGTAAATCCTCAGTCTATCAGCATTTTGACTGAAATATTGACATGGAGTAATAATTATTCATTAGCCTTGCTGATCGGATCTCAAGTTATATGTGTGGTATTACAGTGGACTTTTACCACGTGGACTGTCGGAAGTATAAGGCAGTGAGAAAGGAAGAAATCAAGCGACACTAATCGCTTCCTTGAATTTGTTTCTGTAGATCTTCTAATTCCTCCTTTCTCCCTCATAGTTGCAGCTGAATGATTTTCTATTCTGGAAAGCTCAAACAAATAAAATGGTCTGCATTTACATGTAGTGGTATTTATTGAAAGTATAAAGTAAGCAAAGACTACACACAGTATCTGCATTGTATGTTGTGTTATTTATTTCCCTGTCTACTTGAGGTTTTCCTTTACTTTCCATAAAACAAAACCTTCACAAAGAAAATGTTCAGAGAACTGAATATTTCGGTTCTAGCTCTGCATAGTCTGATGATTGAGGCTCAAAGATCTTCAAAATGTTGGTAAACTTTTACCAGACTACACGGTTCTACATCCCAGAAGACAGCCATCTTTGTACTCGGTACCATCAGAACCTCAAATTCTTTGTATTGTCTTGAGTGTGTATAACTGTATCTTGCAAATGCCCATGATCCTCTTTATTGTATAAAGATCTTTGTAATGTAGCGGGCATTCTTATTTCAAGACTTTAAGAACTATAACTTTTATGACATGTTTGTTATGTATGAATGAAATAATTAGTTTAAGTTGACTCATTACAGCCTAACATTTGGCAGTATATGTTGTAGTAATAGTGATTAACTTACAGTTATGATTAATAACTGGTAATTATGTCTAATTTCTGTGTGGCAGTTTTGAATAAACAGAGGTTATATGTAATTCCCACATGCGATTTAAAGCGCAGACAAAGCAGCAAATGTAATGATTAGTCTGTGCTGATGACATTAAGGTATTAAAATGAAAATGTAATTGTCATGCTGGGAAACATTGAAACTGAAGATGGTCCAGATTTTAACCAGGATTTTTGTTATTGTGAAAAAAGAATGTTGACTGATGCCAGTTTTCAGTCATTTCATTGAATAGCATACATGTTTATTTGTAGGGGGAGTAGTACCAGAAGAAGATTGCTTTATATGAAACAGGCAAGACTGATTATATATAAGCAATGAAGATATTCCAACACTGACAATTTTTTTGACTTTCTCTTTTTAACATTCAGTAGTTCTTTGAAAGCAGAACACATTAGCTTTTTTAATTATCATATTTTTTCAGATGTTCCTGTATTCAACGTTTTAGAAAGACTATCATTTTCAGGATTAAATACGTACAATGCATGCGTTAGTTTTGGGGTGGGTTAAATTTTTTAGGTTATGACATACTTCAGATTATCCGCGGAACCGCGATGCTGCTGTCTTGCTTTTTCTTGTGGCGCTGTTCCATCTAGCGGCACAGCGGAGAACGATACGGAATTGGGAAGGACATGGTCCACTAAGTTGCATATAAGCGGAGTGACTAGCTGTGTTAAGCTTAGTAAGGCGTTGTGAATGCAAGGCTAAGTTTACGAAGCTGAGTGTATATAACCAGCTCTTGGGCATCTACGGGTCACAGCCATGAGTTCCGCAAAAGGTAACAATTAACTTATATTCATTTTAAACATAATCAATTCGTGTTCCAGTTTGACTGCTGAACGTAGTTTGCGCGAAATTCGAGGTTTCAATTCGTATTCCACTGAGTGAATCAAGCAACGAGTTGTCTACTAGACGTTTTACAACGTATACAAATATATGCTAATCGTAAGACTTGAGGTTCTCACAGCGGTGAATATGATAATCGCTTTTAATGTGATTAAAAGTAAAAATTAGTATTAATATTTATAAATTAATTGCTTAATTTCAAATATCTGCCATTCTGTGGTGCTGTAGGAATCTGAAACTATTTCGACAGACATTGCGTACTAGAGATTTTTGTGTAAACATAAAATATATGTTGATTTTAAAATTAGAAATCGTCTTCGGAAATTCTGAGAGTGTGTATAAAAATTTGTGATATCGGAATAAGAGGTTCGAATACGGGACCGTAAGGAATATGGCGCCGACAAGAAGAGGTGTATTGCTTAAAATATGCAGTTACCGTATTATTATCATTCCGTTCACCATTTTACTGGTATTTTGTTCTATGTACCTGAGACAAACCTTGCCCCTGAGGTACATAGTGCAGCAGATATATCTGAAATACATTTTGTTTTTAATACGTATTACATGCATTATACAGATTTCGCGAGAGGCATGACTACTGTGGTTATTGTAAATTGCACTCGTACATTCAGTTTACAATGTCACGAGTTGCTTCTATGGTATTAAAATATAGTCATTTCATGACCTAGGATTAATTAATAATGACGGTAATTATTACTACTGAATTTTTTTGTTTTAATACGTTATTCAGAATAATTAAAGTTGAAAATAATACCAAATAGGATTATGCAGAAACGCTGGAAATATTTAGAAGGGGTGAACAGAACCGAAAGGCAGAGAGGAGACGAAATTTTTAACTAGGTCTGGAAATATTTCTTTGCGCTGCTTTCCCCGGGGGCCGAAGCATGACTCAGACTGTCTATTGTCGAGGTCAGTGGGTAGGAACAACATCCCTCACCCGTCAAGTTCCGCCATGACGTGTTCTGCAGTGAGCCTTCCTTATTTCTTTTAACTTTTCGTTGCTTTCCTCGAAGTGGTGTGTGGTCTCAGGGTTCGAAAGTTTAAACAAAACGCTGTTAGGTTATGTTTGGTGTCATGGATGTGAATAGTGAAGTTTTCTTCTCTGATCAGCCTCGAGGGAGTAGTTTGTTGAACCCATTATTAATTGGTATAAAGATTTATGTCGAAAGACTACAAGAGACTTTTACTTTCTCTGCGATATGACTCAGTGGAACAACGAAAAGACCACACGACATGACCCAAATACCAGACCCCACTGCATTGTTACAGATAACTTGCTTCACACGTAGAAAAAATTACTTAACCAAGGCTGTTCAGAGCTGACCGAGAAATGTTTTTTACAAGATTAGAGTAGCATTGTTATTATTTCAAGAGATTGTTGAGAAGTCAGTCTCTGTTTTGCAATAATATATACATCCTTTCTACGACATGAACATTAATTTTATGATTATTAACGTCGTAGTGTTCATATTATGTGCAGACTCAACAATGAAAACGATGGAATGACAGGTAAGTGATTGTTATAACGTGTTTCTTTGTAGATCTTGTAGCAGAACGCAATGTGTGGTAGGAAGACTAGTTCGTGGTGCTAATGCAGCAGTCAGCAAAACCACAGGCTTCCTCTCCCACGTTTTCACAGCCTTCCTGGGAGCAGCTTAATCGTAGAAATGCAGTCTAAGCGGAATTCGTGTTTCTTTTTTTTTTCAATTATAATAAATGTTAATAAATTTAAAAATCGTTTTTGCACTATGAGAAATAGTGCAAAAAATTTAGAGATGTTTTCATTTCAATAAGCAGTCGCTGACATAAGATTCCCTGATCGTATTCTGTGTTCTGCAGTGTTGCCAACTGTTCGTCGCAAATTTTCTTTGTTTAATGAGGTCGTTTACTGGGGTCAATCTTTGAAAAGGACCGTAAATGCCCCACAGATTTCAAAATCGAGTCTAAGTGAGCTGAATAAGACAGAAAAGTCATTAACCATTTGATATTTGTAATGGTGAAGTGTAGTGTTTTCTTTTCGGTACGGACTGAATCTTTAAATATTATTTACGCGAGTTTCGACTTCAGTGGGTTACAGACGCTCTGTCTGCAGTTTCGATTCTAACTTGATAATGATTGTGACGTTTCAGCAATCCTTCGCCGTTATGGACGTCAGATTACTGTGGGCTTGGCGCGTGTTCTAATTCGTGGCCATTTCATGTTTCTGCTAGAAGCAGCACGTGAACGAGCTGACTTCTATACGTGTTGCAAAATAATTTCTTTCTGCTCGTTTGCTGGCTACAGAGACTGTTGATATTTGTTTCGCAAATCCGCGATTGCTGAAATCGCTCGAAATTATAATTCAGGGGCCGCCATCTTGTTTTGCCCTAAGTGGCGATGAAATCATCACCCCCCCTCCCCCCCCGGACTACTATCCCAGAAAACAAACTTTTATCTCTTTATTTTAAGCGAAGTCAAGGACGAGTTTTAGCTTGTTATTTGTCACGTATGAATTTATCTTCACGAAAAAATGATTACATGACGACACTTGAAGGTCGAATATCTGTAGGAATCATGCTGAAGATGCATTGGGAAAGGTCAAGGCCGCGTGACATGCTGGTTGTGATTTTTCTAATCCATGAATTTTTCTACTGTCACTGATTCAACAATTTCGCAGAATTTTCTGTTTGTCGTACGTACACTTACCGAAAGTTTTGTAATGAAGACGAACTTCGACTGGCCACTCGCCTTCATCTTGTTGCTGTGATGCTAAAATTAAGGGAGAGGTCTTTACCTGACCATGAATCCGCAGGTAAATAACCATTACCTGTTAACAGGAAGGTAGAAATTGGGTAAGAGACTGGAAGGAAGTCGGATATTCCGTTGAACGTGGCGTGTTTATTTTTTTAATTAATTTAATTACGTATGTGGGACGTCTGTATTCCACGTCATTCAACCAAATTTGTGAGAAAATATGCTTCATCACACTTCAGGTGTCCAAACGTACGTGAAACCTGTTTTCTAGGCGATGTACGTATTTGTTTAGCTCTGGGTTTCTCTTCTGAACTCCACGCCACAACTGGCCTATCGTCCGGTTGTTTAAGACACTGTAAGTACCATTATAGTATCTATTACAATAGGCATTACTTGTCATAGTGACTTTGCAGAATAATTTAAAACTAATGGGAGAAACACGGGACCTTGAGGTGGCCTGTCGCTGTAATGATTTATGAATAAATGTTTCAGTAAGTTCGAACAGTGCCATTGGCCGTTTTAATCAGTTCGTTTCAAGACTGAATATCGATTAATCAAATAATCGATTAAAACCTGTCGAAGTTCGATATCTCGAAATGTAAATGAAGTGTAGATGCGGTCAGCCGAAGTGCCCAATACCTGAAATCTTTTAATTGATTCACATTGTATTTTAATCGTTTAAAACTTAATGGTAACTATATGTACCACCTCCTTTAGCTATCATGAAGTCTTTTATTTTGTATTTATAGGTTTCGTAAGTTGCAGTAAACAAGGATTATTTCTTTAAACAGCGTCAACCAGTTGAGATTTCGTAATGGTGAAGAGATGTGTTTTCTTCGCGGTACGGGCTGAATTCTTAATTACGTGTATTTTAGAGCAGCTTAGGCATAAAGGCATCGAGGTCTCTCCGATCTGGGCAGCGCACTGCAGCGCTGTGATTGAGTGTGAACGGAACACCTGTTACGAAACATGAAAATGTTCTCTCTCTCTCTTTTTCTCTCTTTTGTTATTCGCTCCCGCCTCGAAAAACTGCAACGTAATGCCGCTTACAAAATTATATATGTTTTTGTATATTTATCACGTGACTGGCGTATTAAAGATAAGATTGCATATATCTTATGATGCAGAATAATTAACATTGCATATTTCAGCACCGTGATCATTACTTCACGTGTGTCGTCATTATTGTTAAAAAAAGTCAACCTTGAGTACGTATTTCAATGTCAATGAGCTTGCAAATCGACCGGATGGACTAGTAGTAGTGGCGACG
>NW_019060117.1:48749-70954 GCF_000696155.1 Zootermopsis nevadensis
ATATGAACTGAGGCATGTTTTGTCGATGTTTAGATTTCCGTTGATACGCCCGTCAAATAGTTCCCTCATTGTTCTACTTCATTAATGTTATTATTTCTAAATACCTGAAGTTACTTTATTTTCTTACAGGCTTACATGATTTAATAGTGCAGCTTGATAAAACTATACTTAAAGCAACTGGAAGGCGTTCTGTAGTTATACGGGTGAAAATGGGTGGTGAAGAAGTAAGGTAAATAGATAAATATATTACAGTGACGATTATAAACATTGTTTGGGTGATGGTTTACTGTTTGAAGCCGGTATTTGCCTTTAAAGACTCAAAAAAACCATGAAAACCTCAGATTGGTCAGTAGGTCTCCTGAGATTCAAACCAGATTCTTATTTTATTTTCTTACAGTTGGCTGTACAAGTACGCAGCAGTGACAGGTGTTACAACTGATTCTAAAAACAGCAACTATCTTCTTATGAAGGTTGTGATATCTGAAGCACAACTGAGCAGGTTTCAGCATATTTTCATTAAGAGGTGATTAGTATATCTATGTGTGGAGAATGTTTTCTACCTGAAATCAGGATTTTGTTGTGTGTGAAGTATGAAAAATCATGTAACTCCTCCCTTGAAGTTTATGAATTTGTTTGTAATTGAATAACCATGGTATTATGTTATTTAAATGAAGGGTAACAGGTAGTGTAAGATGTTTAAATTTGTAAAATTAAAACATTACATTTAAGTAAACGTGGCTAAACCTTTGATGTCTCTTCGCTGCAGTTTCTGCTGTGTAGAGAGTTGATATATTTTAATAGTTGCTCATCCCCACAGCAGATGACAAATACGTCTTGCTTTCATCAAAAAGTGATATTCCCCTTTTCTGGAAAAATCATAGCTGACCTGAGTGATCACAGGATCTGAAGCATCATTTTATTTATCAAATAAAATGATGATAATTCTGACAGACTTAATTTCAGTATAAAATTGATGTCAGTATTGTTATTTACAGTTTCTGCAGTATTCTCTTCTGTTGGCATCCCTGATGTTTTACTTATGACTGTACTTAGATATAAATCCATAAACACACCCAGAGGCTAAAAGTATACAAGCACCTAAATAAAGTTTTTTGTAAAAATTAATTTGAGCTGCCTGGGAAAGAAGTGTGTTCGAAAGTTGTTTGCAGCGGGTTAAGCTAAAAGCGAGTGTTATGGTTCAGAAAGGGAGATGAACTTTGGCTTTCTGGCTACACTCATACTTGGATCCCCAGCACATACCATTGTATATAAAAGCAGACAAGTGAGACAAAGCTTTTCAGGACCACTGAAGAAAAAGGATGACTTCTGATACTTTAGTTCCACATTGTTTTCCTTTCATAATTCCTGGAATCCAATAGACCATGACATTTCTTCCAGGTATTGCTGCTGTGGTGGATTGTGTGTAATCCTGAATTTTCATTCCTTCATGGAAAGATCATTGTGTTTCGTGCAAGTGTTTATCCTTGCTTATTTATAGTACATAGCTCCGCCGAATGCCATGGTTGAGTGATTTTTCTCAGTCTCTCCAGACGTGTTCCAGGATAGTAGCATAAATTAGGCCACGACCGCTTCCTCCTACATTCGACGCAACGTGGTCTTGAGGTAATGAAATCATTAAGTAAAGTACAAATACAGCACGAATTAGGCAGGAAGTAAGGGTATATTTGAATTTCCCATAACCAGCATAGTATGTAAATAACGACATCTATCGGTATGTTGACACAAGTATCAGGGGGTGTCGCCATATTTATGTTTGTACAGGTGTGTTAGGTTCGTGTAAGTGAGAAAAGGTATTTGTTTATGGTATGGGTAAAAGATCAACATGACGGTTGATTTCAGTGATTATTTTTGGGTAAGAAACTTATCTTGTTGCACTAATCACGGAATCACAGTACAGTGTAGTTCGTGCTTGTTTAATTAAAATACAGTCGTAGAACTTTCTGTTGGCCAAGATTGTTTCGTATGTAATGTTACCATGTTAATATGGGTAGGTAATTAGTATTTTTTAAATCGCCGCAGTGTTAATTTTGGAATAGTGACCACGGTGTTTCTGCGTGTTTGATGAAATATCGCATGGACGCTATTGCGATTTTGAATGCTTCAGTGGCTTTTTTTAAGCTACTGTCAAATTACATTTCAAACACAAACAAGCACACATATGTACGCCACTGGGAAAAATTAACAGTGAATGGGGTGTTTAGTTTTTTACTTCTGTATGTATATGTAATAAGGGTAAGATTGTGTCTGTATTCTAATTATGATTTGTAAGTCGCCTCTGAATTGGTGTTTTTAGGTTATGGACATTTTACCAACCAATTTAGAACTGAATGGCTTATTTACATAAATATGCCTATCACAAACCATACTTTGTGTTTTCTGTTATGTGCTAGTTTAGTTTTGTGTGATATATTTAATAATGCTGTCAATGCTGTATATAGCATCACATGATGGGATGATTAATGGGTCATAAATTTGAAAAGCTATAGAAGGAATTGGTTGTGGTACAATTTATGGTACTATCCTGTCATTGCCCAAAGAGATTGAGGAAAATGACCAGGTGGACAGGTGGACAATGGCTGTGTAGTTTCTAGATTAGAAACATCATTAAGTAAAGTAAAAATTAGTCTAGTAATTTGTTTTCTTAAAGCTGTGGGATAATTGCAAGTACTATAATGTTTACATTCGTACCCAACACAATTAGACTGCATGTTTAAACATGTTTTTCTGCTATTTAATTTCAGTTTTTTTTATTTCAGGGGGAGAAAAACAATGGATTTGATGTTCTGTACCATAATATGAAACATGGACTGGTTGCAAGTAAGGAGTTTGCAGATTTTTTGAGGGAAAGGTATGTGAGGAATTTATTATACTTCTAGCACATTGAACCATATTGGGTACACAACACTACAGAATATGTAAATTGACCATTGATATTAAGGGATTTATTTTAGGTATTTCCTGTTTTAAAAAATTATAAAGGAAGGGGTAGAGACAGTTTTGAGTGAGTTTTATAATAATTAATGGCTTTTGTTTTATGTTTTTGAGAATGTGAAGGTTGAAGAGTAAGTGAAATGTTTTCGGTGAATCCTTTTAGTTGTAGTATTTCATTTTTGCAACAATTTGTGTTACGTTCCAGATCCAGTATTGAGGAGAACCATTCAAAACTTCTAAGCAAACTTGCTAAACAAGCGGCTGGAGGCTGTGTCCAAGGAACATTTGCTCCTCTTTGGCATGTGCTTCGTACGTCAGCAGAGAAACTTGCCAACCTTCACATGCAGATGGTTCAGAAAGTTTCGGAACTTGTCAAGGAAGTGAGCAGATATGCGGATGAACTGCATAAGAAGCATAAAACAGTATGTCGATTTCCATTCCACAAACGTTTTATATTGTAGCGTGTAGCTGTTCTTCAAATGATATATTTCTTCTGTCATTAATGTTAGGATGTCTCATAGGTATGGGGCTGTAGGAGGAGAATTCTGTTATGTGACAATCTGTTAAAAATGTAAAGTGGGGAGAGTTATCGCAAATCATAAACAATTATGTTTAAAATTGTTTCAGGTAAAGGAGGAGGAGTCTGGTACGCTAGAAATAGTGCAGGCTATTCAGTCAACAACGTTAACGTTACAAAAGGCTAAGGATGCTTATACACAGAAGGGTTTAGAGTTTGACAAATTGAAAAAAGAAAATGCCTCCGCAAAAGATGTGGAAAAAGCAGAAGCAAAATTAAAGAAGGCTCAAGAAGATTATAAAAATTTGATAGACAAGTACAGTGCCGTAAAGGAAGATTTTGAGAAGAAGATGTCTGTGGCTTGTAAGGTGAGAGAGTGATAATTTATTTGCAAGTTACAAGGCATACTTTGATTTTTATAAAGAAATGTATTTATGTAGCTTCTGTGAGATGTTAGTTAGTATCTACCAGACTACACGGTGCGACAACCCAGAAGACGGCCATCTTTGATTATAACTGTGTGATATTTATGGCCGCATACTACTTCATTCTGTTTTAGCACTTCCAAGACGTAGAAGAGGCACATGTTAAACAAATGAAGGAATTCCTCAATACATATGCTGAAGTTCTGCAAAATAACCATGATCTCATTGGACAGGTAAGTTTTTATATTATATTCCTTGGTGTTGGTATTGGTATTTTTATGGTCAAGGAGGAACCAATTGCTCCAGGCGCCAAGACCATTGTGCACCCATGATATTGTTAGGGCCCGTCAGAGAGCCATGACTGCACTGCTAAGGCTGTCTTCTTATCTGTGCTCGGTCAGCTCTGGTCAAGAGTAGATGGCGGGACGATTTCTCTTGTTCGTGTTTTCTGAGGTGCCCATTTGTGGGTGCTGTCTTTACGTACAGTGGCCAGTTAATTATGTGCATTGTTTCCCATCTACGGCCATTAGGTTGGTAGAAAGTTTATCCATAGGCCTTCCAGTGAAGAACTTCAGCTTCCTCGTGCCTGGTGCTGCCACCTAATATTCTGTAGCTCTCAGCCTGCCAATAATTGGTTGGATAGAAATTTCTGGTTTGACGTCAGAACAGAATGGAATGATTGATTCAGAATAATATGGCTTTACTATTCCCCGTCCATTGGAAGCAAACTTATTTTTAAAATTGGTTTCAGGTTCACATAGAATTTAAACAACAATGTTTGGAAATGACTGTGGATAAACTCCTTGAGCAGTTTGTATCGAACAAATGCACTGGGTTGGAGAAGCCAGGTAACTTAAGAAATTTTGCATTTAGAAGTGTAATTAGTGTGTCTTTGCTAATTGGCTCCTGCCTCCCAGTCCCTTGTGAGTTCTGTGTATTGCAGGATTGCCTACTGATATGTTATCATTGTATGGTTAAGCTGATCCAGTTGTGTAGTAATTACTAGAATTGCATGCAAATTGATTTCCAAGGTAGCAATTTTGATCAGTTTGGTTTCACGCGTCAACTGAGTTTAGTGTTCTGTTGACTGCATGAAATATATGGTGTAATGCTTTTAAGAACCAGTTGTGTAAGTACATTTTTTTACAAATATCTGAGAATGATGTGTGGGGATGATAAGACTTGCTTTACTTTTAAAAATTAATGTCGGTGATTAATACCGTAAATAGGTTTTCAGCGTAATGACATTCTTGTAACTATAAGAATGTTTGAAGTACTGTAGTAATGGGGCATTAACAAAGGCATCGGACAATATAATATAGCCCCATTGAAATATTAGGATTTTCTTATTTGTTTGAACGTGAATTAAATACTAGAACGGTAGAAGCTTTCGATGGGTTTCACTGTTTTAAGTTTGTTTGGTGTGTTTTTAGAAGCTTTTGATGGGTTTCGCTGTTTTAAGTTTGTTTGGTGTGTTCTCAGGAATTACAGATGTTTCACTTATTTAATTTGAACCCCTCGATTTGTTTTAATGTTTTCAAATAGTTTGTGGCATTTGTGTAATTTAAGTAATCTCGTCCTTTTTTCGAGATGCTGCCTGAAGGTAACTTAACTGTTTGTAAGAACACTAGCTACTCATAGATTGTTATTCAGAATGTTTTTAATTTGAAACATGTTTTAAATGTTGGCATTTATGTGAGGAAGAATGTAAGTATATGTGACATCGCTACATTTTAAAAGTGAATAATGTATGGCTTCTGTTTGTACTTGCCTTGGGTTCAGTTATTTTGTTATCTGCATTTAGTCTTATATGGACAATTTATCAAGCACATTTTGCTCTTGTATCTTTGATACATATTGTATGTGAGTTCAAGTGTACATTTATCTTGTGAATTACTGCGTAATTGTGTCGTAAAATTAATTGTCATGGCCACCGAAGGCAGTTGAATTAATTTGTTGTTTTGCCTACAGGTTCTATAGAATTTGAGGAACTGAATATGTCAGGGTTAACTTCAATTAGTAACCAGACACCTGATTCCTCAGATAAAACAGCGAATGGTGATAAGCCTTCCAAAAAAGAAGGTAATCTTGAGTCTGGTGGACAGAAAACAAAAGAAAGCAAAACATCCCGTCGCACTACCTCCCTTCTCAACCTCTTCATGTCTAACTCCCAGGGTATGTGTGTAAAGACTTCAGAAATCATTTCTTCCTAGCTGGTACTAATTATGCTAAACCTCGCACCAAGTTTCATGCAGTGGTTTTCAGACACAGTACTTAAATGCATCCACATTTTCGTTATCTCCCTTGAACTTTTGGATCCAACAACAGCGTGATATTCAGAAATAAAATTTTAACAAACCAACGTGATTTTGGACTTCGCTTTGGATGGTGCAAAATCATTCTTGAGAACCTAATATTTCTCAGCTAGACAAAGTATTTTCCTTTTATGGATCATGAAGGTTCATTACCATGTTAACAAGATCCTGCCACTTATCTGTATGGATATTAAATAAAGAGCCCATAAACGTGTAAATAAATAAATAGTGTTTCATGCAGCATTTAAAAGTAGCCACTGACCATTATTAGTGTACTGCAGCGTACACTGAAACTTTTACTTTACATGTACTGTTCAGCGACAGCACAGAAATATGTGATTTTAGCATTAAATTTTGCAATAATCTTGCGTGTTCCAAATATCTTGTACACTGAGGTAGGTATTGTGGTTAATAGTTAAGTGATGTGTCTGTATCTTTGTTTTCTTTGTTCTTTGTTAATTGTATTTTTGCGCAGACTATTGAAAGCCATGTTTGAAATGAGCTGCATTCAGGTTTGGTTGTAAAGAAACTGACGCAGTTGATTGATTAGCAGTGCAGTGTACAATATATCTTCATTTAATTGTGCAGAAGTAGAACAGGATTAAGATGTCCGTCTTCATACTCACCGCTGTGAGAACCTCAAGTCTTACATAGAACAGGATTGTAATAACAGTTTTTGAATATATTTAAATTTATAACAGTCGACAAAAGAACTTGGGAAGGTATTTGTTCGTAATATTGTGTAGTTTGCTTTTTTTTACTTTTTCAGGATAATTAACTGGGATAGCTACTTCATGTTTTTTAATAGGTACCATATCTGCATTGAATTATGTATCATAATATTCAGACTTTCAGGTCCAATTAAGTCTTTACATTTTTATAAGCGTGTGTTATGGAAGTGATTTTATTGTAGCTGAAAATTAGTTTTCTTCTTCTGGATGAAATTGGATTCTGTGCTTATAATGGCTATTAAATTTGTAAAATAAGATCATTTTCATCATAATAGTTCTTTTTTTCTTTTTTTCTAAATTGGTATTTTTGAAAGCTTCACCCAGAAGATACACAGTTCTGTGGATATTGTTAAATTTTCCACACATTTTCTTAACATTCACATCAGTTGGTGACTGACGGAAAATTGTAAATTCTACGCCATTGTTCTCACACTCTTTACTTGAAGATGAAGAAAGTAGTTTCCGATGACAATCAGCTTTGTAATGCGAAGCTGTAATTTTTCTCAGATTTATAAGGAATCATACTCAAATTACTAAATATGTTAGACGTCAGAGAACACGAGTGTGTGGACTATCATCGGTCCGTGTAAATTGTTTTATGTGTGTCGTCGTGCGTGACCGATATTTAATGTTAAAAGGATAAACTTTTACCAGGAAGTGTTCCATAAAATTTGCGTACTTTGTGGTTCTGCCCATCCGTAAGTTAGGCCACACAACCTTCATTTTTTTGTTTAAAATGAAAATGTAGTGTTTGAATCATATATGTTTATTATGTAATAAACATTTTTAAGTTGTATTTAGATGTGATAAACCTTTCTATGTACGTGCATGTTTTACCACAATTTGTTTGTTACTGTATACTACCACTTAGTTGATTGTTTATACCTCCAGTTTGTCATTTTTTAAAGAGAAGGCGGGCAATGGAATATTTTTTAAAATATTACATTAACAATTACAGTGCATTAATAATTCTTGCAATGTTGAATTATTTCAGAGGCTGTATATATGCACTAATATTTTCTGTATGTAATTGGTTGAGTTTCTGAAGAGGAGTGTTGTGTGAACAGTTTTCTTTCTTGGTTTGATTTTTAATACCATTTTTAAGTTTGTGTTTTGTGCCAGAGAACATTTATGAACAGGTTATGTATATTCTGCTTACTAAATTACTTTTATCAGGAGCTTTTCTCTCAGTGCTACCAAATCCATTGTTAACAGTTCTTTTGAACAAATTATTATAATTTCAAGTTTATTGTATACAAAAATTTGGGATTGATTTTGTAATTGCAAAAGAGATTTTTAAACCTATTATAAATTTTCAACATGTACCTGCGATTACTCATTTTCTAAAATGGTCACTAATGAATGAAATCAGCATAATTAGTTCCAATTAGTTGTTTCATTATTTCTTCTTTACACACTCCGTGGGATGTAGGACTCTGATTTAGTCTTTGAGTATTAGATTATTTCAGTGCATTGCTTGTTCAAAGAACACACACATGACTAAAACCTTTTCACTTCCTTGAATGTCATGTTCCTTAAATGCTGATAACTGATCCGTGTTTGGCACAGTCAGTTATATTTTATTTTATTCTGAATGCATATTTAAATATTGCCTGTAATTAGGATATGACAGTTTAAATATAATTTTATGAATGTAGTGGATGATGTGTTAATAAGTACACTGTCTGCATGCCTACCATTTTTGGTAGCTTTGCATTGACTCGGGGTAATAAGTGGAAATATTAGATTTACCTCGTCCATCAGTTTTCTTTATCGTGGTGTAGAAACTTTAGTGAGGCCTTTATTTTCTTCGTAATATTGAGTGCAGTATACACATGACAGACTTTTGACATCTAAACTTTGTGAATTTAAACTGCAAATTCATCTGATTGTTACATAATCTGAATATTGGATAGGTCACGTGTTTCAGAGGAAAAGGTTATACTTCCCTGTTCCATACAGGGATGCTGGATGTCCAAAATTCCTCAAGGATCTTGGATACTCTGTACAGATTCCCTGGTGTGGGCTGTCACAACTCATAACTCATACAGTTCTCTTGGAAACTAATTTTATATGTTACACGTTGGTATGAGTCTCTGGGGACTAGTTTATTGGGGAAAGTTTACTCTTGTAGGTAAACATGTATTTGTAGCATATTTATTCATGAAATTAAGGTTGTGTATGTTTATAGCATTTCTGATTCATAGTTCTGTTAGTTATGGATTAACTATACTCTTGATCACCAATCTTAGACCCTAATTTAATTTAATAACTGTAACCCCTTACGTTTTGTACAGTTCATGAAACGATAGAGTAATTTCTTAGATAACTTAGAAATATGGCATGGCTTTATGTTGGTAATTTCTCCAACAATTCCCTTGCAAGCACCAACTTCAAAACACAGGGTTCTTACCACTGTAGTTTGTGTGTCAAGCTGCCTCCTCCCCCGTTCTCTGTGCGTGTGTGTGTTTTTCTGTCCATGTTTCAACCCATAACATTCTGTTTGTGATATGATATTTGTTCTTGTGCGTTATTCAGACGTGATGTGTGGAGAGAGCGCTGCCCTGCGGTAGTCACATTATTTTCTTAGTAGCTGTCTGACTGCATGAAGGCTTGCTTCCAGTCTCTGTGTACATTTATAATCATATCAGTCCTTTTAGAATGCGGTACTGTAAAACTGCTCGTTAGCAGACTAGTTATGTGGCAGTGTGGTGTGGCTAAGTTCGGAGCGTGCTGCACTCCATTTGAACTCAGGCAAAACCAGAACTATTTAAAATAATGCTCTTTGTGGTCTTCTGGGTTGTGATGCTGTATGTAGTTACCAATGCTTTGGAGGAACATAATGCCTCCCTGTTCAGGAGTGAAGTGAAATTATACTCATTAAACTCTGTGTTGTGTTGTATCCTCATAGAGAATAATTATCTGAGTTCTGAGTTTCTCACGGTAGAGAAGATATTGATTGCAGTCTTCCGGGTCGTGTGTCTGTGTAGTTGGTGGCCACCTTTTTGGAGGAACCATAAATTGTCTTCAACCTGTAAAACCAGTCTACTAGTCATAGTTACAAGATCTGTGTGCAGTAATTGTACTGCACATTGTGTATGCATTGTATTAACCTGTGCATATTTACTGTAGTTTTTTTTATTTTGCATTTATGTAAATACCTTTTAAGATTAGTGTTCGTTATTACAACATATTCTAAACTTGTTGAAACCATATGTGGACTTTAGTGCTTTTAAACCACTGAAGCAGAACATGGTATCACTGATGAATTTTACCTTTATTTCAAGTGGTTCAGAGCCGAAAGGATTATATTATATTACAACATGTCTTGCGTACTTATTTAAGCAGTTCATCCTTTAGTTTGGATAGTTATGTAAGCTATTCTTGTCAGTGATTGGATAAAATTGTATGATACTGAAATAATAATGTAACATTACATGTTTTCTACACAGTATGTTCACTTGCTTTTGCATAAAAGGATTCTCGTTTATTCGAGAGGGATTTCTGGTTAATGTGGACAAATGGTCTGTATCTTTTTCTTTGTGATGGTCTGTCCAAATTGTCCAGAAGAATGTTGTTATTTATTAAAGAAACATATTTCTTGATATGCACACTTCTGATTATTTATGTTGCTTTGTTGTCTGAACCACTGACAGCATTATTAAATAAACCATAGATAAATAAATTGTATATTTAAAGTGTATTTCTTAGGTGGACTGTGTGATTTTGTGGAGAAATGTTACTGGCAATGGTGAATTCTGTGTTTGTATGTAGAGGTGATGGTAACTCAATCTCTGTTGTATAAGAGTGATATCACTGAACATATATTTTTATTTGTGTGAAGAATGACATTGATGTAATTATTCTTCGGACTGTTGGTGTTCTCACACATTCTTTCTCATGCAGCGTTGGTTGCACAGAAATTTTGCTAGTATGTCCCACTTAATTAAAAAATATGAAATATTCATGTTTAAAGTACCAGGATACAGTCACTTTATTTATTACAGTTGTATTAATGAGGTCAGGATTTTGAAAATGTTATTTCATGCCCCTCACCTGTGCTGAAATTGAAGTTCCATTTTATACACTTTGTATTTTATTAAGTAATAAATTTTGGAGGGTCAGTGTTTTAGGAAACGGAGCAAACGTTCGAAGATGAGCGTCTTCTGGGATGATGTGCTGTGTAGAAATTGATCAACTTTTCAGAGATGCGATCGGCCTGATGATGGAGGCAGCGAGGGCCTCTGAAATGTTGGGAAACGTCTACCAGACTACACGGCACTACAATCCAAAGGACGGCCATCTTTGGACTCACTGCCATGGAAACCTGAAATCCTATGGAGCAGAAGTTGATTTGAACTAAAACATCAGTTATACAGAATTAAAAAAATTGTGTGCAGTAAGAATTGTACTTACTTACACAGCAAAGATTTAAATGGAACTCATTGACATGTGAACATATGTACAGTATTTACATAGTCTTATTTCAGTATCCACATTTGTCCAATCAGTTCATGTATTTTATCACAGTAATGTTAGTGTGTTGACTCGTCTCTACAAATTAACAATTTTGTGCTTTAAAATAACATGGTTATCTTTTTGCTTGGTATCAATGAATCGCTAGACCTTTGTGCCATGTCCTGTACCAAGGAGAAACTTCTGTTTCTCTGTGATAAAAGAGATTATCTTCTTAAAGTTGTGCTTTGCTTTGTTGTTTGTTTTTTTATAGCATTGTTTCAGATGAAGTCAAATTTACAGAATTAGCAAAAAAAAATTTGAAGTGGTTTTATCTGCTTGGTTTTATGGTACACATTAAATGTTGATACTTCTGTGGGAAAGATTTGTAAAAATGGTTAATTATTAATATTTTCGAGGAATGTGCTTTGTTTTGTTATCGTTGTTTAATTTTATCGGCAGTTACACTTCTGGTCACTTTTTGTAGTTTATTATGAAGATCATATCATGAACATGCACTTCAGAGGGTATCTAAAAGCTGTTCCAACAGAATGGCACAGAGGTATGTTTACGATGATAGCCGGCTGAATATTGTGGGTTATTGGAGCCGACTTGAATTTTGGATTGCACGTTGTTGTATGTTTGCAGGAAGCAAAGAATGCAGTGGGAACCCTGAGGGAGGGAGCCTTCCCACCTCAGCCCCCACGAGCCCAACCAGTGGGGTCGGGGCAGGGGCGGGGACCGGGATCCCACCCAATGGGAACGCAACCTCGCTAGCACGGAACCCCTTGCGAGGATCAAAGTGTAATCGCTCTCTTTATCTTTCTGTCAGTCAGTTGACTCGTCCACGTTTAAAACAAACCTGAACGTTGTTAGGGTTCCATCTCTTCTCGCTGTTGTTTGCTTCATCCTTGCATTCCGCTGTCGTACTTGACTTCATCTGGCTTCACTGTACAGCAGCTGCGGTTATCTTGGTCTTTTCTTTTCGTCTTTATGTTTTACGCTTAGGTTTTCTTCTTTTTTCGCTGCTTGGCGTTTTGTTGGCTTTTTGTGTTATTCTGTATGAATGAGTCTCTAGTCCATGTTCCATCTGTTATAACTAGATCCTTGAAATATAATTTATAGGATAGGGGATTATGTTTCGAGTTTCACCATCTTGTTTTTGCTGCGTTTAAATATGTGAATGCTGTAACCATTGTACCTAATGCCACATTTGGTCAGACGCGCAGGAGCAGATGACTTTTTTACTGGCACACGTTCTGATGTACGTTTTTTTTGCTTTTGACATACAGATCATTTTACATGGATGCTCACATTATTTTAATTACCTGTGTTCCCCCACTGTCATTGTGTTATAAAAATCGTAGCAGAATCGTCTTATCAGTTTTGTTCTGAATGCACTTTAAAAAAATTTTAGCTTTTGTGTTGCAGAAATCTTGAGATTAGAATTTTATTATGCACTTTATTAATGTCTGTAGGGTTAAATTAATGTCACACTCCAAACAGCTTTTGCACAAGTAATTAGGAATGGTTTTTGTAACTGAATATGTAGGATTTTTAAGTTACTGTGCTGCATGCCTCTTGAACATGTGAAAATGAAATAATTGTATTAAGATTTCTTTTTCTAGTAATGAAAATTTACTATGTTGAGGCGCATAAATGTGCATCATTAGCATTTGTTGTTATATTTGTGTCTTATGTGAGATAGCAACTTATTTTAAGAAGTTTTTATGACCTCAGTTCTTTTAGAAGCTTTAAGCTGGAAACTGGAAAATTAGTGAACAAGATTTTTAATTATTGTTTCCTACGATTTCTGATTTGAAGACTGTATTTCATAGTTCTTTCACATAACTTTTCTTCTTGACTTTCATAACATTAAGTATTTTAATACTGTCTTACTCTTGTTTAGTGTTGATGAATATGCATGTTTTATTTTCAACTAATGTATAGCTGAAAAATTCCATATGTCTCAGTTTGTGTAGACATTTGAAGAAGAAGTCTGTAGAATAGGTGATATGTTGGTAGCAATTTCTACAAATGACAAGAGGCTGTCAACTTGTCTCATTCATTGCCCCCCCCCCCCATTTTTTTCTTTTTTGGAAACACTAAAGAAAGTTATTTCAATCTGTACCTATGTGAAAGTAATGCTTTAAGTCATATAGCTTGACATCCATGAACCAATTTTGCTAACATCCCCGAGTCTTTTGTATTTTTCAAGCTGGTAACCAAACCACTCTTAAGATCACAGAATCGTGCTTTGTATGCTCATTTAGGCACTTGTTTGCATTTATCCGTTTATTTTTAATGTATTTTAAGCGATATAAGTAAATTTTAGAACAATTTTATTGTATAATGTACTGACATTTTTAATTCGTAGCTAACGGACAATTAGCTTGTTTGCTATAGAGTGCTATATACAGTGGAAATGTGAAGGTAAATTTTTATCATGTAGGATAAATTTTATTGCTGTAGTTGTGTTTTAAATGTGATAACTGTATTGCTTAAAAAAAATGACTAAATTTTAGAGTTGCATGGTGTACTGATAACCAGATTATCAATGTAGGATGCTTAAAAAAAAAGTAATTATTCGGTGGACATAAGTGTGTTATTTACTGCATTTAAATTTAATTTGATATGATGTTTTGTGGTTCTTATGTGCATCTGCTCTCTTGTGATGTATTTTTCTCGGCAGATATTCACATGTCTTCAGCATGAGCAGACCACCACTACAATTCAAGAGGAAAATCAGTGTGTAGGAAACAAAAGGATGTTTTCTACTCTGAAGTGTTTACACAGCCATGTTTCTTCCTGTTCAGAATTTACCAAGACTCTCTCCTGTACTTCACAGAATCCCACCTTTAAATATTTACCCTACCTTTTTTTACATATCTGCTGGTTCCAGTGTTGGCGGGATGTATTGCAATTTCTTTAACATTAAGCTGTAATTTCTCTGTATACTGGGTTAATGTGTGTGTTTTGTGTTGGGATTCTCTTATTGGTGTCATTTATTATTAGTAGTATATCGATGCCGTTCAGAACCCAAGCCCCGCGTAATCTTAGTGGTTACCAGTGTGTCTGCTGTATATTGTATGACGTCTTTAGTTTATTGTGTTCTGAGAACTGACCTTTTGTTGTTTTGTTTCCTTTTCTTGCTGACCAAATGCGTGGAAAACAGGGGAATCTCCGACTCGGTCTCCCTATTCTAGTCTCTCGTCTTGGACTACAGGTGTCTTATGTTTCCTGCTAGCTCTCTCTCTCACTCACTTGGTGCACTTGCTTGGCTTTAATCGCCCTCCTCGACTATAAAGATGGATTGTAAAATAAGAGTAATTCTGTGGCTAATTGGGCACTACCAGAGAATTACTAAGCTTTCCACGCAAATGGTGTTTAATATCACAGATCCAAAGCCACTCCCATGTTGAATTGGCTTAAAAGGATTGACCAGGACTGTAGATGATAGTAATGATGTTTGCATGCTATGTTGCAGTCCTTTTAAAACTTGCTGTAGATTTGAATAAATTTCCCATAGTATCTGGTGCTATGATCATCGGAACGTTCATTGCTGAGTAGAGGCAGGATTTATTTATTCCATTTTAATGTGTTACCACTTAGCATTGCTTTTGGAACAAGTGATAAATGGAAGATTCTTAATGGTCTGGTATTTGGAAAGGGTTATTGAAGGTTTTTTGGCCCAAATTTCATTATGTATGTTATCTGATGATATTAATTTACATGTATAAACTTTCTCTTTTTTAGTAATGTTGAAGTAGAAAGCTAGAACTGAAGTAGAATGAGGCAAAAGTCTTTGTATAAGGGATAGTAGCATTGGCTCGCAATTCATGTGACTTGCGCTGAATTGGATTTTATAAATCTGATAGATATTTCTGTAGAAATGTAGTATGCTGTTCATTAAAAATTGAAATGCTTTTTTTGTAGTTACATTGGCTGTTAACAGTTGAAGTGCGTCGCTTAGAACAAACGTAGGCATGAAGAAATATAAATAGCGGTGATAAAAAAATGCATATTTGGATAATGATGTAAGTTTACATATTCAGTTGCTGAATCTTAAGAGTATACTGAAAATACAGAATGTGGACAACTTCTGTAGCCAAAAGTGTTTTTTGAACAGAAAAGTTTGGGAATCGCCGCCTTTTAACGTTTCAGAATACTTGACCGTTTTACCTGCATTCAGACTTTGGTGGTAAGGGAAGATGCAGTTGTGGCCCTGCTTGGTACTTATGTCACCTGACATGATTATTTTATACTTTTATTTCAGCTTATGCATTATGATTTTGTTAGATGCGTGTGGCTGAATATATAAACTTACGTACTAGTTTCAGCTTGTCTATGACAGTGTATATTTTTGTTGTGGGTCTTTTATAATACTTTAATTATGTGTTTATATTGTTATTTTTGCAGGAATTTAGTCCTTTCATTGACTAGGACAGAAATGTTCTGTCAAGTGGGGTTGTGTAGAAGAGAGGAGAAAATGTGTTACGAAAGGCAGTAAAGGTGGTGTGTAGATGAGGGAAAATAAACTGAGAGGTGGCAAAAGAGAGGGCTGACGGAGAATGGAACTTGGGATAAAAGAGCTAATAATGAATAGCAGAATATATGGGAAGACGTGGTAGGGATGAGAAGGTTGTGGTGAAGGTTATAGTGGTATGATGGTCAGGAGGATGGAGATGGGTAATAGACAGGGAAAGCACTAAATAACGAAATATGATTTGGGTAAATAACCTGTAGATGCAGTGAGGTTGAATGTTGCACTGTTAAAAATTCCTTGCACATGCCTGTAAATATTTTTTTTGGTTTATGCCTGTATAATCTGATATATGCACAAATTTTCCGATAGAAATTTTTACCCACTTTGAACTCTGGGAATAATGTAATGAGGTTGTCGTATAGTGAGAATGAAGGAGGTGGCAATTTTGAAAAGCTTAAGAGAATGAATGTTAGAGGTTTGATGGGAAGATGGAGAAATTTCCCTCATACAGGATTAAAATATGTTAGTCAAATTTATAAACGTGTTCACTTCGATATATTTAGTTGCCCAACATTTTCACCAACAGTAAATGAGCAAAGGTTTCTGTAATATTCATGAGGATATTTGATTGTTTCTTTTTTTCCGTGAATGCTCTTAAATGCTAAGTAATCGCTTTCTTCAAGAGCCTTTCTGCCTGTGCTCATATGGCGCTTTGTGGATGCACATATAGCATGCATGTCAGTTAAAATTGCTGGCTTATACATGAAAGTAATATATATTTCTCATCGTTTAATAAACTTGATTCAAGTTATGTGGGCATTCTCTATAAACAAGAAATTTTACATGACACAGAACTTTCAGTAACCCTTCTTTCACTGTTGATCTTCATACAAAATATCCATTCACTCTGCTATTACCTGTTGAATTTATTTTCTCATCGTGCCTTTCTTGCATTTGACTGCATTTTTATTCTGCCAGATACCGCTACTGATGATTCCCAAGCACATGCACTGTAGTAGTTTTTGTGCTGATGCTTAGTTGGTTATGATAATTGCAAGGATATAGAAAATGTTTAAAAAACTGCATCCAAATTATAGTTTGTGTTGCTTTTGAATTTAAATTCTCAGAGCTGAAATTGTTAACATGCAACATTTTTTTGGACAAAATCAGATTTGTGTGAAGAATGTATTTCTTATGAAATGCACAAAAGCTAGTCCTACAAATTTCCTCCAAGTTTAAAACCATATCATAGATCTTGTGATTGAAAAAAATTGCATACTTCAATCTAAAAAGGATTTTTGTAGAAGGAATTTCCATACATATTCTTGGCATCTGTATTTAATTTTATTATCTAGCTTTTCAATTTTTGAAAATCAGCTTCTTGTGGCATACAGTATAATAATAATAATTTGGAAATGTTTGCTTGTAGTTTCACTTAAATTTAATAATGTTTACTTTCTTACTGGTTGATGTCTCTTATTGTCACAATTACTATTTGATAAATTTTTCTCATTAACTGATCTGCCATCAGCATCAAAGTATATTCTGAAATATCATCCAGTGTTTGAGAATATAGAATTTCAGCCACAATTAATTTAAGAAAGGCATTTGTCAGAAAGAGATAGTTTAAACTCATATATTGCGTAGTGTTCGTATTATCAGGTTATTAAACAGTTGATCAGTCATGAATCCCATTTTTCAATTTGCAGGGTTTCTAAGAAGTAGAAGAGAAAAACGCAAGGAAAAGAAGGCAAAGAAGAAAAAGGATGGCTTAGATAATACAAGTAGCAAGGATGATAAGTCAGATGTGTAAGTTTTTCAACATTTGTGTTTTTGTATTTATGACGTATTTTGGGTACCATAATAGTAACTTGACTTGAGGACTTGTCTCTTGTGGTCGGTCAAAGATGTAAAATACCAGAATCCATTTCTCGTGGTTTGCTGCTCTCGCATAAGTAGGAGAACTCTGTAGGAGAGTTTGATCACTGCACATATTTGACATTCTTTGTGGAGTACCTTCTCATATATAAGTATACTTAAATTTTTGTATCAATGTTTCAGTTGCATTTTTATTTACCCAGATTTTGTTGTTGTTAATTTCTTACAAAATTAGTATAATTATGCAGCAAATGAGTAAAGTATGCATGTGTTTTTCTTCATTTTGTAGCTCTTACAATCCTTGTATTTACATTTGTATTGAAATATCAACTGCATTTGTGATCTGTTTCATTGGAAATGCAAATAGAGACTTTATGTTGAAACTGTTATAGTGTGCTGTTAGTCATTTTGTGTCTATAAAAGTAGGGGTACACTCTAAGTGATTGATTCTATCTTTGGTTGTACCATTACATTTCTGTGAATAATCGCATATATCACTATTTACTTTATAATCAAATTTTTGATGCTTTAATTCCTATTTTTCATAAAGCCTCACTCTCCACTTTTTGTAGAGTATAGTTTAATTCTTTATAGAATTTTCCATCTTTTGTGCGACAGTTATACGGTTTAGGTAATTATGTAATATTAGAATACATTGCTTTACTATATCTACATGATTTTTTTAATTCAAAATAGTGTATGAGAGCTATAGTTACAGCACTTACATATTGTAAGATATGGTTGAGAATTATGAAGTCTGATAACTTTAAGAGTTATTAGATCTTTAAAGAAATTTGTGTTTAATTTCCTTTGGTAACAATGCTTTTGTGACTTGTCTTGTCCATTGTAACGTAACCTAATGTACAGCAAATGTTCTTACATTCTTCAGAAAGCCTGCAAGTCTTGATGATTCCAGGGAAGACAAAGATGACAGTCGAAAGTCAGGAACACCAACTCCTGAAGTGGATGAAGAAGGTTACTGTATACGCCCTAAAGTTGACCTTTGGGGGAATGAGAAGGGCAGTTTCTACTCAAGTTCTGACACAGACTCAGGTAATCTGTGCACTTGAGGTAGAACTGGTGTGTTAACATACCTTTTAGATAAGTCTTAAATCTTTGTTCATGCATAATAAGAGAAATAATAATATAACCAAATCAAAGGGTTAGATTAGAATCAGGCCAGATATCAGAAAAATGTCCAAGAAATGCATAAAATTTTGATTGGTTTATCAGCATTCATAGTTTTTAAAGTAGTTGGTCATGGTGGATTCTTTAATTGCAGATGATGAACGCGAACATAAAATCCACGTGGAAATCAAACCGTTGAGTAATGGCTCTGCTCCTATGAGTGCCAGTGTTGATGAACTTCGGGCAACTGTTGAAAATTTGTCACTCTCTCCAGTAGCCATGGCTTCTGTAAGTGTATAGACTACGCAGCTTCTATCAGTTTCATCCGTAGAATTTCTTGAGTAGCTGAGAATACTATCGGCTTCTGAAGAAGGGCTCTGCTCCGTGGAGTTAGGTCATTGTTTATTTATTTTAGAATTTGGATTATTCCACGAAGTCAAATGTTGCATTTGCTGAATTTTGTATATCTTGAATCACGTTGTGGTTAAGAGAAGTTGCGTGTCATGGGATTTGCATGCGTTGTAATATTTGTTTCCAGGGCAGAAGAGACTCTGGTGCTGAATCTGACCATCATATGAAGAGATCTCAGTCAGTATCTCAACAGCTTGGCGGGTAAGATTACTTTCAGAAACTTGTGTTTTCATTTAATTCGCTCTTTTTAAGTCCTTAAGGAGGCTGCAGACCAAGGACGCGCACAAAAGAATTTCTTGTTTTGTAATATTGTCTTCTGTTAAGAAAGATAGTAGAAAGTTCATAGACCTCTGAAAACAGGTGTGGATGTAAGCAAATGCTGTTACAGATCAAAAGAAATGTACTATAGACAGAACATGTATAAAGAGGGAGAAGAGACATTGGAGCTCGCGCTTTCAAAATACACTTTTTTGTCTTTTTTTTAAAGCACATGCTGCATGTGTCTGTGAACATCATCACCTCTGTGCACATGGATCAATAAATACTATATATGCCACACATTGTGTTTCAGGATTTTCTTAGTCCTTCTTTCCTGTTTTTCGCTGGGAATATAATCACTCTCTGCTTAATTTATTTAAATGTAATTCATAATAGGAAACCAAGTAGTGATTTACTGGGATTGAGTCTGTTCCAAAGTCCGACAGCATCGAGTGCCTCAACCCCAACGGGGGTTCCAAGTGGAGGTCATCCGTACGCACCACTGCAGAGCCCCACACAACCTTCCATGGGAAGTCCCGCTCCTTCGTCGTCTTCTCGTTACGCTGGTTTGTTGCCTTCATTCTTGAGCATATTTTACTCACTTTAATTGTACGAAACTTATCTAAAGTTAACTTAATAATTTTTCCCTAGATCTAGGAGATTTGTTCTCGGAAGTGGGAGAAATCCAGCCAGCTTTACCTCCTAAACAGTCCAGACAGACTCCCACACCCACACAGGGCTCAATAGCAATTCCTAGGCCACCATCACGGAGAGGAGAGGTATGAAGGCAGTACTTCAAATAATTATGTTATTATTTTGCCTTGTATTCATTCCCTTGGTGCATGTGTTTCCATGCTAGGAGGAGACTCACTTGCTGACACAAATCGCTTAATTTTCAGGGCCCATCGCCACGAGGTCGAATGAGTCCAGCTCCAGGTTCATCTTCCATCTCAAGGGCTGACAGTGTTGGCAGCCTTGAGTTTCGAACTGCAGGCATACCTGTTGGCTCATCAAGAGGACCCTCGCCTCTAACCATTGGCATGGCGGACACCATCCCTTTGGCCGTCGCATTTCATGAAATTGTTCACTCGTATTTCAAAGGAACTGATGAAACTAAGTATGTGATGAAAGAAAGTTTTAAAATTTCTTAGAGTGTGAACACTGAGCCTGTTACCAAATTCTCATACTCTAGAAACACGTGGTCAGTTCTTCCACAGTAAGGTCTTGGTTGAAATTAAATTAATTGAAACATTATACTTTCATAATTCTGATCTTTTGCTTCTGTGAATATATTCACAGCTTCATTAATTTTAGAGTATATGTTGTAGGTGGTTTCTATATGTAGATTATCCAGTTTCGCTTGCATTTTTATGGTTGATATTGCTGATAGAAAATAAATTGGCTTAAATGAAGTGAAACTGACTTTAGGTTTAGCTTGTTACAGGGGTTTTGTTGGTGTTATCTTTTTTCTGCATTAATTATTGTTCCAGATGTCAAGTAAAATTGTCAGGTGATATGATGTTATCTTTTCCTGCGGGAATCGTTGCAGTACTCGCCAATAATCCGAGTCCTGCACAGCTGTCATTTCGAATTCGCAACATCCACCGTCTCGATAATGTTTTACCCAACAAACAACTGGTTACACTGTGAGTTACTTAAAGTCTAGTGACACAAAAGTTGCGTAATAAGTTTATAATTATTTTAAGTTACTTATTAATAATAATCCTGTGAGTTATTTTTATATGCAACAGACTTGAGGACAATAAACTGATAAGTGCACTCTGTGGGCCAAATGCTGAGTTACTGAATGTTAAAGTGTGTGGTCAGTTGCTTGTATGTTATTTATCGAAACATATTGTGTCTTAACACTTAGGTAAATGGAGTTTTCCATTACAAATGTTTTTTCAGTATGTATATATATTTCCTGCTACGAAGTATATTCTTGCATGTTGTAACTAAACATTTATTTTCAGAGATTCTGCACAGTCAAGTAATGAGAGTATGTTGTTTGACTTTAATATGAGTGCCTTAACTGCTCTGCTCAGAAGACAGTCTGAACAAAATCCTTCTGCATCTTACTTCAATGTAGACATCTTGAAGTATCAGGTTTGTGACTTGTTTTTCTTTTGATTTGCCTTCGACGTAAAACACGGTATTGCTCTGTGGGGGGAAGAGTCACAGATATCATAACAAAACATAAAGAAGGAAGTTCTATGAAATTGTTTCATCTTAAAAGGATACATACCATAAAACTATTTATTCATTAGCATCTATTTGTACTGGAAAATGTTTTAATACATTTATATTCCTTGTATTGAATAGCAGATAAGATTATAAGGATAATGTTTTGTCTCCGTACAGGTTAAACCGAAAAGTGGCGCAGGATCGTGCCCTTACCAGTTAGTTGCATACTGGAAATGTGAGTCGGGTCATACTGACCTTAGGGTGGATTATAAGTACAATAGCCATGCCATGGCCTCAGCATCTCCTCTGCTTAATTTGACAGTGGCAGTCCCTATAGATGGTGGAGTGAAGTCCATGCAGTCAAAACCAGCAGCGCAGTGGTGAGTCACTAAACCCCAGCTTTGTGCAGGAAATGTAATGAAAGTAAAGGCCGCCATTCACGATCGCTCCAGATGGATGACATCC
>NW_019060117.1:71921-83424 GCF_000696155.1 Zootermopsis nevadensis
ATGGATGACGTCCAAACGGATGTCGTCCAAAGAGGTACTACATTCACGGTCGCGTCACGCCAGTCGCGGTTTGTTGTCCCTCTGTGAAGTGCGTGGTGTTTGCGATGGACGAAGAATTGGTACTAGCTATGGCAGTATGCCTGTATATTAAAAGGAAAAAACCAAAACGAAAGTGGTCAAAGCAATGGCTCTTAAATAGAAGCAATTTAAGTCCTTATGCTCCTTTCTGAAGCAACTTCTAAGGGAATTTTCTTTGTTGGCGGTAGGATCTTTGGTTTTAAATAAAACCACCAATTCTTCCATTGCTAAGCTTCTTTTAGCTTTATCATGATAGTCTTCATTACTTATCTGCCACAAACATGGCAACTCTCTATATTTCTCAATCACCTCAATAACAAACTCACGACCCGACATTATACAAGTTTGGACTTCACTGGACGAAGGCTCGTGGCAGACTGGCATGAGAATGGACCACGTTTCCGCCACTCACGAACCGATTTGGAGTGGCTCGATCGCCGATTCCCCCATTCACTATACGATGGCGCGATGGAGTGATGGAGCGATCGGATGGATTATGGCTCGACAGAATATCCAAACGAGCCCACCACGCCACGCCAATGGACTTCAGTTTCCGCATTCACGGTACAATTTTGGAGCGACACCGTGCCATTTGGACGAATGGAGCGATCGTGAATGGCGGCCTTAACACACGGTTTGACCATGTCACTTATTATTAAAATGTGAGTAAAACATAAGCATCGTATTCATAATGTTTAATTCATCGCTTCACATTTGAATCAGTATGGGTCTTACGGTTAGCTCTGTAATTTTCTGTGAACTCCAAGGGCAGCTTTGTACTACGTTAATTCCCAAATTATATCTAAATTTATAGTCTGAAACATGCTTTTTTCCCTTCATGAATTTAGATGATTGTTCATTTGGCTGGTAACAGAGAATTTGAAATAGGATTCAAGAGTGGGGCTATGAAGAACAAATTTGACGTTATGAGCCGTATAGACGATCTTTATAGAAGCCATGCAACGAATAGCACGAAACTTTGTGACTGTGCTTAATGTGTGGATTAATCATGGTTAAATATGAATCGAAGTACTAAGGTAGGTAGACTATGTTGCAGGCTGGCAGATAGTCACCGAGCTGTATGGAAATTCACTGAACTGTCACAACACAGCGAGAACCATGGAGTGGGCTCTCTGCGTGCTCGTCTAGAAGTGTCCAATGGCCCAAGTTCTCAAGGAACAATCGCCACGCAGTTTAACTGTGAAGGTACAACTCTGTCTGGAGTGGAGTTTGATCTGGTTGGAACTGGTTACCGACTGTCTCTTGTTAAGCGTAGATTTGTTTCAGGTAAGTAGAATATTACTGATACTTTTATTGTTTGTAAATTCATACTTTTTAGCCCACTGTCGGGTGTTTATAGATCTGGCCGTGTTACTGTTAATGTTATCATTAAAGTAATTGCTGTTGAGTTTTAGCAAATTAATTTGTGTGGTTATGACATTGCAGAGGGATAAGTTTTATTATATTGAGGTATAGATTATATTTCAGAACTAAATAATTTAAAAACAAATGCAAATGGTCTCTGCTGCTAATATAATCCCCCCCACACACACAAGGCAAGAAGGCGGCTAGGAATTTGACTCCACGTTTCCAGAACTTTGCTTTAAATCAGTGGTTCCCATAGTTTGGTTAGGAAATTTTCATAATTTGAGCCTCTAAAATCATGTCAGGGTCAGTCTTAGGCTGCTGTTGTATGCGTAAGTGGGATATATGGAAAAGACTTTGCTTCCTCATCTTTGGTTCTTCCATGCTGACAAAACCATAGAAAGGTTTTAAGTATGTGGTTCCATTGCAGTTCTAATTAAAAATCCTTCATTGTTATAGGGAAATACATTTGTGATGCAGACCCAGACCCCAAATATAGGTACGCAGCTCCTCCAAGTTCAGACTGCTAGCAGCCAGTGTCATATTATCGGTCACCACATATGCCATCAGATGGTGTGTGCCCCATACACACACATATGAAGTCATTAAGAATGGAATGGGTCCGTGTGTGTGAACTACCATCGTTATAGTCAACCATTGCAAATGCAAATTTTGGTGATTTGGTAAGTGAAGATGATCATCAGTTTTGGAAAGAGTTGATGATATTGTAAATTGGCTCCTTGGCCAAGCAATAATTTCTGAACGTTCTTCATGAAGATATATTGGTCGGGAACTTTTCCCGTTGATCATACTGCTCGTTGCCATACTCCCAGTGGTACAGCCGTACTTCTTTGTCGGTCGCTCGGTATTTACCTGCGCATTTTTATTTCCATACCCTACAATATACAGTACATAATCAAATGAAGTAAGTTTTTAGTTGAATTTAATTGTCTCCAGTATTAGAGTTGTAATGTATAATGTATATTATATTATAAGAGTAATGAAAAGAAATTAAATTTGTAAAGCAATTTATTTCTGTTAGGTAATATGTGTTATGGAGTCTCATTTGTCTGTGTTTCTGCAGTGCAGGAATAAAGTGTACTAATGTAACAACGCATTTTGCGATATTTTAATGGGAAAACTACTTTATAGAGATTGTATCTGACAGCATAAGTTTGATGATGAGCTGTGGAATGAGTGTTGACTGTATGTTTGGTCATGATGACCAATCTCAGAAATTGTATGATTAGTTTTTAGTCCTTGGATTTCCACTCGAGTCTACTCTGCCATCACGTAGTATTCATTGTATTTTGATACCAGTTTTCAAGTCGTAGTGTATTCACATAACATTCCTTTGTAGCTCAGGAAAACAGTTCTAGCCTATCTATAAACCTGTATGTCTGTCTCATCATCACATTCTTACCAGTGTAACTCATTATGATATAATAGTATATACTCCACTGATGTACTATGCTCATCTTGGTATAATGTATTAGCATAACCCTGTTAATTGTAATTACATTTTATGTCTTCACTGTGTTGTCTTTTTGGAAAAATGGATATGTACTAGTGTTCATAGCATACCTGATACAGTTAGAAATTCTTTAATACCTCTGACGTACAGTGCCTGTTAATACATATAGCTACACTACGCAAGTTCGCCCGCAAGGAGCTGGCGTTTACGAAGACTCTTAAGGAATTGCTTCCTTAACAACTGGTCCAAAAGTCTTCTGTTCAAACCACCATTTATATTCACATCATATATTTTCCTACCTTTTCTTATAAAGAGTCTGTCATGAAGGATAGATTTGTGTATTTTATGACTTTGGAAATGAAATATGAATTCTGTTAATATGTGTTCGCTATTTTTTTTTTTTTTCATAACTTAAAATCACAGAATAATAATTAAATTCTGTTCACCATTCTAATGCATCTCAGAATTATCAGTTGAAATTCAAATATTTGTTCATAATCTATCTGTATGTTTACAGATCCTCGTTTTCAAAATTAAGAGTTCTGTATTTTCTTGTCATGCGAAATCAATGTTGAATGGCAACTGTTACTTAAGGTTTAATGGCGTATTTGTATGAGGTATGCTATGGACTTTTAAGATGCATGTTCAATACACTTACATAGCATCTGTATGAAATTTATATTTCAGTTCTGTCCTTCAGTAAGAAAAAAAATGGTAAATTGTAGTGATTTTGGGAAAGTTTTGTGTGTATTGCATATGTGGCCAGTGATATGTAAAATGTGTGTAAAGTATTTGGCAGCCTCAGAGGTAAAGGGATTTGAGGAGACAGTGTGTGTACATAAATGTTAATATAAAGATCTGTTCATCCTCACTTAGTAAAAGATATTTTTGTTGTAATCTTGATGAAAGGACATCTAGGCGTTGAAAAGATAGGACCACAGCATTGAAATAGAGCCTGTGTATTAAACAATATATCTTGCCTACATTCTTGAACTAGTTGGTACAGAATATTAGATGTTTCCTTCAAAGTGTGTAGGTAAGTGGTGTAATTTTATTGTTCCTCTATGCCTTTTGGTGTTTAGAGATTTCATCAGAATGAAGATATTTTTTCTACAAAAAAGGCAAATCATTGAGCTATTCCATGTCAACATTTGTTGAATTAGTTATAATATTGTAAGGAGTTACTAAAGAATTTTTGGTCAGTTCATTTGTAACATTCTGTGAAATATTTCAGGCAAATAAGAACTGTATTGAATCAGTAAGTCGCATTCCGAATCATATGTAAGTAAACTGGACATGCAGTTTGCAGATTAATGGTGCTAGACATGATCGGTGCTTGCACGTGGATGACTATCGACTGTGGTGTTTGGGCGCATCTTGTATAAATGTTTTAAAAGTTATGTCTATAAGGACTGCATAATATAAAATCAAATGTTTATGCTAATTTGCAGGTTCTAGTAAGATTATATGGGATTTGAAGTTTTCACAGTGGTGAAAATGTGGATTGTGGTCTCTGGATTATGACATCATGTGATCTTCTAGGTGGTCGACCGTGTCTTGGAGGAACATATCATCTCCAGCTTATACCATGAAGATGGAAGTGATATATTCCTCTGACACTTTGGCAACCACATGTAAGACTACATGATGTCATAATCCAGAAGACACAGTAGACAGGTATGATGATATTCAGTTACGTTTTGCTCAAATTTTAAGCCTTCTTAAACCGTATAAATATGTCCTTTATCCATATAAGTATCTCACAAACATGATGTGCATATAAAGACCTCCTTTTAAGTGTTGAGATTTATGTATTATGTTTAGTATATTTTGTGCAGTTATTTATGGTATTATGTATGTATGAATGAATGAGATAGGAGGAATACCATAATTCCACATCTATGAATAATAAGAAAAGTATTTGAATATTAAATTGATTTAGAAATCACAACTCACTGAGACCCCAAACAGGTTGATAAACATCAATTGGCATACTAAAGAAATCTTGTATGATGTAATATAATTACTTACTGGAGAAGTAGGTGTTTTCAGTGCCTACATCCAATGCTTTAGAACAACAACCTTCTCTTTAAAATACTCCTTAGGCCACTGAGGCTCTACAGTAATATGCGTAGCTTTCATGAAAACCTAATCACAGGTTTGACTAGATATATGACTAAAGAGTTATTTACTAAACAATATTATGAATGATTCATTAATTTGTTACTATTATCCATGAAAGGAATTTCTTTTATCATTATCTCAAAAAGTGGATGTATTGCCTAAGGCATGTGACTGATCCCACTTTATACTATACCCGAAAGGACGGTCTTATCTTTGGTTCTATAATTTGAATAATGCAGAACTTTATTTCAGACAAAGGTAATGAAGTCATAATGGCATCCTTTTCTTATAGTTTAATAGTTCCAATTTTAAAGCTCCTTGCTGTTTTTGAGCAGTTAACTCTCTATAAAATAACTTCCTGTCCTAAGTGAGTCATGAAATTATAATGTCAGTTTTGCTCATTATTCCCCGAGTACATTCCTTGCACGAAGTGCATAGGCGGAATGCATTATGGGCTGGTCAAGTCCATCCTGTCGATTCTGCTTGAGAAACATTGGATGGATTCGGATGACATTTGATGTGAAGGTACACAGCCTTAAAATTGTACTTTCGAATATCCTACAAGCGGTGATATGAAATTGACATGAGGAAATTTGTGAGATAGACATTGAGGTGCTGCAATCTGGTGACCAAATTGGGAACTATCAAACAAGGCAGATTTAATACCTCTAAATGCACATTGCAAAGAATGCGCAAGGATATGTGTATTACAGTACAAAATGCACTTTCCAACCTTGAAAATAAACTATATCTCATTTTTACAGCCAATTGTAACATGAACTACATTGGAAGGTTTGGATTGTGGGTCTGAATGTAAGTAACCACACATTACAGTGATCGTACCATCCTGTTAAATAATAATGGCATGTGACACAGAACAGTACGAAGTAGTATGAGCTCTGAATTTATAAATTCTTGGCATTGTAGTGTGCCATTTAAAATGTGGATATCAAGATTAGTCATATGATTCTTAATGCATATTATATCAATGTTAAATTATACAATAGATTAGTAATGTTTAAACCATCTGTCTTACATATCTTTTAAATATTTTCCCCACTTAGTTATGTATCACATTTTTCTGTAAATTATTCATGTATTCATAGTGAACCTTCAGTGATTTAAAATTCCTTTAAAAATACTTGAAGATGAATGTACTACTGTATAAAGCTTTCATAGTGACCATTAATAAAATCTTCTCAGGCTATAAGTCTTGTCAGTTGGTTAAAAATCACCAACATTCAAGGACCAGAGATGGTCCCTGAAATGTCAGTAATTTTTAACAAACTAGCACAATGTAAACGCTAAGAAAATTTTATTAATTTAACATACTGTGTTCATCACATATTGTTTAGATGGGTGCTACTGAAGTTCATCACAATATGATTTCATTTTTGCTACTGTAAACTTCACCAGTTTCATTGTAAATGAATGTATTATTCTTATAATTCTCATAATCAGTAACATAATTCATGCTGCATTCAAAATTTTAACATTCCCCATACTACATATATTTGTCTCTTTCTGCATCACTGTTATTGTCTCACACATAACTGTGGTCTGAAGAAAAGCTTGATATTAATATGGTGAATTGATCTTAGTGATATAGAAAAGCAATATTGAACATAAGTAGGATTTGAGGTTTTGACAGCGGTGAGTCTGAAGATTGCCGTCTTCTGGGTTGTTGTACCGCGTAGTCAGGCAGTATGACTTCTGAAGCGTTGGCGGAAAATCTACCGGACTACACGGCACAACAACCCAGAAGACTGCAGTCTTCAATATTGAACATAAGTTTGCAAATGAACAAATTTATTTCTGTAATCTTAAAAGTTATGTATGTTCATTGGGTAAATGAAAAACAAGATATTTCTTGACTTTATGAATACAAAGAACAAACTATGTTTTTGTTTATCTCGCAGTCCTATATTTAAATTTGGAAAAACCAAAATTAATAAATCTCGATAGTTCATTCATTGAACATCCTGCTTATATTTTTGTGTATAAAGTGCAAGTAAGTATGTTGCTATGATGCAAAGTTCAATATAACAATGCTAATAGTAACAGAGCAAGGTACAAATCACAATGTAAGCAATCTTGCAGTTTTATACTGTACTCTGTTGCCAGGATATTCATCTGAAGCAAACTAGTACAGGACGTGCTAGTTCTGATTAATATATAGAGTGTAAGATGTACTATTGAGAATCTTCCCATATAGAAATGAAATACATCATCTACAGTGTGTTCTATGAAATGATAATTCACTGCCTTGCAGATTCAATATATTTATTGTTTTGAGAGTATCGTACTAAAGTGATGGAATAGGTACATGACATGATAGCTTTTATTTGTAAATAGAGGTAATTGAGATTTATCATTGAGAATCTTATTTCCATATGTAAATTAAATATGGACTATATGAAGTAATTTGTATAATACATTTTGTTGCACTCTCCAGACATATATAGCAGTGTATAGTGCAGATTTTTAAAATGATGACTTTCAGATATGGTATATACTTATATTATATCTTTGTTAAAAAAATTATGGTATTTTTTGGCTGGCAATTCCAGTAATTGGGAATTTGGATCATACTTGAGGAAACAAGTCAGAGCATTATCAAATGTTGGACATTTAGAATTGTTAATATAATTTCCATCTGGAAGAAAAAAGATGCAGTTGACATCAAATCCTCTGAATTTACCAGTGACCTTTCTGCATTTCTTGTCCCAGATTGTATGAATCAGTTAAGATTAACTTAGAACCTATGATGTAATATGTTATAAAACTATGTTTTGTTTTCTTTTGCAAACAATCAATATCACTGTATTACAATTAATGTAACTGTGAATGAACTTCAAACATGAGATTCCCCCGTCTACAAAAATGTGCATTGTAACTGCTGTAAATGAAGGAGAAGTAGCATAAGATAAAACTTTTCAGAATGATTGAATTGGGTTTCTTATTTATATTTGGTCCCTGACACATATTCAAATCCTTCTCATTAGCAGAGTGTATAATTTAGTATCCATCGAGTTTGTCACATACTTCATTGGAGGTTATGTTATGTGTAGTATACAAAACAATAATCTTGCCTGTTGTTTTGTATGGGTGTGAAACATGGTCTCTCACTCAGAGGGAGGAACACAGATTGCAGGTGTTTGAGAATCGGGTGTTGAGGAGGATATTTGGGCCTAAGAGGGAAGACGATGGGGCGTGGAGAAAACTGCACAATGACGAGCTTAAAAATCTGTACTGCTCCCCCAGTATTGTGAGGGTGATTAAGTCGAGAAGAGTGAGATGGGCGGGACATATAGCGCGCATGGATGGGACAAGAGGTATGCACCGGGTACTGGTTGGGAAACCTGAACGGAAGAGACCGCTGGGGAGACCTAGACGTAGATGGGAGGATAATCTCAGGCGGGATCTATGGGAGATAGGAGTTGAAGGAAACTGGATTTTGTTGGCCCAGGACAGGGTCCGGTGGAAGGCTTTGGTTAATTCGGTGATGAACCTTCGGGTTCAGTAAGCCATCTGGTTGGGGATAACACGTTCCCTAATCCAACATAAAAATGAGTGTAAATGAGTAACTAAACTTAGAGTTTTACTGTCACACATAATTCCATTGAATGCTTTTAGTTTCTTTGAAATTAAAAATGTAAGGGCAATATAGGAACATTTTGATTGTATAATTGGCAACACTACCAAGACCTGGTCATGAAGGTGGCCGTCGTTTGGGTTATTACTTCGGTAAACTCCTACCAGACTACATGGCGCAGCAACCCCGTAGACATTCGGCTTCAGACTCACCGCCGTGAAAATCTCAATTCCTATACAGCGGCAACAATTATCGTAATACTCGCCGCCGTGAGAACCTAACATAGCACAAACCACATGTTTTTGAAAAAAGATAGCAATGAAAGGGACATGCACTTCATTCATAATGTAATATGAATTTAGTCTCATTGAACAAACAGTTAACTGGAACGCATCCTTCAACGTAGTTTTGGTGGGTGCGGTTGTTTCAATATCTGTGATTGCAAGCTCAGACGATAGTCTTTGTCTCGTAAGAGAACTATGAAGTGTAAATTGGATTCTTGCAAGTAGTCAGCGTATTATTAATTTAATGTTGGTAATGATTAAAACTTTAAATGTAACGAGAAATATGGTGCTTTTATGAACATTTTGTGATGCCGTTATCTAATAGGTGAGGTTAAAGATCATAATTCATGAATGTGTAAACATGACGTATATTTGATGTTGCAGACAACATTGATATGATATTGAAATTAAAATTAAAATACAACCGAGAATTGATTACAGGTATAATTCAAAAGAAAAATACAAGTTGTCAGATCATACGACACAATACTATTAAAAACATAAAATTAATAGTTAAAAACTTTTGGCACTTAATCCTGAAAGTGAAGTATATAAACTGTCGAAAAAAATTCCCAAATGTCTCCAGCTATCCCTGAAGATGGAGACTGTATGTTTCTCCAAAATGCTGGCGTCCACATGGCTTTGTAACCCAGAGGACCAACATCTTCACCACGGTTAGAATCTCAGATGTCAAAAGTTATTCTAAAATCATTTGAAGCCTTTGAGGAGAACCTTGTAACCATTATTATCTGATACTGTTATGGCATTTTGTTTGGTCAGTGTTGCGACAGTTATGCTAGACAAAGGAAATGTGATTTTTTAAATTCTGAGTGGATAGATTAGAAATTTAAATCAGAACTAAGAGTGTACACACATGGGTAAAGCCTCGGAATAAAGATTTTGTTTCTTATGGTGCAGTGAGTACATGGATACTATAAATTTTTAGCATTGTGTGTTCTGCTTATGTAAATTTTTAAATTTAATTTATGTATGCAAAAATACTGGAAAATTTTTAATTACACTTGTGTCACAGTATGTACCATCATTCACCACTGTGATCCCTTGAAGGTGATGTTTGGTTTATTACAATATAAACCTTTAATTTTTCAGATTAGAAATGTCATCAGAAAAATTATGTCAGCAGTTTGAAGGACAGCTTTGCAAATACACGAATGTTATGAAGGGTTGGCAATTCCGGTGGTTTTTGTTGGATCCAGAGACAGGTGTACTTGACTATTTTTTGGTAAGTCCATATTGAGTGTAATATTTACTGAAATTAATTGTGCGCTTGAATTAATGAAATATATGGAATGTAGACAGTGAACATAATCCTTTACTTATTCTGTTATACTGTTGCAAGAGGTGAGTGGTATTTTGATTTCCATGTCGGGAGACCCTTGGACTTTGGTACTATGCACTATTTTCTAAGGGAAGAACATCCATTTGATAGAACACAGGCTATTATTTGCTAGCTCCTCAGTATGAAGCTGCTAATGATGTATTTTCAAGGTGAATAATAGGTGCATACACTAAATAAGCAATGGCCGATTTGTTCTGTTGCTTTTATGCATTCCAACTCCTCTCTCTCCATCCCTTGGTGCCAAGGAGGTCAGACATGAACTGTATTTATGGTGTGCCTTGCATCATTATCGGTGACTTGGGTTCCTCTGAGTTTGCTTTGGAATCTTCAGGAACAGAATAGTGCATTCTAAATATCTCTCACTCCTTGCTCCTCTCTCCCATTATGGTGTGATACCCAACCAGTTGCTTTGAGTGACTTCACAGCTAGACAAGTTTAGTGCAACAATATCTTTGATGTGGTTTTTCTTTCTGGCCATGGCAGTAGGCTATATGCTTTCAACCATTGTTTTGAATTATGTCTTGGTTGTTTTTTGAAGTTCAGGAATTAACTGAATATTAATATGAATGAAGCAGTGGTTCATCTGTTTGATGTCAACATTTTGAGCTTACCGTGGAACTTAAGTCTTTCTAGCTGCTGCTGCTTGGGAGGTAAGACTGCATAACAGTAAAATGCAGGTACATTACATGAAGACCTAAATGTATTTTGGAACACTGGGTAGTGAATCCCCAGTTTGCCTTACAAATATGTAGTGAATCTTCCATGATGACATTACCGCCCTGGCAGATGAGCATCCTACGTCCTACCACCCTACCCATGCAGAGGTGATTGACCCAAACTACTCTGGTGTCTCTGGTTGTATTCACAAAGATCAGAGGTCAAATTCTGGTGAACATGTCAATCAAGTACTCTTGTGTTCACATATTTTTTATAACTTGTGTTTATTAGTTCCAGTCTCTGCATGGTAGAAGTCACTTCTGATCAATATATTCAATTCTTGTTAGAACGAGTCGGAGCGGAAACAGCGTCCGCGTGGCTCGGTGCATCTAGCGGCAGCTGTTATCTCTCCAAGCGATGAAGATTCCAATACGTTTACAGTTAACTCTGCAACTGGCGACATGTTCAAGTTACGGGCTGCTGATGCCCGAGCACGTCATGAATGGATTAGCCGTATTCGATCAGTTGCAGAAATGCACACGATGGCAATCGCACAAGTACGTATA
>NW_019060117.1:88501-158113 GCF_000696155.1 Zootermopsis nevadensis
TTGATATTCATGGATTTAAGGTATTATAAAATTGGGGCATGGTTGTATGTCTTTCATATCTGTCATGGACACTCTTATGTATCTTTTGTCACACATCTTGAATGGAATGGTTACATATTCTTCTGCTATAATATCTCTAAATTGATGAAAAGTTATGGGCTTCCCAGCACCCAATCTGTCTTTCGTAAGACTTCAGAGAAAGATGTCTCTGCTCATCAAACCCGGTGATGTGAGATTTCAAGTTATCATAGCAGCAAGTGTGAAGATGGCCGTCTTCTGGGATGTCGCGTTACACAGTCTGGTAGAAATCCACTGATATTCCCGAGGTGTTTACTACCTCCAAGTTAATTGAATTTCATTGTCATCAATTCTGAAAAGATCATTTTGCATGAATGTCCAGATTCTAATTATAAAAATAAGTTTGTTTGTAGTGTTAGAATTCTAATGCATATTAGTTACACAAATGGAAACATAGTATTGATGGAGTTCTTTTATTATTTGATTTTATATTTATAATTTCTTGCTAATGTACCGATTTCTGTTTAAGCATTGTCCTTGCTTTTGTAGTTCAGCATATTTCTCCCTTTTGTGTTTAAATAGATTGTCGTTATAGTAATTCTAATTGTGTGTGTGTGAATATGTTCTAATATTTCTGTGTAATTTTTCATATTGGATTGGTAACGTACTTGGTTATACATGAAAATGTTGTTCCAACCAATTGGCTTTAAAATTTTGTCAGTGGTCAAAGCATTTTGAGTGTTGTGCATTTTGGTGGTATTTTGTTTTAGTTTTCAGCGCAAGTTCTCAACCGTGTGGCCTGAAACCTCACCAATACCATTTCCTACCAGCAATGAGAATCCAGGTTGGTTGTTTCTTAATTTTAATTTTCACCTTCAGTATCTATGTATCCTTGTGCAGGTAGAAATGTTTAAAATGTCTGCATCATTTGAATATTTAGAGTGGTCTATAATTTACACATCCACTAACTTCATATCATTCATATACTCCATTATAACGTAAATTTATGTTGGGCTTCAAAATGTGAGGTACCATCTTGGGAGCTGTAGTCCATATAGGCCTTTTATATTTCTGCATCTCCGTGGAATGTTCGAAGTCGTCTTGTTACTTAATTTCACTGCTGCCATAGAGGAGGATACTGTTTCATCGATGGACAGTCCTTCTTTGTATTTTCTAGCGTACTGTCATCACCTGAGGTGGAATTGGTACTAGCCTCATTCTGATAAAGTTCTTTATTTTCTGTGTTGAGTTATATCGGATGATTTTGGATACATCACAGGATCTTTTGTCCTCGGAGTGGGTTACTCAACTTAAGGAATGTTAAGAGAAAGTGTTTTGTATCTATTAATCTAGCTAGCATCAGCTCAAGAGATGAATTGACAGATGAAGAAGATGTTCCAGAATCCTCTCTTGTTCCATTTGAGGAGCACAAATCAGTTATTCTTCACTTGTTGTCACAACTGAAACTGGGGATGGACCTCACACGTGTTGTACTGCCAACATTCATCTTGGAGAAGAGGTCTCTACTTGAGATGTTTGCAGATTGCATGGGACATCCACAGTTATTTGTCTGGTTGGTATTTTACTAGAGAAGAGCGTATTTTATGATGTGATTCTCGGAGCATATTGTATTCAGCAAACTAATAAATAAATCCCTTTTTTGTATATGCAGCATACCTGATGAATTGACACCATTTGGCCGTATGATGGCACTCCTTGAATGGTACCTTACTTCTTTCCATATGGGACGGAAAGACTCCGCCGCCAAAAAGCCGTATAATCCCATAATTGGAGAAACATTCCATTGCTCATGGAGGGTACTAAATATAAATCCTGCTTCTAAGACACACACAAGCTTAAGAGCCAAATTTTCACATGAGACTATAAATTTGAGTCCACAGTTAGGAAAATCTGTGGCTGAAAGTATTGCTACGGATAAGGATGTGGATCCTGAAAGTGATAGCCCCGCGTCTGGACAAAGTCCAAAGTTACCAGAAGATTCTGAAACAGGTAGATCTCCATTTGACATCACAGAACACGTGAAACTGAGTGATACGCATGCAGTGACGTATGTGAAAGCAGCAAAGAGTAACAATGCTGGTTTGGTGTCGGCAGAGACAGTGAAAGATTTGGGTGAGGACAAAGAAGTGATGTCAGTTACAGCAAGTGAAATTATTGAAGTCACCTATACAGCTGAGCAAGTTTCTCACCATCCTCCGGGTATGTTCTTATAAAAAAAGTATTTGTTTGTTCGTTTCTCTTTTCGCCTTTCTTGAGATGCCAGCTAATGATGTCACACTTTAGTCAGTATTGAAACTGTTTATTCAACTGATTTACGTACATGTTAGAATTTGTCTCTTTTAAGCATATTGCTCATTTTCTTTTTTCTTTTTAATAGTAACAGCATTTTATGTGGAGTGTCCTGCAAAGAAAATGTGTTTAAATGCTTCCATTTGGACCAAGTCCAATTTCTCTGGAATGTCTGTCGGGGTGAATATGATTGGAGAATTGAACCTTCACTTGGGCAGCCATGGTGAACGCTATGACTTCACCTTACCATCGGCTTACGCTCGTTCGATAATATCAGTGCCCTGGGTGGAACTCGGGGGTAAAGCTACCATCAGTTGCCCTGCAACAGGGTATTCTGCTGCCATCATATTCCATACCAAGGTAGTATCTCTTCTTGTGATAAATTATTATTTTAATTTAAAATGTAATGTGAAGTGACATTCAACATGGACATTGAGCAGGTCGGTGCACATTGCATGTCCATTCCCTATAACGTGAGTAGTCAGGACTCAGAAGATGACGAAACTTTTTTCTCTAACCAATTTTGTACCGAACACAAAAAAACATTAAAATAGTTTCACAACATAATTTTATACCATTTAATTAGTTCCAGCATGAATCTTATAATTATGAAGAGTTTGTAATGTCTGTCAGTTTTACCGAATACCGCAAAAGTTACAAAATGGCCTCGTTGGCAATATTGCTGAAAATAAAACAGTAACCTTTACACAGAACCGCATTTCGTAGGTGCCGACGAAGATTTGTTTGTGGAATAATGACTTCCTGTTGCGTATTAGAGGGAGCCATACGGAACTTAAGTGTAGGCCTGGTTGACTGATGGCCTCTTCCGTTACTCTTATGAATATGACTCGTTTCAGTTTCGTAATCTCTTTTTTCTTTATGTTATGATTTCTACCTTATCATATTTTATTCTGTGGTCCTCATCCCATGAATGTTTTGCTATTGTGGGTCTGGATAATTCTCCCAGTCTTGTGTTGTGTTTATGTTCAATGATTCGGGTAGTCTTCGTGATAAAGATTGCTTTGATGTACTTTGTGAATCATTGTGATGTTCTCTGTGTATTGTATCTGTACTCATTTATTTCATTTTCATTAAAAACGAATATGAAATGAAACTGATGAGAGAAGGAAGGTTGAAAATGTTCTCATAGTAAATGGGTTTGATTTATTTGTCTAGCCATTCTATGGAGGCAAAGTTCACCAAGTGACAGCTGAAGTAAGGGACCAGACTGGTGCACTTGAGTGCAAAGTTCAGGGAGAATGGAATAGTCATTATGAATTTATATACTCAAATGTAAGTAGTAACATAAATAGAATTGTGCACCAGAAAAGCTGTTTTAATAGCTTCTTACAGTAATGAATTTTCATTGTATTATTTACAGAAAGGACAAAAAGAGTTTGTTGACTTATAGTTGTCAGCAGTAGTCAAATAACTTCAAGTAAGGTGTAGTCTGTAGACACTTGGAACATTACTGCGTAGAAGAAAAAAATATTAGTGAGTGCTACTTCAATTTTTTTAATTGCAAATGTATTATGCAGAAATTAAACATCTGATGAAATTTTATCACGTAACTTGTTAGTCTTAATTTCATTTACGGATATGGTTCTGAAGTCTAGCGTCAGTTTCCACATGATGTATGTGTGAATATCAGTAATTATCTACTGAACGTACCTGCGCGTGTGTGTATATGTGTAATAAAACTGTTTATTATGTGATTCATAATAAATACAACTAATTAATTGAGTTTTTGTATTCCAGGGAGAAAGCAAAGTAGTCAATGTTAATGAGCTCCTGTCTTACAAGAAGAGAATACAAAAAATATCAGAGCAGCGAGGAAATGAGTCGCGCAAACTGTGGTATAATGTTACGCAGGCATTGAAGATGGGCGACATTGATGCAGCTACTGAATATAAGCGAAGGGTAAGTTTAGTTAGTCTGTGCGCATGTTTACATGCAAATGCTTCTGAATAAAATTATGATGAATAAATAAATCTTCTAACAAAACAGGCTAATATTCCATAAAATCATATTTATGTATTATGTGAGTATAATTATAATTATCTTGAATTATAAAACACTATTGTTCCATCCTTAATGAAATATGACACATTTTTTCATTAAAGCAAACTGTTTCCATATTATGTTAGTTCTCCGACAGAGGAAGATTTCCATAGTACTTCGTTAGGTACAAATTCACAGTCCTATTAGTACAATATAATATTTGTCTTATTAACTGTAAGTCACAATATAAGTAATGAATATTTACATGATCTAAACCAGTTTGTAAGTGGGATTAAATTGATTATAAGTATGATATTCCAAACTTTAGTCAACAGTCTGTGTACTCGGGTTATAATCAGGGGTGATTACTGAATCATCTTTTATAAATGCTCCGGTCTGAACTAAAATGTCATGTTACTTAGCAGGCCAAATTCCACACAAAAAAAATTTGGGGAACACAAAGTCAATTACACTGTCTTGAACCCAAGAGGAAAAAAGTGGAAGGTCATGTTTGAATTACTTAATCTGACTGAACAAAACAGATTAATGTCGCAGGTTACAGTTTAATAACCTGTGCAAATTAATGTTGCATTCAAGAATCCTGTTGTGGTAGTCTGTTTATAAATATTTTAGTAACGGTTACATTTCTGTCTGTGGCAAAATTATAATCATTTAAATATTTCTGACCAGCGTAATGGAGGAGGTACTGATTGGTGATTTGTACACTTCTTCAGGTTCGTTTGTTTCTATTTCAGCTGGAAGAACAGCAAAGACTTGAACAGAGGGTTAGGAGGGAATCAGGCATTCAGTTCCCTACAGCTTATTTTAATAAAAAAGGCGATCATTGGGTTTTCAGTAACTTATTGTGTGAATCGTAACTCAGTGATTGAAGTGATGGCATAAAGGTTTGTATCGTTGGTGAATGTCTTGTAATCGTATCACTGATCCCGCTTATGTTACTTGAAGGTAACAGTTCAAAGCTTTTAGTGCATTATAAACTCAGCATACTAAATGTGCAGTCTAGGAAGCCGTCTTCAAGACCAGCAACAAATTCTCAGGGTATGTAATTGTGGAAGAAGGAATACTGCTTAGCTTCAGATGCCTGACGGTAGAAGACAGTGATTGATCTTTATGCCTTGATTTAAATTTTTGCATCAGTGAAACATATCATATTAACTTGTGATGCGGAGTTCATTTAAGTGTTGTTGTGTTTTTTCCCCCCATTAAGAGGCAGTGAAGAATTGTGTGTGTGTGTGTATGCACGTGCACATACATAAATATGAGTATATGAAATTATATGCACGTATGACTGATACTGATTACAGCAATATAACCCCCTTGACTGTTCTCTTTGTTTTAATTTGTTACTAAAAATTCTACCCTTGTTCTCTTTTTAACACTTGATCCTTCCAGAGATAGGGATTAGCTCTATCGATTGGGCCCAACTGAGTAGGTCTACCTGAAGGCGGAGATAGAGTCCCATTTCCGAAATGTCATGTAATTTTATGATTTTATTAGACGATGGAAAACATCCAGAAAACTTTTTACTCTTAAAGATTATTTGACCAAGTAGATTATCACTGTGCTTGCAAAAAAACTTTCGTTCTTGCTAGATGTAGTCCATTCTGATACGTTATGTAATCATAAGAATAAAAGCCCTCTGCAAGGGGCGTCAGTGTCGGCAATTAAGCAGGTCACAGAAAAAGGCCTGCTGAAGTGTTTCCAGCTTTGGTAAGGCTGCCGGCAGAAAAGTGTCTAGCAGCGAAAGGGAACTATTTCAAAAGTGGTGTGCAATGAAACCTGCCTTGATGAGAGGTAAGCTTGTGTGCTTTGAAGTTTACAAACTTTTTGACTTCACCATGTAATTGAATCATGTATTAATTTATAGTTTTGTGGAATTGGATAGTATGGAGAAACAAACTCACATGTTGCTAAACAGACATTTCAAAGTATTACATAATCATAAATGTCTTGTAGACTTAACAAAAGTATTTTGAAGGGATAAAGTTAGTACACCTGAACTAATAAATCAGCACTTAGTGTAGATGTATAACGCTATATTTAAAGTTGTACACTGTACAGATATTCTAAGTAATTTTTTATAATATTGTGAAGGGAGATGCATCATTATATTTGGTGCTGTTTCATTCTGGTCCACAGATAATCCAGGCTGTATATAACAAATGTTTGAGCCATCATACGTTTTGTCACATTACTTTGTAGTTACTTTACGATTCTTGCGTAAAGTTGTTACATGCTAGTATTCGCTCATTTATTCATTATGTCGCACATACACTTCAATTTACACGTGAATTTTTACAAGATGTATCAGTAAATTTTTTGTTGATGATTTTTCTTTCTTTACTGACTTAATGAATATACAGTGGGCCTTCAGTATATGTCATTAATTGGCTCCTTAATAGTGTGATGGGCTATGTAATGACAGAAGGAGCATGTTGTAATCATGATTCAATCTAGAGAAGACATAAACGTGAAAACAAAACTGATTTTTTTTCTTTTTTGGGTAATTAAGCATCAATAAAGACTAGCCTTGAAACTGAAAAATTGTAGCTTCTGGCTTATAATAATCGAATCCGCATTGTCTCGTTTAGCTTACTGATCAGAAATCAGGTTCAGTTATAATTAGATTAATAGACAGTAGATTGTGAAGCCAAAATGTGTTGATGGCCCATTGTACACTCTCTCAAAAGTTGGCTTCTTTTTGGAATAATTTTTATAATATGTGTGCTTTCTTCCATTTGGTGTAATTGTATATATTAAACAGTGGTTGGGGCACTTACAGAACTTTGCTCTGTTTGGCTCCATATTTTTGGCAGAGAGACTTTATCATAAGTCCATGCCTTATGTAAATCCATGTATGGTTCGTAGTTGCAGTCATGGTTATCTTTTGGTATCTTCATCCATATGTACATATAGAAGCCATGTGGAATGAAAAGGTACACAATCCTGAATTTCACTTCTTAAAACATGTAGCTGATGACATTCAGTTAACATGATTTTTTAGTGGCTCATGGGTGGTTATTTGTATAATTTTAAATCATACAAAAGAGCACAGATATAATTATATATATATAGTAACTTAAGATGAAATGGTAGTGGTTAAAATAACAATTTGATAATCCACAAATTCAAATGTTACACCTAAATCTGTATTAATCATTCCAGCAAGGCCATGTTTCAGACTTATTATACTGGTAACAGTGATCTTTATCACCAGATATTGCTGAACGTTTCTAAATTTTGTATGTACGAGACTGTTTCAAAAAGTGAGGTAACATGCACTCCCATGTGAAGGACTACATTTCTCCATTGATTCACATGTGGTACATAAAAAGAAATTTAGTACACATATTCACCGCAGGTGTTAAATCACCATGACACCAAGACATTGTTCTGGTGTGAAAGAAATTGCTGCCAACTGCCGGGAAACGACAATGTATTTCGTGTTGCTGTCGGTTGCAAATTGCTTACCTAACGGATGCTCCTTTAGGGGTCCAAAGAGATGGAAATCAGTTGTTGTGAAGTTTGTACTACGTGGTGGGTTATCCGAAACCTCCCACTCATCTGATGTGCTGCTACCTTTCTTTTTTAAACACTCTCTTATGATCTGTAAGTATACTTTCATGCAGCTTAAACAGTGCCCATTAGACTAATTTAAGTATGGTGCTTGTATAGGTACTGACTCCTTTTAGTTCATGTTATATAATTGTAAGAAGTTTCATATATGATTCTATAAGACCTGTAATTTTACTAGATGCAGAAGACAGAGATAAATGCCACATGGCAACAATCTAATCATTTCATGCATATCCTAGCATTCTAAGAAGTCATGTGTATCAATATAAATTCTAGTTTCAATAACGTAAAAAATATTTAGCATAATACGCAGATGGGCATTAGTTTTTTAGGCAAGAGACAAGGTTTTATTTTTTTACGTAGACATTAAGTTCTTATTAACTGATTTGAGCATTCTCTGGGCTTTCAATATATTGTTACAATCAATAAATAGTAATTTAATTCATAGTTCCATTACTCACCTACTGTTAACTACTCATGGTTTAACCTTTAAGGAAATGGGGGATTTGAACTCCTATACTATGGGGCTGCTGGCAACACTTTAACTTCTGGGTTAATGGCTTAGTCGTATGCTATTGTGATACATGGCCAGCTAAGTCATTGTTCACATCTTTTTCTCAATTCACTTCTTTATTATAAATGTCCTGCATCAACAGCTAGATAGCCAATTACAGATGCAGCATAAGAACAAAATTAATACAACTACATAATAATCAAATTATCGAGAAATGACATAGCTGTAGCAAAGACTTCTAAAGGAAGGATAATGTACCTGTCAGTCCATATATTGCCTTGAATTAGATACTGTCATTTTCATTGGGAATTCAGCAAAGATCTGAGTTACTTGTCTTGTTGGCAGAACTGAGTTGTGTATGTATGTACCTAGTGGTAAATATAAAATGGATCTGATTTTAACATGAATGCATTAGTTTTTAGTTAATGTATAGGAGTTTGCATGTATATTCTCTACCATGCCAATATTTTTGCACTGCAAAATTGATTCCTTCAGTTGGAGGGTGTAGTGTTCTGAATTTATCATATAACTATATCACGACATGATATCTTAGTGTTTATTACAATTGTTATAAATTCTGTTTTTGTCTGTCACTATTAAAATGTCGGTATTCCTTAAACAAGATAGGTTTGTCATAGTTAACACTTTAATTACATGTTGTATAGTATCAGTTATACATCGCCATATGGAGTTTATGTAAACTGTGACTGTCACCTTATCACACCCCTTGATTTTCATTTCTGGGGCTACATTAAGTAGTTTATATTCCTGAGAATTTGTGATACTGCAATGAGTGTTGATGAAGATGTGTTATATGGAATATGAGCTTAGAATGCATTCAGATGGGACATATGCTGTATCACCCATGGAAATCACACTGAGCAATTCGTTCTTCAGAATGTGGTCTAAATAACAAGTTATAAGCCTTTTAAATTGTACTTAAGTTTGTGTCATGCTATACTGTAGTTGGGTCTAAGATCACAGCTGATACATTGATTTACATAAATAGGTAATTATAAAGTATTTGCATTTTGTTTCTAGGATAATTGTATTTAAAATTGTTTGTTTTCATGACATTTGGTTTGCAGTTTTATGAAAGTAAATTAGACATTTCATCAGTGTTCAGCATATTGTGGGTGGGTAATTAATGCACGGTTCTATACCTTTGTAAATGTGCGTATAGATAACAATTCTGCCGCATTCGTAATTATTTGATCTCTGATTGGCACCACTGACATCAGTGTAATCTCTGGGAAGTCTGCTGTTTCTTTTAATTTCTCATAAACAGAGCACGACTTAAATCATTTTCATTCTCCTGGTTATGGTGGCAGCAGCAGTGCAGTGTCTACATTCCCGTTTCATAAGTAAGACTGCCAAGAAAAGGATATGGTGGTGGAAGAAAATACGGACAGTTTAAATTCAAATGTTAATTAATAGACTGCATCAATAGACATGTGGAAGTGCGTGTGACAGAGGACGGGCTGTTAGTTTGTTAGTTGTGTGACGTAGTTAAAAGTATCGATATAACGCAAATTTCCGATTGCGCTGATCGACGATGACTTGAAACTGGCAGCAGGGGTGTTTTGCGTGTTTGTGTTTGAAGTTTTAATTTGAAAAAAAAATTAATTTGACATTTCTACAGTGCATGCAGGAAAGTTTATATCAATATGATCCATCTCCAGGAAAGTGTGAACTTCAAAGGCTGCATATTGATATTTGTAAGTATACATACTTACTTATGTTAGGTAACCAGTTGAAAGTTTTACACTGTACGTTGATTGTATACATTTCATAAAACTTTTACCAACCAAAAACATTTGATGACAAAATGTAGAAAATTCCCTCTCTAACTCCACTTAACATACAGAATAAGCATTAACATTGCATTTCTATTATGTACCATGGAAACATGCCATGGTCTTCTGTTTTGGTAGGATGTTTCAAGCACATGACCAAGTCTGCTGATGCACCATTGTTAATAAATTAATTAATTTTAATGTTACACAAGTCATTTTTAAACAAGGGGATTATGAATTTTGTTGACAAATACTTCAATTCAAAATGTTTTGTAATAATAAATCAAACCAACCTTGACTTCAGTGATGAAGGTTTAATTCCCATTTTCATATAGGACAGCTAGTGACTCGGAAATTGGTAATCGTTTGAAATGTAGTGGGATATGTATTTGTTACAGAAAAGCCCAAGTTCCTTCACACGTGACTTTTTGGAATGGTTTTGTGTTTCAGCCCTCCGTCTCAGTTGGAAATGCCGGTCAACTTGCTGTTGATCTTCTTATAACCAAAATGAATCCACGGAAGATTGGATTAATTTGGCATTCAGCTATTATGCCAATGGTGGGGGGAGACCCCTACAGTTCAAGTGAAACAGCTTTAACAACAAGTGGTGAATGTAAGGGACTACTTCTTCGAGCTCAACAAACATCCCCTGGCACACTTGGGGCAACCACGCCAGCTTGCTTCTAATTCTTACCGTTCGTTATTTCAATTAATTGGTCAACAAAGCCACATGGTAGACTCACCTTCGCCTTCCAAGAACTTAACCAGAGTCTTCCACCACTGCAGAAATTGTTAGTCTGTGTGTGTTAGTTGGTAACGAGCCCATTAATCAGTAACTTTGTGTCATTTAATACTGATCACTTTTAGTATGTTAATTGTGTGTTTTAACTGGGAAAATAATTATTTTTTGTTTATAATTTCAGTATTTTATTCAGAACAATGGAAGATGGTGATTTTCCAGATACGTTCACCAATCATGCAGGTATGTGGAGTATTGTAATTATACTGTTGTATGATACATAATAAGACATATAATGAGGAATGCAGACAACATTTTGATAATGTATGATTCTGTATTGGCAACAGCTGAACAGATTTTGGAAGATCACAAATTTCTGGGCTGATGGGCTGACTTGTTATTACTGAATGTATGAGTTGTTCCATAACCATAATCATCATCACTGGTTCTACAGCCTATTACAGGCTTTGACTGCCCCAAATCCATGTGTTTCATAATTTATTAGCATCATATCGTGACTTCTGCTCCTGTGTGTGTCATATATGTTATTTTGTTCACTTCGCTTCTCATGTAGGAAAAAAGTCAAGATTTTGTGGACAGGCTAATAGAATGGATAAAGGAAAACTCCATTGATAAGATTGTCATCTTAACTGGCATCTCTGACTACATGAGAAATGACAGTGAAATTGTGGGACCATCTGTGAAGTCTGTGGTCTCGCCAACATTTGCAGAGAAGTGTGAAGCGCTTAAAAGGTAAGGCTTGCTTCTGAAATACTGTAAATGTCATTATAAAAGTTAGGTTTGATGTATTTCAGAATTGTTATTAAACCTTTATTAATGTTCTATGAAACATGTTAATTTTTAAAGGGCAGACACAGAGCCCTTAAATTTGTTAATTTACATTTTAAAAGCTTTTTTTAACACTTAATTATATCTTAAAATTCAACATCATTTGCTTCTGTGTATGCATTTCTGTTCATTTTTATTTTTATTTTAACATACAATTTAGGTTAGTAGAGAACCAAACATCAGACCCTCAGACACAATCTGTCATTTTGTATGATGCATCTCAAGAACCAAAGAAGATTTCTATGCATGGAGGTGGCATTTCATGGAAGCTTTTTAATGCTTGGTAAGTCTGTACTCTTTGTTTTTGACCCTGTGTGGGGCCGGCCGAATCTAAACATACCTTCACATCATATTTTTTCAGATCCATTTTAATATTATTCTCACTTTATGTGTAGGTCTTCTGAGTATTCTCTTCCTTCTAAGTTTTTCAACTAAAATTTAGAGTGCTCTTTTCTCGTGTGGCTAATTATAGTAATTGAGTAATTATTTCTGTCCCACGAGTTACATTCACCATCTTAGATCCAAACATCCTCAGTCTGTGTTTGTCCTTTGGGTTGAACGTTAAGTTTTACGCTGAAATTAAATATAATTAGAAACTGGCAGTCTGGACAAAATTAACATAAAAGTATGATGATGAACGTGCCAATGAATTTCCATTGGATTTAGTTCTGTGTTGCTCTGATGATGTAGTATAGAATATCCTTGTATGTCACATGATTTGCAAATAATTATATTTGCAGTAATGTGGGAGGTGTGGCAGCACTGGTTCTCATGAAGTACTGCTCTGACGGTGATAACATCCCAGATGCAGTAAAGTTGTGCACTTACTTAAACACGTTGTTGAACCTTGTAAGTTGTTGTTGTTGTTTTTTTATATATATATCTTAATTGCGTCATGTTTGTGTTATATCAATACATATATTTATTTTTCCAGTCTATACACAAACCTTGTTTTAAAATAATGTTGTTAAAATTATTTATAACATTTACAATATAAATTGCATTATGTTATATTTTATGGCGCTTTTCTGTGTCGTATAATATTACATTTATCACATGTCGTCGAAATCAAAAGCGCTGTGATAGATGTAATATTATACGACACAGAAAAGCGCCATAAAATATAACATAATGCAATTTATATTGTAAATGTTATAAATAATTTTAACAACATTATTTTAAAACAAGTTTTGTGTATAGACTGGAAAAATAAATATATGTACCATGAAAACTGTCAATAACCAACATATTTGAAAGTGTTTGAATTGTACTGCCATAAACATTTCATTCTTTCATTTGTGAGTGGTCTATTCGTCTACATTCCTACATATATTATCTTTGTTTTCAACACCACGTATGGTGGTGGTTGTGACTTTCTGCTGTCATTGGTGATGCACAGAATGACACTGCAGCACTGCTTCTCATTGTTGTACTTACTCTCCATACCTATTTTGTTCACAGTTGTATCTTACACCAGTTCTAAGTATACTGAGAGCTGGTCTCCATTTCTGATTTGCAAATGGGTTTAAGAGTACATATATTTATTTTTCCAGTCTATACACAAAACTTGTTTTAAAATAATGTTGTTAAAATTATTTATAACATTTACAATATAAATTGCATTATGTTATATTTTATGGCGCTTTTCTGTGTCGTATAATATTACATCTATCACAGCGCTTTTGATTTCGACGACATGTGATAAATGTAATATTATACGACACAGAAAAGCGCCATAAAATATAACATAATGCAATTTATATTGTAAATGTTATAAATAATTTTAACAACATTATTTTAAAACAAGGTTTGTGTATAGACTGGAAAAATAAATACTTGTAAGTTTTGTTATGTTACTTTTATATCTGACGGTAGTTACTGACGAACAGAAAGGCGATAGTGGGGAAATAAGATATTTAAATTTTTCCTTTCTGTCGATCGTATCAACATGCACATTCACAGTTGCGACACTGTCTCAGTGAATTAAAGTAATACATTCGAACAGATAGTAAGATGCATGTGTATCATTTAACTTTTCAGACAGTTCTCATTTTTTTTTTCATCAACTGAAATCTTACAATAATTTCTTTCTGATTTCAGGTCCCATTTGATTGTGATTGGGAGTCCCCTCCTTCATGGACAGGTATGTTTGGCAACCCACCCCAGCTTGGTTTATACTAGAACCATAAGCCTTTACTCTGAAATGCTATTTCATTGGATACTATTGATTACTGACATGAAAAATGTTGAAATAATGTTTAAAAATATAGAAATCATGTATATATTTTCGTTGTATTTCAACACTAAAGTATGTATAAAATGTTCGTGTACTTTTCCTTTAATAAACATATCTGGTACCTTATCTAAATTTTGTAACAGATCACTTGATCACGACTTTTAATTTCACGTAAGAGCCTTTTGACCTGTGTGCGCGCAGTTTTGCCAGCTTCTGCAGCAATTTAATATCACGAATTATGAGACATGGGAGGTGCTTTCGTCATCTCTGGTACAGACTACAGGTGACACAGCACAGTTAAGAGGCTGAATGCAAATATCTATATTGGAAACATGTTTTTCATTGAATTTTAGTCGACCACACTGTCCAAAATGCTTATGAATATTGAACTTTTATACCTTTGATATAATCTACTCGTATAATTGTCCGGTATGTTTCTGTAAGTGGATTTTGATCAGCATCCTGTGACCTGCATGCCACTTGTGGCCCTCACAATTATTTTGTGCAGCCTGTTACATGATTTGGGAATTAGCCAGTGCAAGAAGGCCAAATATTTAAGGAACAGTGGACAAAGGACTTTATCTGCATCTTTCACAGCGTTACACTCGTGTGTTATTTGCAAAGAAAGATAAGTTCTTGGGGAGTAAAATTCGAAATGACACTACAAAATAAAGCACAGAGGTCTGTATGACTTTTACTGCTGAGTTAAGTGATAAATAAGGCATTGGTTATTCAGCATATTCAATGGTACAAGAAATAAAAGATTAAAACTTATGTGAACAGTATAAAAAAAATAACAAAGTAATTTCTTTACTGTGCACTGGCATTGGATGAAAATAATGTAATCTCAGATGATTCTCAACTCTTAAAATTCATCTTTAGCAGAGATATGGGACCCTTTGATAGATTTTTGTAGCAAAAACGGTCAAAGCTAATGTAAAGGTTTCCAACCCTAGATTAAATAAAATGCAAAATGCTGAGAAATTCTTCTGATGGATATGATTGCAGTGATACTGGTTAAACTAGTTCACACACGCTCGTTTTTAAAAATAATCAGTTCCGGGTTTCAAGGTTATAAAATGATTTCTAATTTCAAGTGTTCCTTGGAGGAATATGAAGTTTTCTAGTGGTACACTTTTTTATCAACTGAGTCTCTGGCAGTGGCTATTACCACCTGATGTATAATAGCTGCGGATAGATGGCGGCATAATATATAAAGTCTTTCGGCACTATGTTGCCAACTTACGGAATCGAGTTCCTTTATTGTAGATGGTATTTTTCTTTTTTAAATATTTATTAAACAGCATGCTCGTTTACAATACAGGGTAATACTACATGCGTTTTGTTCATATTTTTGCATTACAGATCTTCAAATTTAACTTTACTGACAAATTTTGCAAAATATTTTAGGTTCTTGGTTGCATTCAATGGCACAATAACATAAGAGTGTTCTTTTGGTGATCCGTGATATGGTCATCTATGGTATAGGTGAACCGTGGTGAATTTTAGTTGTGTGACATTAGGCTGCGTTCCGTCGCCGTGTGCGAAGATGAGCATGTTTGGTGCTGTTGTTTCGGGACGACTGGTGAGATCTGTTATATTTGTATATATGTATATTATGTATGTGTGCCAGTTACAGTATTCGTAGTGAAGTCTTTTTAACCCAGATTCCAAATACTTCTGACGTAATTAGGGTAGTAAATAAAACAGAATTATTATGTTTATGACCACAACCTTTCTAACCAATAACATTTTAGTAAGCAATGTTTCTAACAAGTTAGAATGTAAATTGCCCATATTATATGTTTAATATTGCGTCTGTCTCTCAACTAACTTGAAACTCACATTGGTGTAGACAACTGAAAGTTCATGTGCTTGGCTAGTGCTTAATTTAGGAGCTCTGTGATAATGGTTTTTGCTGCATTGCAGGTTCAAACTTTTGAGCAGATTGGGGAAACTCAGTTTATAACAACAATCCATGATGCAGACCACATCAACCATATTGTTTTGTTCCTGACTGGAACTGTTCCATTTCCACAGGGCATGGGAGGTTTAGGTTAGTATTAGAACTGTGTAACTAACCATGTTATCAGAACCCAAAGGCTCGACACTGTTTATAACAAATGCTGCCACTACACACGATCCTGAGTCATTTCCCACCATCCATCCACACAGCCTACTTCCTTAAGATGCATCTAAACATTACCCTTCCATCTTCTTCCCATTTTTCCATCTTTGGGGGATATTAAAATATCATTAATTAGAAGGTTGGTAAACAGTATTAATGACATAATTTCAGTTTATTTTAGTTGGCCTGATCCAAACGCTCCTCCGACATGGCAACTATTAGGTCATTTATCAGAGGACAAACCATCAGCTATATTCAAAATAAGCAACCTGAAGAAGGGAGCTGTTGGCAGCAATGATATGGGACCTAACATGAATACATTTGGTCAACAGTTATTTTCTCATAACGCTCAGATTGGAATATCAGTAGAGCCAATATTGCACGTGCAACAACAGTCAGCTTTGGTAACAAGCCAGACCACAAGCAATTTTGTGCTATTTTGTCAGAAGATGTTGGAGAACTTCTTGAATTATGCTTCTAGTTTTGCTGTTACTCAAGTGCAAATGACAGCAAATCCAAATGAAACATTTGTTCCACTGTCAGTTCTACAGTCATGGTACAGTAACTTTGAAAGAAGATTACAGCAGAGTCCAAATTTCTGGCGTACTTGAATGATGCATAATAATCAATTTTCCACTGTATATTGATTATTCTGAGTTTCTTTAAGATCAGAATCGGTAATTACCATTAGGTATAATACTGGAAGAATTGCAGGTGAATGTGTTTGTATCTTATGTTCTGAATTTTTTATTAACTTGTGTGTTTTTGGAAAGTCATTAAAGTGTAACTTTTTTCACGATATGTAATTATCATATTCAGGCACTTTGGAGAGCTGATAAAGTAAAAACCTGTTCAATTAAGTCTGCTGATGTTCTTCTGTTCTTTATTATAAGAGTTTCTCGAAAAAATCTCAGTTTGTATCTCATTAAACGTAACCACTGATAGCTTAAAAAGGTTGAGGTCTATTGTCCATTTGCGTACAGATTTTAAAGATGGGCGCCATTTGGCAGTATAATTGGAGATGGCTAAAAGATCTATAAGACGACTCTTCATCCTGTGTTAACATTTATATATCAAGTGAGGAAGTTTGCTTATATTTAGTATAATTTTTATCACTGATATCTGATGTACATTTTCAAATGAAATTTGTTATTAAAACAAAATGTATATTATCTTTGCATTTAAAACTGCTGAATACCAGTTTTCGTAAATAGTGTTTTGAGTTCTCATAACATGAGAGTGTCTTCGTGGGGTTTAATCTCATTGAATCTTACAGGCCTTGTTATGAAAATGTTGTAAATTCCTGTTTTTCTTATTTATATTTAAAACTTGTCATATAATAAATTAAGAATTTTTCACTCCACTGAGTAAGCCGTGCACTGATGTTTTAATTTATTCGTATGATTTTATTTTAATGGTGTGGCTAAGTGAAGGCAATGATATACAATATGTTACTACGAACTGTACTTGCATTCTACAGCTTTTATCTTCAGGGTAGCTGTATTTGAACATTAATGTTGGTACATTTGTGGTTGTGGTCTATTCCTTATGAAGATGATATTGTTCCTACATTTTCTAAAATTACATTTGAAATTTCTTTCTTTTGTTGTAGTTAAAGGGGGATCTGGAAGTCTAGAAATTATTTTCAATAGCAGTGAAGTATCGTGTTTTAGGCATTTATCAATGTCCGGTTATGGCTTTATGACCCTGATTTGATTGATCTGTGTTGAGATTATTATTATTTGTTACTTATCAGTTCTTTCAATGTGATTCTTTGAATGTGAAATACAATTGTTTATTTTACAGTAAAATGCATTTTTCTATCTTGTGTTGCGATTCGTTTTAATTACTGCTGGCCATGTTTTTCCCTTGTTATCTGTTTGGTGTTTGGTTAACAAGGGTATTGCATCAGTTACTCATGGAATGATTCTGGGTTTGTATTTTTATGTATGGTTTGTTGCTGTGTTTGAGTTGTAATTTAAATTTTTGTACAATTAAGTTTTCAGTCTCCCTTCTATTGTTGGGTGTTGCATTGTAAATTACCGAAGGTTAAAATATAAGAATTACCATCAGTTATAGCATAAACCAGCCTGTAATGAAGGCTTAGAAGTTATGTGTTCCATTCAGTTTTATGTGTTTATGCCATTTTTGTGCCAAAAAAAACAATTTTCCTTAGTTTCGTACGTTCCGTGCCTGTGGCCTTGAGTCAAGATGTGTAAGGCAAATTCAGAATATCACTTTTCTATATCTGCGGCTGTGAACATGTTCCTCGTATCTCGTGAAAAGAGATCTACCAATTGATGTCAGAGGAATTTTTTTTGACATATTTCCCGTCATTTTGTACAATGGAAAACATAAAAAATGCTCCTCTAACACTTTCCTTTAACAGTACTGGTGTCTGTAAATTGTCTTCCTTACATTCCCATGAATCTCACATATGCCAATTGGCTGGAGTACCCCAATTACAATGGATAATGTAAATGCAGATATATTAATTTTACTTTTATCCATTCTCTGAATGAATAAAATGAATTTTATTATAATCATTAATATCTTGGGATTGTAGTATACCTCCGTCACCATCAAAACACTGCATATTTTTCTATCAGGAAAATATTGTAAAAATCTGTTTACCTTTAACGGTCAAGACAATTTTGGGTTTGTGACAAACAAAATTGTAGTTTATATTATAATTTATGGTAATTCTTGTATGGATAATACACATTGCTACGGTACGCTAAAACCGTGTCAGTATTGTCCTATTGAGATCTTATTTAAAATGATACTTCCATGTAAAATTTTAGCTACCAGTACCGACAGCAAGTATCCAAAAGACATGTCCAAGTTGTTTCAATTTCTGCAAGTAGTCCATTAGAGAAAAGTCCATAACTATTAAAATGTCACATTACTAATGACTCTGTTGTTGGTGCAGAATTCCATATCAGCTGACATCCCTACATACAGTGTGTGTCAAAAATGAGTTGCCTCAACAAAAGCAGTATTTGTCATATCAAAATGATAATGGAGACAGCTCTGCAATAATAAAATTAAAACCCTTAAAGTGTATCAGAATCATCAATAAATGTGAAGAGAATAAATTTATGTAAATTATAAAAAAACGTTTCCTTCAAATTAAATAGAAATTATTTATTTATGTGTGTTGATGGTGGCACGGAAACTTAAAAGGCTACATACATTTTCCTATTTGCGACCTTGTGACGTCATATCGCCACCTGTCCATTGTGAGACAAATAGACGTCATTAATTTTTATATACGTCCCTGCGGCCAGGCGAGCAGTAAGCAATTGGCTCTTCGGCTGAGTGCCACGGTTAATCGGCATTTCCATAATCTCCCGCGAAGTCCGCCTTCACTTTTTTTTTCGGATTTATTCCTGCGATGGCCCACGAACTTCAACTTGAGCAGTTGTTCCGTGCTTGTGACAAACAGGGCTCGGGGCACATAGGACCCTCAGAATTTCGTGATCTTTGCTCCAGTTTCGACATTGATCCAGACGATTCCGATACGATTTTCACTGATCTAGACCATGACGGCGATGGTCAAGTGAGTCTCGAAGATTTCAGATGGGGATTTAGAGATTTCTTAGCGCCTAGTTCACGACGTAGTTCTCTCCAGGTCAGCAATGGAGCTGATCGGAGAGGATTGTGCGGGGGCAGCGAGGAAACTGATACATGCCATGCAGAACTCGAGCGACGTCGCTCTCAAGCGAGAACTGCGTGGTCCCATTTAGTGGCAGGAGTTGGCGAAGCCAACGTTCGTAAATTCCTCAACACAAGGTGAAGTTATTGTCGTTATTTTAGTTTTCCGTTAACAGTGTGTTTTGTTTTCCACGTTTTAATCCTTCGCCTTTAAGTTTTCCGTTAACAGTGTGTTTTGTTCTCCACGTTTTAATCCTTCGCCTTTTAGTTTTCCGTTAACAGTGTGTTTTGTTCTCCACGTTTTAATCCTTCGCCTTTTGAAGTCTCTCATGCTCTAGTCATTCAGAATAAATAATTATTCTGAATTTAAAAGTGAGATAAGTGTAACTATCTCTCGCTTCTAGTAACGCAAATGACTGTTCTCATTCCACTTAAATTTGTTGTTCTTCAGCACATCGTTTCTGGAGTTACTAAACGTACAATTGAATCTACTTGCATAGAAAACAAAAATTCTGTTGTGATACTCTTTGGATTTGGGAAAATATGTCTACGAGTACACGAATCCTTTACACTGGTCAGTAAATAACAGTAATAAGATTATTTTATACATCAGTACGCACGGATTTGGTAAAAAGCTGAATGTAATTTTGAAAAGCAGTAACAACTTGAAAATACTGTAAATTAATACGGACCACTTACACTGATGTAGTTGCTTCGTGTGGGAACCGAAGCCACGATCCCATTGTTGAAGCGTGTCATATTTTAGACCAGCGTTGTTAAGTAGTTTAACATTCAGAACGACAATTTTTTAACACCCTAATTTTCGTGATATAACGAGGAATTTTTGTGTGAGTGCGGTAAATATTAAAATTTATACGTTTCCGTCCAAGTATCAAAAATCTAACCTCGCTTTTATCATGTGTAATAAGTAAAATTTTATTATGCAAAATAGCCTGTTTATAAATTGGCACGTGTTAGATTCCTGTGGACTGAGGTATTGGAACTATGTTTATCCTGCGTAGCCCTTGACCTGGTTATGTAGAACCTTCGTTATTATCTTCACGGTGACGCCCATACATGGGTCCCGTGATTATGATACCTCGCATATGTTTTATTTTTGTAATGCTATAGAATCGCATTTTTTTTACTTTACGAAAGAGAAATTTGACGGTAGATATCGGAACGAAATATGACTATGCCTACTATCAAGAGAGACCTTCTAGCATAAGTAATTTCATTTTTGTGTTTAGGCGTATGAGTTACGGCAGAATCGGACAAGGTCTTTAGGCGAGTTCTATAAGGCGTAATATGAATAACGACTTTCATTTGTCTTTGAATCCATTTTTGTTCCAAGAGTTTTTCTGTTCCGTATTTCAGTGGAATTCGATATGCGATATCCTACGTTTTATATCGACAAAATATGAGTCGACCAGAAACTGCAAGCTTTCTGGAAGGGGTGCCTGAATTTTGTAGGCATATTTATATATTGATGTTAATACAAATTGTTAATGTTGCAAAATTTTGACTGGGGGGCACCGTGAGACCCCCCTCCCCCCAACCACCATTCTTCATAATGCCGGCGCTGATGGCATCAGAGTTATTGGTTATTATCGGTTTATCAGTGGAATGTTTGAAATAAATTAAACCTGCAAAGAGGTTATTGACAACCTCTTCTTTAATTACTGAGGCACTTAGGTCTATAAAATGAAAACGTATGAGGGTGTGGAGTTATAACTCCGTCCGCTTTAACCCCGGCGAAAGATTCCGTGATACCCATTTGACAGGGTGGAAGTCTGAACTAGGTCTGACGCGATACGTAATATAGAAATTTCTCGTCCCTGACGAGAATCGAAACCCGATTTTCCAGCCCGTGGCATAGTCACTATGCTGAGTGACTCATTGCGTGTAAGTTGTTCCGGAAGATAGACGATGTTCGTGCCTGAACGTGTTTCAGGTTATCAGCTATTTATTACAACAACCATCAAAACTTTCCTCTATCGACAATAGGCTATAAGCTATACCAACGCTTTCAAACCATTAAATTTATTAACAGCTTTGAAGACGCGGGTTTACGTAACACTCGATTATTTTCTTTGACAATGTTGTTGGCTTGTTTTTATTTCCAAGAACGTACGTACGGCGCACAAAACAGGAGGAGGATAATATCAGTATGGATCTTAGGGAAATAGAATTTTTGGATGTGATTGGATTTATCTGGCTCATGGTAGTGACTAGCGTCCACTCTTGTGTACATGGTAATGAACCTTCTGGTTCCATAAAAGACGGGGTATTTCTTGAGTAGCCGAGCGTAATATTTATTAGCTTCTCAAGAATTCTACAGCTTTAGTTATTTAATGTGTTATTTATTATGTTACGACTTATTAAAACAGAATTGTTTTAAAAAATGTGTCGCCTGTCCCATTAATTTAAAGTAACATTTGCCAGTCGATAATAAAAAATCGTTCGGCTTATATCCCTCTTCGATTCTCGTTCTCGTTCCGCTACAAGGACTACTATTGTGTTACTGGGTTATTATGTCGTTTTAAAAATAGGTTACAAGGGTAATGTATATTACTTACTTTCCGACACGTATGCATATAAATTGGAGACATTTTAAAACAAGCGATGCTACCACAATGTAATGTGTAATTTACCGTAATACGTATGAAGGTCTGTTTTGTGTTTAAACAGAAGCGTGTGTATGAATCATCGACTCTTTTAATAAGACACGTCTTGTTCGAGAGGCCTACACATCACCTTCTTTCGTAATTATAGTCTATAAGCATAAGAGCTGCATAATAAAAACAATTAAGTTTGAAAGAACTTCATTCAGCATTTGTAGAAAATGGAACAGGAAAAATATTAGGTAAAAAATCTGCTGAGAGATTAAATTTGTTTGGTTAGGCCTATATCAGGATACTTTTCAGCTACAGAGTTTATACGTTGTTTAATGGGGAGGTTACTGTGAATGAAAAATTAGGAAACATTTGGAAGGAAGCAATCGAGATTTATTCCAAAGTCCTGCCCCAACATTTGACGAATATCGATCTCGAAATATGAAGTACGAGTTTTGCAAACCTTTCGACCGCGACTTTCGATAATATTTTACACGCACACACACGCAAATGTAGATACAAAAAAATTATGTTGGCTCCTCTCTTTTAATAAAAGAAAGAACGCAATTCTTTGTGATTCTTTACCAGTGCCAGTTATTACAGCACGGGAAGGGGTGGGGAGGTATTTTGCTAACAATGTCAGAATGTTATAAATGTCACGCGTGCTACGTGATATTTTTCATTCATTGTTCCAAAAGAACGAATGTCTATTGGCAATGCTTTTCTACGGCGGTACGCAGGGCTGGCACCTTCCGTTCAAAATATAAAATGTACCTTAAAGTACATACGTTAAAAATTTCAGACATAACCTGGATGTATTTAATATATTTATCCATCTTGGTCACACTATTAAAGTAGAAAGTGTGAGTAAGGTACATGGCCATAAATTTACGTAAATTAAAGATGTTAACGGAATTGTAATCAAAACATGACTTAGTTACTTGAATTTCTTTTACTGATAAAGGTATGTACATCCCACACTGAGCAGGGATTTATTTTATATCTGATATCACAAAACCATTTTCAACCACTGTCTGCTCTCTTCATCAAATCAAGACTGTGGCCGATGGACTATGTTGGATCTACTCAAAAACAAAGTTACATAAAGAAGCTGATATTTCAAATAGATGGATTGGGACATAATGGTGTGGTATACAGAGAAATGTTCGAATTAATGAAATGTTAGGTTATGTTCTGCCTGGCAATATGAGGACCAAAATAATATATGCTGATATTTGCACGATGACAGTATTGAAAGGTTTGTGAAAAGGGAGGTTTGACAATGGGGCATACAATGATGAAAAAAAGCCATTGAAAAAAGTAATTATAATAGTTCTACTGCATTCAGTTATCAGAAGATAATGGAAGATTATCTCTTTTGTTGGTACTCAAATATTTGTATACATTATCTCATAGATGAGGATAATTTAATCAGCAAAACAAATAGAAGGCATGGTTATATTCCTTTGAGTGAAATACAGCTTGTTTGTTTACAGCAACAGTATATAAAAACTGAAAAGTGATATCTTCAATTCTTCTTCTAGTTTCTTACTCAAAGCTGATCATAGGCCTGATCATCTGACATCCATTATCATTTAATTTCAAAGATCGTCCGAATTTTTCCTTCTGTGTGAATATAAACAGCAGCTGGGCACACCATTCCTCCTCCTCATGTTAGTTTTACCATAAATGTGTTGAATTATGGAATGTATTATGCAGCAGTTAGCTGAGAAAACAAATTAATTAAATATTCATGTCATAGTTTCATTTATGTAACTAATTACTATAAGCTATAAAGACAGAAGAATATGTATGGATAAGAATTTGTATTTAAATTTTATAATCATCATTAACATAACAATATAAACATAAAATGTGCACTTCATTGTTAATCATGATGATTGTGACAAAAAACCACAGAATACTGAGAACCAATTCAACTGATGTCAGATTCAAATTTCAATTATTTTTAAAACTTTAATATTTAGTTGTTAAATATTTGAAACTACTCCTCTTACAGCGGAGAGAAGCTTGCAAAACTGTATGAAGAACTACAGACATCAGACACGCCCCACCATCTGGTGACACATTTTGAAGGCGCATTTAGCAGTCTTTTACAAGATGTTAAAAAATTATATGAAGATAACATGAAGATGGAAGAAATGTTTGCACGGTACGAATCTATGACAAATAAGTAGCGTGGGTACTGTGTAGTAAGTCTTGACTGCATATTAGAGGTCTGCATGGGCTAAAAATTTTAGAATTTCACCTGGCTTGGCCTGAGGACCATTTGGCCTGACCCAGCTCAAGCCTGAAATTTATATCTTTAAATATGTAACCTGTACCCCACCTGAGCCTGACTTCCTTTTATTCCAGCTTGAATGAGACTTGATCTGCTTACATTTTGCCCTGACTATTGTATTATTAATTTATGTTTCCTTTAATGCATAAATGCCAGTAATCCTTGAATTAATTATTTAATGATGCTCAAAGAACATCTGAAGTTATTTTAGCATTAGAGGAATGGTACAACGGTGTCGGATCCTAAGTTTGTAAGATGCTATTCTGAACTGGTTCTGGGTCCCTGAGAAAATAAAGCTGGTAAGACTTGTTTTCAGAGCCTGATTGTGTCATGAGCACAAGATGAATGCAAATATGAATAACGTTTCTTTGCAAAAACCAATGGCCCAAGTAAGCCTAAAATATTCTATATAACACTTGATTCATAGTGAAGTGCTGGAGAATTCTTGGAGAAGTCCTGGAAAGGTTCTGTGGAAGTCCTTAGGCGGTGAGTTTGATCCTGAGCTATCGGTTAGGTAAGACTAGTTGAAGTTACATTGGTATAAGTTAATTTGGGTTAGGTTGCGTTAGCTTAGGTTAGGTTAGGTTAGGTTGAGTTAGGTTAGGTTAGGTTAAGAGTTTAAGTTTCTGCCAGAAATGAAATGCTTATTTATTCTGTCTCTAAACCCTGAATGTGCAACACAGAACAACATACTGAAAGTATTTATGTTTTTCAGGGAAAAGGAAACTCATTTAACACACCTACAGAATCTGGAAGAAGAACTTGATGCACAAGTAGCCCGTGTTGAAGCGCAGGCCCGTGAAGAAGCCCAAATGAAATTTGAATTAGAGAAACGTAGCATAGAGGAAAAAATGAAAGCTGAAACTGCTGAATTACAAGCACATCTAAGACTCTTTCAAAAGGTTTAGTTTATACAATATGCTTTCGAAAGGATAGAATATACATTTATTGTGAACAACATATTTAGGTAATGTTATGTAATATAGAAAACAAGGATAAAATTCAAGATAAAGTGTATTGATATGGAAACCATAATGAATCACTAACACACACAGTTAGTTGATATATTTTTTCAGACAAATTAATAAATAATGGTAAATAAAAGTTTTGTTCTTTCCAGTTGAATAGTATTTTGAGTCGAGGGCGTAACGAAAAGCAGGGTCCAATATTGTTAGATAGCAGTTACAATGCAGTTTCTGAGAATCGAGAGCTGAGAAGTACATTAGCTGACACAAGGACTAACCTAGCTGTACTTCGTTCTGAAATGGCACAACTCCGATCCGAATATGAAGAAAAGTGCCATGAACTCAACTGGTATGTCCGATCTCTTTTCAGGCTGTTAACTATATGAGTGGTATATAGGTGTAAGTAATTGCATATTTGATAAAGTGTCTGTTCTCGACTTGGGCACTGAAGTGCATATGACTGAAACAAGTTTTTTTTAAGCAATATGAGGCCAGTATATTGTTTTTAAAATTGTCAGCAGTAATAATCATCATCGTCATCACCAAGATTTACTGCTTTTCACTTTGAAATATATTTCTACCTCATCTCATATATAATTATGATTATTGTTGAAGTTAACGCTCAAAAATTAGGTCTAATTTGCTGATAACTGCATGTAAACATTGACTCAATATATATTCTTGTTTGCACTATATTAAAGTTATCTTATTTCTGTTTCAAGCCAACAAGAAACAGTGACAGCGTACATGAATCAGAATGATCATGTCCACCGCCAAGTGCAGTTACTACAGTAAGTATAAAGATCACATATGCCAGTACTCAGATAACTCACCAACTTAGATTCCTCTTAAATACTTACTTACTTAGGATACTTAAGCAACCCGCTCTTGAGTGCCTTGAGTATCTGCGGGTCCCAACATTTGTTGGCTTCGATCTATTAGAAATTTGGTAGGATTCCTTGGACGAGTGATCGGCCCATTGCGAGGCCTCTACCTGTACACAGGACAGCACAACACAGAGAGACGCGGACAAACATCCATGGCTTGAGTGGGATTCGAACCCGTGATCACAGTGTCCAAGCGGCACAAGGCCCACGCCTCAGACTGCGCAACCGCTGTGACAGCATTCCTCTTAAATACTTAATTTAACTGTATAATTGAATACAATAATTTATTTACCGTCTTTACACAAACTTAAAAATGTTGTTAAAATTACTTAAAATTATAACATTTTTTCATTAGATACTAGATCTTGTTACATTTTACATTGACGACATGTTTCGATGTTATCTCATCATCATCAGGTCTATCAATTAAAATCTGTTGCACTTCTTGCTCTGCGTATATTGATTTGTTTTATTTGTTTGATTTTTTAAGTCTCTTCCATTAAATTTGAAGGCTGTGCCGAAATGTAACTTCTTATAAGACTACGTGGTGTCACAACCCAGAAGACCATGTTCAACATGTTAGAATATTCCATAGAAATATATATTTTAATTACTTTACATTTCACCTTGTATGAAATTAATAAATATGTATAAAAACAGTCTTCTTTTGTTTTGTTTTATAGTGATGCCAACATGAAACTACAAGACACAAACGATAGTTTACTCACAGTCGTGGATATGTCCGGTCTCAGATCTCCACGATCTTCTTCACCTTGCTGCTGCAGTCATACTAGCTCCAAAGGTTCGCCTGTTGGACTGTCAGAGGGCAGGAAACGCAAGAGGTACTATCGTTATAAATCCACGCTAACATATATCTTATCACCGACAAGGACAACAGCGAACTCTTAACACTTGTTAAGTCCAAACTGTTTATGCACTTTTTTTTTTTCCAGAGCATCACAACCAGTCAGCAGATCACCTTCAGATGTAGAAAGTTTAGTGGATTCTGCCCCCACTAGTTTTGATTCAACGCAGAATGGCTTGGGGGGTAATGTACAGTTTGGTATAAGAAGGCTGATGGAAGATTTAGGTATTCTCATTTTGTGACATTACAATTTTCAAATTTCTTTTCGATGTGCTCAGTATCCAAAAAATGTTTAAATATGTCTTTAAATCAAGACCTGTGACACGTTCATGTTTTTTTAGAATCTAAGGAAAATGATTATATTTATATTATATTTAAAAGTAGGAGGAGCTTTTTAAAATTGAAGTTTAAAAGAAATTCAGTACAGTAATGAAAGACTTGTATAATAGTGGCTCTAAAGGTCTGTTGACCGCAACGGTGGTCTAGCGGTTAGAACGCTGGCCTTGTAATCCTGGGGGTCTCTGGTTCGATTTCCGGCGGTGCCCGGATTTATAACTTGTGTTGGGAAAGGCCGTGGTCCAGGCAACACGGAGTTTTCCTCCGGGGCTTCCCAACAATTACTCCATTCACACACTGAAGAAGGCAATGGCAAACCACTTCTGTATCACCTGCCTAAAAAACATATATGAACAGGTCCCAGTCCGAGAAAAAGATGGAAGGATCCTGTTCATAATATGTCGCCAACCTCCTGTAAAGGAGACGGCGTAATAAAGAAGAAGAAAGGTCTATTGTGTTTTGTAACCATGAATTTACATGTAATATATTCTAGATTCTGGAAGATCAACAATGCGAGACAACATGGATGTAGACAGTGATAAATCTTTGCAAGAAGAGCTTCTTTGTGCTACGACGGAACAAGTTGATCTTTCTGAACCAGACAATGAGTCAACTCATAAGGTTTGCTATGTGTTCTTAATAGTTGGCAAGGATGAGTAATTATTACAGCGGACACTGGATTATCAACATCAAAGCTTAAATAATGGGGTTTCTTCACTTCTTGTTCTGTCCATCGGAAATAATGTATGCGAATAGGGAGATTTAAGTTGAAGATTTCTGTCTTCTGGGTTGTCTGGTAAAAATTTACCGTCGTTTCAGAGGTCGTTGCTGCCTCCATTATCGTCCTGAACTCGATAGCAAGAGAATTAACAGAGTATATGACCTGGTTCAATTGGCCTAGGATAAGATTCAGTATTGAGCTGTTGTGAGCACAAAAAAGAAAATTTATTTCCATAAAACTCAAGGAATATCATAACCAGCTGAGTAACTGTCAGTTTCTCAAGAAATAATCTACTCCATGGATCTATCTGTGGGAGCTGTTACATTGTCAGCGTGGCAAGGCAATAAATTTAAATTTATGTACTTTGGACGAAGTGACATCTTAATGGTAGGGTGGGAAACAATGTAGCTTCGCTTTAGATTATTAAGGCTAGTATGAATTTTGAAATTTGGGTTTTGAAACATATACAACTGTTAACAACTTCACTGTACTGCATTGTTCCCCCATCGTCACAAAATTAAAAAGTTGCATAATTTTCTTTGCCTAGATGGATGAGTTGGACTGTAATGCGCCATTAATGTTTCCTACCCAAAAAAGCCCTGTTCTTGGCAGAAGGCTCATTTCACCCGGAAACTTGATAGAAGTCCCGCTGGATCCAGTTATGCTGGGAGGACTTGAACCTACCGGTGCACCAGACAGAACATACAAGATAGTGTTTGCAGGAGACGCAGCTGTAGGAAAGAGCAGTTTCATTTTACGCTTCTGTAAGGGCGTCTTCATTAGCAATATAAGCTCTACATTAGGTAATTATTTTTCCAATATAATACCATTTGTGTTTTGTCAATGCAGTCACTACCAGAGATTGTTTATTTATTAATTTACATAAACAGCATTTTGTGCTTAAGTTGTTCTGTTTCTTTATTAATTTATATAAACAGCATTTTGTGCTTAAGTTGTTATAAAAGGTTCATATAGTCAGAATTAAAAGGCCTAAAATAATTCCAGGTGCTTCATAATCATGTGTCACCATTCAATTCAGGCGTAAAGGGTCAAGACTGACCACAGAGACACTCACACTCACATCAACAGTGACATGTGGCACTTCATTTTTCAGAAAACTCGAACAACGGAATACAATAGTTATATTTGTAACTCTGCATTGCAGGAGTTGACTTCCAAGTGAAAACTATCAGGATTGATGAAAGAAATGTCACACTTCAGCTATGGGATACCGCAGGCACGTAACTTTTCGTAACTGTATAATATTCACACAACATTTTTCACGTACGTGCTCGTCTCCGAAATTCACGAAAGGTTTTTCTATAACCTGTGCAATATTATTTCAAATTATATAAGCTGAACATAGTTCCATACTTTAAATATACAGATTAAGATTTTAATAAATGCATTTGATTTATTTGTAAAACATGGTTGTCTTCGTTTTAGGGCAAGAAAGATTCCGTTCCATGACGAAAACTTATTTTAGACGAGCAGATGGCGTGATGTTGCTGTACGATGTTACAAGCGAGAGGTCATTTCTTAATGTGAGACAGTGGATACAGAATATAGATGTAAGTAAGGCGTTATTTAAAATTTGAGTTCATGCATAGATTTTAGTTAAGAATTTAAGTATTATGTTTTATGTATAAATAGGAGGTGACTAAACAGCGCGTTCCAGTCATTATATGTGGTAACAAGGTGGATTTACGGGCTGAAGCCCAATCTAAAGGGATAACATGCATTGACATGGTGGAAGGGGAGCTCTTAGCGCGAGACTGCGGAGCCATATTCCTTGAAACAAGCTCAAAATCTGGCATCAACATTCTAGATGCTGTCCTAACACTTACAAGGTAAATTTGCTATACTTAATATTAACCAACCAACAAACTCTTCTCAGTCTGATTTTTTGTCATGTTTTAATAGATTTATTCTTTACCGACTATTCGACGTTGACGCCAACAGAGAGCAGACACCTTTAAAGCTTCATTGTAATTTATGAAGTAGAATACTTGAAATGTGCCGTCATCCATGAAATTATCTCAAAGGAAAAAATCACCTAAGGCAGTGAACACAAAAAGAAGATGCTCGTATATGTTTGTATATGTAATATATATATATATATGAATATTTATTTATTTCAGAGAAATGTTAACTAGGGAGGATGTAGAGGTGCAGACGTCATCACTGAGAATCTCACAAGATCATAAACCAACAAATTCATGTTGTGGCAGCAGCAAGAGTTGACTGAGAAATCTGCGACTACAAAAAAAAGACTGATATTGAGAGAAAATATTTGTATTAAACACAGTCAAACAAATGTGGTTAAATTAATGAATGAGGGATTCTGAGTTATATTCTGAAATTTATGAAAGTACTTGGGTCAAAATTAGACATCTCCCTTAGTTCCCAGATAGATACAGCCATTGGAAATGAATGAAATATAACTGCCCCCTGATGACAGAGGCAGCAAGCACGTGTGAAGCGACGGTAAACTACCAGACAACGTCCCAGAAGACAGTCATTTTAGTTTCCATTGTGAAAATATGAAATCTCACCATTCATTGTGGTAAATGGTACACTCTGTATATTGAGAAAGATGCAATTATTTAAATTCTTATGTAAGAAGCATGAACCTACATAAACTTTTCAGCAGTGTGATGTAAGTTTGCAATAAATGTTATTACCAGCAGTATGTAATATAAGAATTGTCATTATTAATATACCTTTTTACAAGTATAAAATCTGAATCCATTCACTTCTAGCCTGGAAACTGAAACACTGAAGTGAAAAGTGTGTATATTATAATGGGGATCATTGTATAATTTTCTCTAAAACGGACTAGTTTGTCTGGGACTGCTTTCTTTCAAAGAATCTACGATGGTAAAGTTGTCCCTGGTGCAGAGGTATAGCTCCACACATCTTGGCACTAGATGAAGGCAAGTGGTCAGTTTCAAGCCCTGTCATAACTGCATATCTCACACATCGGTAAATTTCAGATAGACTACATGGCGCAACACCGAAAGTCAGTGGTATTCATACTTACCGCCGTGAGAACCCGAATTCTTACCAATGCTGGCAGGACTGCGAGTAAGGCAAGACGACACAGTAGGTTAGCAAAATATGTTATGAATAACAGGTCTAACCAAGATGTACTTGGTTGAATTTAATATTCCCGACTATTCGACGTTGACGCCAACAGAGAGCAGACACCTTTAAAGCTTCATTGTAATTTATAAAGTAGAATACTTGAAATGCGCCGTCATCCATTATTTTTTTTTATACAGTAGTATTGGCATTACTTAGATCTGTCAAACACAACTAACTAAAGATGGTGCTACTTTCAGCGGTAGTTGTAAGATAAAGCGTTTGTTAGGCGATTTGATTTGTACGAACATAAATTTCGGAATGTTATTTTTGTTATTTATGTGATGTACAAGTATAAATGCTCTGTTTTGATCGTACTGAATATTTCAAGGAACGTTTGTTTTAACGATGCATGTTTTTAAATGGCGACTGAAGTAAACACGTTATGCATGTGAGAAGGAGCAGATTATTAAATTCAGTCATCCGTCGAATGCCAGAGTTTGACGAAATAAGACATTTTAGTAGTTTTTGATAGTAGCAAGATGGCTTCGAACCCCAGTCAGGGAAAATCGACAAAATCACCTCAGCATGAGGAAATGCAGTCAGCAGACTACCAGCCATTAGACAAGTCGTCTAGTAATACATTAAAGGTAATTTATCAAATGTTTCAAGAATTTATTTTCCATCGTGGCTATGTTAGTCAAACTGTTTTATCATTAAGTGCATGCTGTGCACAGCTAATAAAAGCCTACAATTTCTTTAATTACTCATTCAGTCTGTTCTTACAGGTTTGCTTTGTGTAGACATTGCAGATTGCATGTATTAATTGTGCCTTAACCTCAAATGCCATACACACCTCTCTTCCAACCTCTTTCTTGTCCTATCATCTTCACTTGATGTTTCATAATCTCTCCTAGAGAATGAAATAATGCTCCTGTTCCATCAGGTTATATCCCAATGACTGTTCAATAAACATAGCTTAATTCCATTAAAGTAAATTCCTTTTTGATGTTTACTGAATTTAGTGTTTGACACATGAAGGTTATATCAGTATCTTGTACTCATATTGTTGATATCAGACTGAAAATTTTCTGTGTTGTCCACTACAAATGATGATAATGAGAGCAAGAATTTGCTGACTAGTGAAAGAGTATTACATTTTAAAACAATTCCCTACATGAGGCTCTCCTTTTATTTTGTGCCATTATTCTAATGATTTTCTTTTGGACATAAAATACTTTTTTCTGTTTCTTGAGTTACCCCAGAAAATAATTCCATATGACATGCTCAAATGGAAGTTTGAGTTAAAAAGAATTACCTACTCTCTTATTTATTACTTTCACAAATATTTTACAGAAAGCTGTTAGTGATGAAATTTTTATGTATGAATTTTCACCTTTTTATTTATAGGTTTAAGTTTTTAATATTTAAGTCATTCTGGAAAAACTCCTACTGTCATAGACTTATTGCGAAAATAATGTAAAGGAACTTTTATGTAGTCAGCACAGATTTAAATTAACACTGTTGGTATTTCATCATAACCACATTAATTCTTTTGATTTTAGGGAATTTATTGTACTTTCAATTTTATTTACTGTTGTAGGGATAAGATTTGTGTTTGGAAAGGTTTTAGAGATTGCCTGAGTAAGGTACTTTGTTGCATCTTTTGTTAATATTGTAGTGTCATTGTTCTTTTTTTAAAAAATTGTTAGGAAGTAAGTATTGCAATGATTTTATCATCACTTGCCATTGTCACTTCTGTAGAATAATTGCCAGCTTCCTTTTTCACCGTTTTACAGCCTGCTCTTTTTATTATTATTTGACACTAGTACCGTTTTATTTTAATGCAATGGACGTGAGATTTGTTCTAATCCATAATCGATTTTGGAAAATGTGACCAGTGGTTGGAGTTGTGTTCTATTGTATATTTGGGTCACGTAATTTTTTAGGATGTCGATGTAATGGGAATATCCGGATCCGTCGACCAATATTTAAAATGCATTGAAACGGGAGCTAGGGTGCCGAGTGGTTATATGCCGAAATATATGCCATGTTGCGCCATGTTTTGTTATGTTTTCCTGTGGTATGTCCTAACCTTCCTATCTGTACGAGAGTCAGCCTCGAGCAAGGATGATATGGAACTGGTGTTTTGGTAGCATTTGTCCGTTTTTTTGATCAAGGCTGTATGTGACTAGAATTTTGATGCAGGAGAGCATGAACGCACCCTACTGGTTACATTAATGACGGTTCGTAAATATGTACGAATGTAGCGCAAAGTATTGCAGATGACAGATAAAATAAGGCTCTGCAGGTTTTAATTATGTGAATAATTACGTACTAAATTGTGAGACATCCTTGTGTTATAGCAGTGTGCCTTAAGGCAGTAAACTTTTTGTTTTTATACTGTCGGAGTGTGAAAGTCCTTAACCTATAGGGCCAAGATGGCCACGAAACTTACTTGTACGAAAGGTTCTTGTCACGGAATGTCAACCAAATCACCGCAGAATCAACCAGGACAGGCTTCAAGTTTTGAAGCATTGGACAAGTCTTCCAGTAACACATTAAAGGTACATCATTGTCTCGTATATCCTCATCGAACTGCCAGAATCTGATGCTACTTGTTGACAGCTTATGTGTGGTGTAACTAATATAATATTCGTATTAAAAAAGAAAAGAAAGTGTATTGTTGTACAACCTGTCCACCGCAATTCTTTGTTGCCGCGAATGTTTTTCCAATTTGCATTAGTCGTCCGCATATCGTACTCGGGTTGCACGAACATGGTATGTATTCTATAATATTGTAAACTTTTTGGGGAATAAGTTCATAGGAAAGAGGGCACTTTACAACCATCTTAGTGGCTTTTGACTTTTTCTTATTTGCAAGTTTTCCGGTTTATATCTTCACAAGATTGTGGATTTAAAACTGGAATAAGCAGTTCACAGTAGCAAAATTGGCTCGCAGGCCACAAATTTTAATTAATAATGAATTCAGATAACATTTCCTAAAATACTCTTGGCCTGCCACCTACTTAGGTTGTTCTTAGAATACTCCTGCTGTCTTTTGAAGCTGCACATAACACTGGTTACCTACAACTTACGAAGCACAATAGTAAGAGTGAAATAACATTCTCCTATATGTTTTAAGAAGTAGGAGGGATTTAGCCCTTAGTACTTACCCCCTTACAAATATGCGGGTGTTTAAGACAAGACTGATGTTCCTTCTTGTTTCTGGCTTAATGTCTTCTTCCTTACAAGATTTAGGTCCATTAAATCCATTCAAAGATATACAAACTGTTGAAGTAAATTAATATATTTACTGATATTTTATTTCAGCGGAATCCAAAAATGGAGTTAAATAAAACTGACTTACTGAAGCTATTGAGTTACCTAGAAGGTGAATTACAAGCCCGTGATATTGTTATTGCTACATTGAAGGTACGAGACATCTGTTGTTATGAATTTATTGATGTTATTAGTATGTAATAGTTTCTTACGGTGGTGAAGATGTCGGTATAGGTTACTTCTTCCAAAATGGTGGTGTATGCATGTAAGTCCACACTGCATTCCTACCCAGAAGACCAATATTGACAGTATATAACTTTTGTTTTCATAATCATGCGACTTTAAAATGGCTGTTATTACAAAGAGCATTTTTGCCCTGTGTATTTCAATCTAAAGACCACTTTTTGCATTACAGGTTCTCTTTCCAGATATGAATACTGGTGTTTGTAATTAGTGATAAATGTGTTTCACGTGCTGATTTCTGCGTTTCGTCTTTTTTTCAAGTCTGAAAGAGTGAAGCAGCTACTAAACCAAGGACGTTTCAGGCCATTGTTCTTCAGTGATCCTCTAGCAGCGCTGCAGAGGGACAGCTTTGCCGCTGCTGAAGCACGTGTTGATGAGGCAGAAATACGTTCAATAGCTAATCATCAGATGGCCACTTTAGACAATCTGGTGATACAACAAAGAAGATCCCAAATGCGTCTGGCAAGAATTCTGCGTGATGCAGAAGAGCGGCATCGTAAGGTAGGATTTTTATGTTGATTCACGTTATTGTGCAATATTCACTTTAATGATAACGTTCAGCCAATATTTTGAATTCCTGTTACCGTGGTGTAGGTGATATTTGCGGCTACTGCGCAGACATCTCTCGAAGGAGACCTGTTGTGTTTCTGTGACATTGTATATATATGTGTTCTTGGAGAGCAGTGGTGGGGATCACTGCCTGGTTGTCAATCTTTTGCTGTGCACATGTTAACGTAGCTTTAGCATGGCGATTAGATTTAATTAATTAAAAAATAATCGCCCTGATGATGGAGGCAGTATGACCTCTGAAACGTTGGTTAACGTCGACCAGACTACACAGCGCAACAACCCAGAAGACAGAAATCTTCATGCTCATCGCCCTGATGATGGAGGCAGTATGGCCTCTGAAACGTTGGTTAACATCGACCAGACTACACAGCGCAACAACCCAGAAGACAGAAATCTACATACTCACCGCTGTGAGAACCTCAAGTCTTACAATTAAAAATTACATACAGGATCCAACATTCTGTCTTATGGAATAATCTTACTTTGGTTGATTTTGATAAATTAGAAAGTATTCAAAGAAAATTTGTCTTAATTGTGATTTGCAGTAATTCTTTCCAGGTCTGAGAAGGATTGAAAACCAGAACCAAGAAATGAGAGGGGAGATGGCATATTGATAATAAAAGTTAAAATAGGATCCATGTGGAAATGAGACATTTGTTAAAATTGAACATTTTATTTTTGTGTTTAGTGCATTATTCTTTAAGAATGTAACTTATTTGTTTATGTAGGTTGTTCAGGAACTAGATGAAGAAAAAAGAAAACACGAGCATGACACTGCACAGGGAGACGATATCACCTATGGGTTGGAACGAGAGAGAACTCGATTAAAACAGGTGAACGCATCTGATCTTTAAGAAATAAGTGTTTGGTCTTGACTTGATAGTATATGGTATGTACAGATTGAAAGTAAAATAATATTTGCAGTTTGTAATTATGTATATGCAATAAAAATGTTAGATTATTTTAAATTTACAGTAAAATATAAATTATGTTGTATTATAAATGTATATGTGAAAATATATAGTTAAAGTTTGTCCCGCTATACGCCATGTAGGCGCTTGGGGGGAGTGGAGGTATAGCTCCTCTCTTCCTTGACCTCGGCACTAGATGGGGGTGAGTGGTCAGCATCACGCCCCGGCCGGTTTTACCCCCGGGAAAGGACCCCGGTACCCATTGTAGAGGAGGCTGGGTGGGCCCCAGAGCCGGTCTGGACGCAGAGGCTAGAGGAAAAATCCTCTGCCCCTGTCGGGGATCGAACCCCGGTCGTCCAGCCCGTAGCTAGTCACTATACTGACTGAGCTATCCCGGCTCATTGTGAAAATATATATGAGGTTTATTTAAATGAAATTCTTTTGAGAATGGGTAGAGGTTGCTAAAAGTAGTCCTCATGGCAGCCTTCCCATCGAGGCATCAGCTGGTTATATTACTTCCTGGATGGCGTAATTTACGTGGAAGTCATACAGTGACAGGTGCAGTGTTGTAATTCTTATTAGAAAAATATTTGTATCCAAGACACAGAGTCAGCTGTATTTGCTACCAGTGCCGTTAATGGGTTTCATTTGAACAACCTTTATATAAGTAAATAAATGCATATGTGTGTGTAGAGAGAGAGAGATATGTACACATAAAATGTGTTTCAATAATCAAAAATATAAATGTGAATGTAATATCCTTTACGCTAATTTTGTTGCCAATTAGGAACTGGAATTAGAAAGACAGGCTAAAAAGAAGCAGGAAAAGGAGTTGAAACGGGTGTCCGATGTTCTCGAGGAAGAGCGAAATAGGCAAAAACAAATTGTATTGCTCTTACTTGCTGAGAGAAAGAAACTAATCATGAAGTATGTGGAGGAACGGAAACGTTCAGAAGATCTCGCTCAGATTCTCACAGAAGAAAAGGGAAGAATCGATTCAATGGCTGAAGGATTAGAAGAAGAGAGTAAGAAGTCTCTCCAAATGGAGGCTGAACTTGAAAAGCAGCTGGCACAGTTTGATACAGAAAGACAACAACTGAGATCTGCCGCGGCAAAGGAAGAAAAACGGTAAGTTACTTTTCGCTGCTTTTAAGTTTAATTACAACAGAGAAACTTCTTAGTTCTCCTGAAATTTGTTATAACAACATTTAAAATTTTATTAAAATGTTTATCATGCCTGAAATACAGTATGCTAGCATGAAATGATAACTGTTTTAATGACGATATAGTTTATTCATTCATTTTGATTCTTTATAGAGTCAGAGACCTTGAAATCGAGTTGGAGAAGGCAAAAGCTGAGGCGGAAGCCCTCAAAAAGCAACTCGCTGAAGCGCACCAGGTGGCTATGTTCCAAGCTGGAACAGCTAGTGTTAGCCCACCGAGAATGGTACTGCAGCGCCCTGGTGTAGCAGGTACTCCACCACAACCACCAGCAAAGCCTGCAGTAATTGCTCAGACGTCTTCAAGATCAGCTCCTGCAACTCAACCATCCAGTAAGATGGTATTTCTGTTAATACCTGACAATGGAATTGTGTATAAAGTGCCTTAGAATTATTAATCACGTTCGTGGGCAAAGGTCAGAATCTAGTAGTTGTAGCACTTGACCGTAAAATACTATATATACCTGAATATAAGACGTCTTCTGATATTAGCATTTGTAAAGTAACGATTATCATATAACCTGTCTTTCTTCTTTTGAAGTCTCTAGTCTTATGGTCTAGCAGACCAGTTATTTTAAAGATCCTTTAAGTCTTCATAACAGCGCTACAATTTACCGAGTTAAAAGCAGCATTGGATCATACAGATTTACTACGTCTTACCGCCAGTTCAATGGTTATATTTGCGTACATCATTGTAGCCAATATTTTTACTTGGAATATTTACCCGAGTGGAAGACGACTCTGGATGTGAAGACGGCTCAGCTGTATGGGTTTAGGGGAACCAAAGACTCGTGAAAAATTATACTTAATTTGTATGATTTTGTCAGAAGATGCTGTGAATTCATGATGCAATGACCATATGACTCGAACTTGATAATTTTTCTGTAAATAACTGATATAATCGATAACAATAAATCACAGCTGGAAGGCATAGTTGAATAGCTCTTAAGTAATGGGCTGTTGGTGCAGTAGGGTGATGCAGATCCAGACATAACATGCATAACGGTGCAATGCACGTCCGATAAATGTTAAATATTAATGTTTATCTGATGTCAAAACTATTTGTATCTGATGGGTTATTTGGCACGTTTGTGACTTCTTTGTGTATATTTTGTTTCAAGGAGCATGCTGGACCTTTTCAGGTTAGTCATTTGTTATTATATTTCTCTTAAATGTCTATTTCGAGATGTCTCTGTGCGGTAATGGAGAATTGAAAATGCAGTATAGGGTAATTATGAATTGTCTTTTCTTTCTTGAAAATCTATTTCTAGTACCGTAAACTACCAGATCAAATGAAAGTTCTAGGACATAATGAAAGACATTCAAAGTTTTTAATGCATGCATATTGGATACATGAGTGATCTACCATGTGCACTGTGGTTGAAGCAGCACGAAGCGGCATTGGTGCAAGTGCGGAAATGTGGTTTTGTCCCGTGGTTGTATTTTTTTATCAAACAAAGTCACTGACACTAGTTCAGAGATGGTTTAGGATAAAGTATGCGGCAAACACCTCTGATACGTTCCTATTATGTGTCGTACAGGCAGTTAACAGCATTGTTTAGTCTCGGCCTGAAGTCCTACAAAGTGTCCTACCATGTGTAAACTTAATTCCGCTGGACTTTTCCTTTTGGGGATATGTCATGGAATCTGTCTGTGTTCCACCACCAATGCCTCAAAATCTCAAACTCATTTTTAGAATTTGAGGTGGATATGAGTCAGTCAACATTTAAATGTAGCGCTTTGTGTGGAATTATGCTAATTATTGTTTTGACATTCGTGGAATGCCCATTGGTTCTTATATTCAAAGCCTGTGTGTGGCAGTAAAATACAAGAATATTGATTTTGTCTTCAAACTTTCATCAGTGTCAATGGCTTATGTAATATAAATTAAATCGCACCATTTATTTTACTAGCCGCAAACAAGAATAGTTGAACTTTAAATTTTACTTCAGGGCGATTGTCATAAAATAGCATCGACGGTTTTCCGTGCATTGTCCCCCTTTTCAAAACGATTAGACTGAAAGTTACAGTGTTGTAGTTAGCACATCTGCTTCATATTCAGTAGGTCTCAGGTTCAAATCTCTGTGGTGTGTCTTTTCCTGACTGAGGCATGTACCAAGTTTAGCAGGATTTTGTTTTTGTGTCTGTAAGTCAGTGAATGAACCGTTTGCAGAATACATCATAATACAGTTGCCTGATGAGCTATCATTTCTTCTCCTGAAGATTAGTATACTTTTACAGTATATTTTAGAGAACGTAATGACCTTTATTAAAATCAGGTGCTTTTTTCTCCTTTTTCTTTTGTAGCTGGAGTTCCACTTACTCCTCCAAAATTAGGCCCGTGGAGTCAGCCTGGAACAGCTCACGTAGATGGCAGTATTTCACCACCACCTCCAGCAGCAGGCACACCAATGATTAGTTCGGTGGCCAAAGTTGTTCAGCCTACAGCAACTGTCTCGAGTGTGCCTGTGTGTGGACCAAGTAAGTAACTGTTACCCGACATAAGTGACAAAAATCATCACTTGAATATCATCTTTTGTAATGCTACTGCTGTAGTAGTAGTATGGTGAATGGTCTGTGGTCTGACATTGCATATAATGCCAAGACACATCTTCGTATCAAAGACTGTCTTTGAATCACATAATTTACACCCTGACGTAATCCCTGATATAACACTGCAGATCGACTGGAACAGACCTTGGATCCTGACGTAATCCCTGATACAACTCTGCAGATCGACTGGAACAGACCTTGGAAAGTTCTTCCGTCTCGGAATATGAATATCTTGTCGAGGTTCCGTATGGCGTGGAGTGAAACTTGTTATGAATGAATGATATATTCTAGTACTATGTTGTCTTCGTACAGGACTCATTTAGCACAATCCTGTCACTAATGCTTGTTTAACTATTGTTACAATCATCTTGTCTTCGTGTGGTTTTGTGTATGACCTTCCTATTTCTCACAGAACTCGGTAATGCTTCATATTCCATTTTATTCTGCATTTCCAGCTACGGGGATTGCCCGATCAGTATCACCCGGTCAGGGGCTGCGCAATGTTGTGTATTCACCTACTGCAGCTAGCGAAGTGCGGTCTTCAACCTCTGGTCGGTCAGACGTGTCTTCCTGGTCTTCACCGGTACAACCTTCGGCTACATCAGAGCAACCTAGTGCTCAGGTAGGAAGTTCACTTCCAGATTATATGGATACATCCTGACTGCATTTTATGATTGAGTGTGTTTTCCTGTTTCACATGACGTTTTAATGTAGTTTCAGAGAGAGATTGTTGCTTTTTTTTTCCCTCACTGTGTCAGGCAATCGGATTATGGTTTAAAACATATATTTAACTTTCTTTTGTTTTGTTATGCTGAATATTTTGTAATTTATTGCATTGATTCTGCTTCTGGTCCTGTATTCCGTAAAACTTCATACAATAGAATGTATGCTGTAGGGGTTATATTGAACAATCACATTCCTCGTCAAGACCGTCCTTGAAGACGTTGGCCAGAAGTTCAATTCCACTGCTAGGTTCGTAAGCATTTCTATCCTTGAATTCATAATTTACTTACTGAAGTTTGTTTGTATAATGGGTGATGTGCTTAAATTAAGTACTGAATTGCCTTGAGTCGCTACAGACGTTTTATTCAGTTTTTTCAGAGTGCTTCATGAAAACATTTTTTTTATATGTATTTTATTTTAGAGCAACAAATAATGTCACAGTTTTGGCAGCCTAAAAGTTGTTCGTTGTAAGATTTCAGGTTCCCAAGTGTCAAGCATGTCTTACGGATTGTTACGCTGTGTAGCCTGGTAGAAGTTTACCAACATTTCAGAGGTACTTGCTTGTTGTACAGGGTGCTTATTACCCTCATGATACAGGCAGCAAGCACATCTGAGATGTCTGTAATTTTCTACCAGAATGCGTGCTGAAACAGCCCAGAATACGGCCATCTTTAAGTCGTTCGCTAATTTCTGATGTGGCTTGATTGATATCTTAAAACTTAATCTTACCTCCCAATACCAGGTTCGTATTGTTCGTCGGTTTTCATTCAAGATTCTTCAGGCTCGTTGCTCATGTTTTGCACCCGCACTCGTGTGTATAAGAAATAGATGCCACAGGAATGTGTTGTTTCTAATTTGTCCATAGGTCAATAGCAATGAAAGAGAGATAAGTCAAGATGCTGCCTTAAGTGTGTTTACATGCACAATGATGAGTATTGTGTGTGTTTTATCGCATTATTTGTGCAGTCATATTTATGCCCCATTATTGTCTTGTGTTTTAGAGTGCACTACACATTTGCTTTTGGGCTTTTCTGCTTTTGATCATGGTGTTCGTTTGGCACTTTGCAGCCCCAGACTTGGTAATTGTGTCTGTTAACATTCCAGAAATGTGGAAGACTACTTCATCGCGAAACGTGTTTTTGTCCAAGAAATCATTATTTGTTTCCATCTTCCTTTCACATCAGTTCCATGAATTTGTACCTTTCTTGCCTGTCATCTGGAGTGTTATGGTGAACTGATTTCAGCTTGAAGCTTTGACAGCATCTGAATGCAGTGAAATCTTCTCTGGCGATCAGTGATGTACGTATAGATCTGGACACGAATGTTTCTGAGACTATCTGCCTCCGGTTTGGGGTAGTTATGATGAGTGACAGGACTACCAGTTATATGTATATTTACAGCTGGCTTTCGGAGCCCTGTGCCCTTGTCCTTGAGCAAACCAATAGGGACATTGGGTGGAGTCATGTGGTCGGTCAGTGCAGTCTTTGTTGTTTTACCTGGACGTTCTATGCTACCAGCTGTTTTTTATCTATCCACTGTTGCTTGGTTGCCTGCTTTGTTACCGGACCCCAGGATAGATTCGGAGTAGATCCTGTATCTTCAGACTTACACGGCTGATCGCCAAGAAGACTTCGTTGCTTTTATAGAGAGAGACACTCGTACAATATGTAGATTCCCATTTGAGTGGAAATTGTATTTTCCTTTCCAGTAAACAAGAGAGTTTATAAGAGGCAAAGAAAAAGACAAAATGCAGTGTTTTCTTGAAAGAATAAGTACTCTTACTCATCTATTATAGTTTTATTGTGAACGACACTACAGGTTGTAATATACAGTATTCTACACATTGTCTGATATTAACTAATGATCTGCTAACGAAATCTACGACAGGATAGTGGGGAGCAGTTAAGAATGTTCTGTACGTAGTGTAACATAGTTCATAAACAGGTTTGAATCGCTGACGTGGGTACACGTGGGTGGTCATTCAGGAGGTCGCCATGTGAACCCGCTCTTTTGAGCGTGAAGTAATCGTGAATTTTATTCCACTCCGCAGTTGTTTCGCAGATATGCATCACCACATGTAAACTGTGACACTAGATTTGTGTAGCTTGTTGACTTGGAAGATTGACTTTTGAGTAATTTGTAGCAGAGGCTTCACAAAAGAAGAGTGTTAATTTATTTTTTAGGTCATCCTTATTTATTACTCTGAATAAATAGCCATGTTTATGCATTAAGTATATAGTACTTAAGAAACAACTTATTTTCTGTTGTAAATGTAGCAGCATTTTATATTAGTATAGATGCAAGGGAAGGCCAGACACATTTTCAGTTCTGAGTAGGTTAAGTTGGTTTAGGTTAAGTCAAGTCCTGTAACTTGTGTAATATATATGATTTCACTTGTGCATTTGAAGAAGAAATGAGATTGGGCATTGAACATGAAGACCCGTAGATATCTGGTGGAAGGACCCGGTATTTTAAATTCTACTGGGGCATTTCATGTGTTGTTTCATTGCTGTACATATCTTCAGTTTAAGTGTACCGATTGAAATACCACATCTCTGTGAAGAAATTTGTGTGGGCCCTTCCTCTATAGTGTTCATGTCTCGTGTGCATTGCCTCGATGGAATTAAACCACCATACTAGAATGAAATTTTTATTAAATTTGCATGTTTTAACATTATTCAGCAAAATTGTTTTGTAAAGATGAAACTTTATTAGGAGTGTAGACAGTAGTTTTTAATGCCTTCATGACTTGTATTCAGGAACAGAAATCAATAACTGAGTGGATATTGTGATCACTGAAATGGATATATAGTTACATTATGAAAAGAATTCAAAACTATAAAATACATCCCAGTTTTTATTTTGTTTGATAGAACTGAATTGCATTTTTCTCATGCAGTGTTACTGGATTTCTACTACCCATGCCAGCAGTATCCTCTCAGCGTTTTGGCACTTTTGATGTATTTAATCTTACCATAAAAATTAGACTATTGATCATGTGGTACCAAAGATTTGTGATAAATGAGTGGGGAATGTGACGTCATTTATGAATGGATAACCTGTTCATAGATTTTAATTAATCTAAAACAGATTGACCCCACATTGCTGACCTGATCATTCATATTGGAAAGTAAAACCATATTGTTCCAAATAACAGAATTAAGATATTATTGAATATACCTAGTCCCATTTTTCATCGTGATATAATATGAATGTTGTCCTATTAGCATGAGATATGGCTGAACCGTAATGGTAGACCTGAGAAGACTCCACTGACGGCCTTTTCGTAACAAACATTTATGGCACGCTGGCCACTGGACCATTACAATTCTTGATTTAATCGTTTTTTATTTTTTTTGAGAAGCAAGACTGAAAGTCACCAAGCCCATGTATTATATTAGGTGAATGTTTATGACTGCATGTGTCTGTTATGCATAAATTATTATAATAAGTAATTTTTAATCTTATGTGGCAATGTGTGTTTTATTCTTAAATTATTATGACTGTGGCCATGGTAATGCTTTTGAGGGATTCTTAGCCTAATGGCTTGTATAACCGAGTGTAAAACTGCCTGCTACATTTGGCCTACGGTTATCATGACCCGCAGTGTATATAGCTCTTGCTGGTTATTAGTGTAATGTGTGGTAAGTTTATTATTACTTTTTTTTTAGGGGTATGAATAGAAACCTACAAACATTCGAGCAGCTCCTACTTTGTTTTAAGATATAATAATACACAGTATACGAAATGTTTTTATTTGTAAATGTGTTATAACCTTATAATAGAGTGCAAACGTAATTCAGCATATCTTTCTTAAGAATTTGTTTTTGTAATGATTGCTACCCATGGAAAGTATGTAATTTAATCAGAGACTAGAATATACTTCTGCAAGTTCTTGCATGGTTTGTGCTTTGCTTTTGAGACCTTATAGGTCTTCATCCTCTTAAGTCCTTATCCTTTAATATCCTTTAACATATGACTTTTAAGTTAGGAATGTTTTAACTCATTGCTTAAGTGGAGTGAACATAATGCATAAGAATAAGAATAATCATGTTCCAGCATTATGTTTATATAGCTCCATTTCCCATGAAAGTCCCTGAAAAGATGCAGTGACACATCCATCATGTTCCAGCATTATGTTTATAGCTCCATTTCCCATGAAAGTCCCTAAACAGGTTTCGTTTGAATAAGCCTCATACAGTGTGTGCACAAATATATTATTTGTTGGTCTTCAAACAAGGGCTGAAAAATATTGATACACTTCTGAATTAAATGTATCATGAAAGATGTGGAACGTGTGATTCTTTTTATGCTCACAGCATGCCAGGCACCAGCTTTCTTGTCGTGAAATGGGATGTGAAGAATAACATTGCAGTTTCTACTATAATTACTTTGTGATGAAATTCAGAACAAGTTGCATGTGTTGAGTAGCGTACCTCACTGTAATTTTATGTACATCTGACTGGCCACAATAGCAAGTGACCGTTGACTGCTTGGAATTGAACTGTGCACATGTTACGATGGCACGAGTCTTTGCGGCTCTCTGTTTGCTAAGGCAATCCTTATATGCCAGCTGCTGTCTGGCTGAACAAATGCTTGGGACATGATGCCTAAAAGATACTGGTTGTACGATTAAAAATAGATTGGTGTTGTGGTTAAAATATTAGAGAAGATGTTGAGTTAATTCACTTGTGTAAATAAATAAGAAATGACGAGTAAGTCATATTTTAGACAGTTACAAATTGATGATACGTGTTTTGGAACAATATGGTATTTGAATAGAAATGAAAAATTTGTTAATGCTGGGCTTTTCAACTTGTGATGTAGACGAGTGTTCCTCTGACTGACTTGCGTTGTCATGATCCGTTCTTTAGATTTGCCTTGATGAATTTTGATGTTCACATTTATATGATGGCATTAACATTTAAATTTGAATAATTAATGTAGTGAAAATGATTTGTGTTAACCTGTCTCATGGTTACAAATCATTTCTTACACTTCTTGACATCTATTTTTTTTACTTACATATATGATTCACTTTGTCTGAAATAGTGTTCAACTCATTTTACTAAATGTACTTTATTTTTGTAACAATTATACACATATTTGTAGACTTACTATAACTTGTGTTGACCTTGCTGTAATTGACTGAAGGAATGGTAAGATGAAACCTAAATCGTACGTGATAAAGTGATGTTACCAAGGTGTGACTCACGTTTGATGTTGTCCATTCATGCAGTGCTTTTGCCATCGCTATGTATTTTAAATTTTGGATGAGAAAGTTTGTTGACAAATGAATGTTCTTTGAAAAACCTGTTTTCTACTAAAAATTAAATAGGGTATCTGTCTATAGCGAGTCAGAGAAATCCAGACTTGTGGACAGGATCATTATGGACTGGGGCTAGCGGTTGGCAGTTTTGAACACAGAAATGAACCTTCGTGTTCCGTAAAAGGCGAGTAATTTCTGGATTAGCAGATCATACTTTCAGCTTCTCAAGAATAGCTCTGTTCCATCAAGTGTGTTAGTTATAAGGTCTTTCAGATATTAAACCTTGTCCTTTTATCCAAATACTTTACAACTTTAACTCCCGAGTTACTGTTCCATATACACGCATTAACCTTTGAACTGCCTGAAATGGAATTTCACGCGTGTTACAATGTTCTTATCCAAGATTAGGGCAGAGAGGAGTGTGTACCAGAACAATCAGTAGTATGTAAACATTACAGCTGGTACTGATAGAATATGAAGAAGACATTCTTACAGAGATTTAATTTGTCTCTTGTGAGAGTTCTAATTTGTTACCCATCTTTTTTTCAGATGTAAGTTTTGTGGTTATGTTTGTGTGTTCCTTCTTACATGCATCTGCTGCCATCTGGATAATTGGTTGTCATACTGACATTTTTATTTTTGAAGGTTGTCAGTGTTTTTTAAATATTGTAGCAGACACTTGTCACGTTCTGCAGTTCAGTTTGGAAAGTTAGCTGTGCCATGAACATGTATTGTGTGTGCATCTCTCACCAGGTGGCTGCAGGAGCAACAGAAAAGAGAAGCCAGCAACAAGCACAAGTGGTTCAGGTGACACCTCGCGTGAGTCTGTCTGCCTCGCCCGGCACAAAGGTTTTCACGACTACGCAGGGTGGAAAAGTCACGTTCCACGTGACGACCAATGCGGGTCTACTTACAGGGGTGCCTCAGTCTCAAGTTCCAGAAACTCTGCCACTTCAGACCAAAAAGCCCATGCCACCGGGCAGAGGCATTCCTCCGCCTGTCCCACCTAATAAGCCTGTCGTACCCCCCAAGAAAGAGACTGTTTCCGTGGCGGCCCGTCGGCCCGAACCCTCCTCGTCGGCTGCCGACAGTCTTCCGGCAGAGAGCAAGATTCAGAAGGTGATGTCTGGAGGTGCTCAAGGACTGAAGTTTGGTATCTCCGTAACTAAGGACAAAATCGCTACTCAGGGTGTGGAACTGGTGGATGGTAGGAGGGACCCTCAGGTGGGTGCTGGGTCCCAGTCCTCTTCACCTGCCTGTGTCTCTTCCACTCATGTAGAAGCTGCCAGTAATGCATCTGCCCCTACAGGCTTGCATGAGTCACCTCCTGCCACTTCAACCGATCACGGGTTTGAAATGCTCGATCCAGAGCTGGCCGATTTCCAACAGATATTAATTAGCATGGCTGCAGGTAAAAGGGCTTGATATTATTTCAGTTTTTATATTGGTTTTAAGAGGGTTGGACAGACGACTGCTGTGCAAAAAAGCGTTTCCTTTCACAGTAAGTTGGCTACTTAAAAATAGGTGTGCAATGCAGAAAGGGATGTCTTAATTACAGGATATTACATTCATGTTTTTAGTGGCTCATTGCCTGTAATGCAGTGTGCAGTCAGTTTTTGTATTTAATAATTTCTAAGATTGAAGAATGTCAGAATACTTAACAGAGTTCAGTCCTGCTTGTGGCAGGGATTAGTATTTCAGAGTAACTCCCATTTTCATCATTACACTTTATAAATGTGAGATGGGAAGAAAGAACAGTATTGTCCACCATAAGCACTGGCAAAACATTTCTCGTATTATAATATATTAATCTTTGTCTTACAGGATTTAAACCTGACATCCTTATTGTGATACACAGTGCAAACTGATTTTAATGTGTAGCATACCCTAAAATACTGCTGTGCTTTTCAACATAATACTTATTTTGGATAAAATTTATAGGATAGTTTCTTCATATAACAAATTGAGAAATCCAAATTATTAATTATGAAACATACATATAAAATTCATTTTCAGTTCAGAGGTCTTGACACTTGTGTACAACTGTGTTCAATCCTTTGGGCCAAATAAAAATTTTCTGCAAAAGTAAAAATTTGATAAAGCAAGTTTTTTTAGGCAAATGCATTTGAATACATTGTAAAGTATTCATTTTCTGTTCATTTTTACATCATAGGAGCAGATCTCAAAAGCACGTTTGTACTCTGATAGAATTCTGATGTTCAGGACGAGTGATATTTCTATCCATAGCTAGGTACCAGACGCTCGTGTATTCTCTACTAGGGGATGCAACTTGTCATTCCAGATGAACCCGTGATATAATTAAAGATTATCTACTCATAATGTAATATATAATATTCATTATATGTGTCAGTCGTGCGTTGCAGAAAAAATTGAAGTTGACTTTGATGCTGGTGACCGTGCTAACAGAAAATGCAAACAGCTGTGGTGGCACGTAATATGGGGTCTGGTGGAGGTCTGAAGTCAGGCAGACACTTTTCTGTTATTGTGTTTGTAGGAATCTGGCTTCAGTCACTGTCAAGATGTTTTCACACTTGATTTATTTTATACAGAAATCATATAAATTTTGCACTTTTGATGTAAGTTGCAATAAATTGTATTCATTTTAAGCACGTATACAGTTTATTCCACATCGACTTTGACGAGTCATACGAAGCTAGTGTACTTCATAATCAGAGATTTGAAGTTCTTGTGAAATAGGAAATGGTTCGGTTTTGCGAAAGAATTACAACATTTAATTTGTTTTATATTAATGTGCTTTACATTCCAGTGACAAGTATGCGATGAATGTCTTCATGTCAAGAATTTAAGGGAATTAATGTTCGTCTGTCCTACCTTTTTTATTTTTTTATTTATTTCTAGAGGAATAGAAATCTGAAGCCATCCATTGCTAGTGGCCATTTTTTCTTTTGAAGATTCACTTTGAAGTTTTAATTTTAAAATGTGTTTATAGTTTATATGCATCAGTCTTGCATGCTCACTTGGATTCAGATTTTTATTTGTATTATACACTTTTATTTTGCTATGAGTTTAAATGGCTGAGTGTACCGTGGTAAACTGTTTCTAATGCAGCTTGTTACATTGGAGTGAGGTACTTTGTGTGCTGACTGCTGTGTTTCTGTAGGTGTCTGCAACATTTCACCAGTGCATGTATTGCCTTCGTAAACTGCATTTGTAGATTGCACTTATATTTTTTTTAAGTTGTATTTATTTTGTGGTTAAATGTGATACTAGTCATTTTGTAGTTGTGGGTCAAATTACACTGTACATTTAATTTTATGAATATTAAACAACTCAGACAAAGATCTGTTGATAAATTTAATGGTAACATGTGAAACATTCATATTGGTATGATTGTGTATAATATTATGAGAGACATTTTAAATTTGTGCCTTCCGTATACAAATTGTCGAAAGCGAATTTGAAACAAGCGCTGTTCTGAGGAATATTTCATATTCAATTTTTAAATATTTAAATTGGACTGTAGAAAAATATCTGAGATCTGGTTACAAGTTGTTGTGATGTATAATGTATGACTTTAGTATTTTAATCATGTGTATTATAGTTTTATGAAGTATGGAGTATGTTGTGGGTAAGAAGATTTAAGAGGAAATCATTGACATGGAATCTCAATTATTAGAACTATAAACTGTGTCAGGTTTAATGAAACTTAGGAAATGATAAATATGGCATCACTTGTTTTTTCTTTTAACAGCAATTTCCAGATTTTTCATACAGTTCAGTTACGTGATTATGTGCCAAATATTTTTAAAAGTATAGCAAGTAATTTCCACTGATGTTCACTATATGCTATAAGACATCGCTTCATCTAAACATGGTGATATACCTCAGCTAAAGCTTCAGAATTATTTTTATGTGTGCATCTATTTATTTTTAGCAGATTTCTGGTCCAGCTTTTGGGTACTATATTGTTATCATCCTTTCCCCCCCACATGAAATTTATCTGTTTAGGTATTTAATATTTGTTTTTAGTAATAATGTAAAGTGGTAACATAATAGTACTGTTGGTGGTACATCTTACATGTACTCCGTCTTTGGTGATTACCTCAGTGACGTTGTTCATCTGTGATAACCTGATTTACTGCAGAATTGTAACCGTTCCAGGAATTTTGCTCCTTTGAATTCCAGTAGCCCGTTTAATATTATTTAAGATGTGAGCAGTAGAATAAAAGGCATACATTTTTTTGTTTGTCTCAGAAAGTAATTTTCCTCCTTCTCCCATCCATAATTGCTTCCAGACATTGCACACATTAAGTATGCAGGCAAATACGTCTTAAAACATTTCATTTATTTTATTTTCCTTCCGTATTGAACTTCTTTTCTTTATACCCTAAGAACATGTTGCATGTTTAATGTTTTCGATAATAGGATTAAAATATTTGTATGTGCTCTTAGAACAGGAAGGAAAAGGTTGTGTTTATTAAATACTGTACAAGAGATGTGCGTCATATTTTCACGACACCACAGTTTAGTTTCATGAGGTTTCTTTCAGAATTTTTGTTTCTACTTTTATTTATTTGTATTACTGTAAACAAAACCCAACGAGAGCACAGTTCTTGTCCTGACCCAACTGGGAATGTGCAACTGAGCAAATTTTAAAAATGGATCATTTTTAAAGTTCTTTAGTTTTTCGTCATAAAATATATACATATTGTGAAGTCAGGTGTTCCATGAAAACAAGATAAAAAATAATAATTTAGAATTAAGTGGCATGTCCTCTTAAACTTTGTTGTCCGCTTGTAGAGCCTTACATCATCCAGTTGACTGCACGCTATGATCATAGATTTAGATTCCCATATGATTGAAAGTTAAATGAAGATTTAGATCAATAATCAAGGACAGTTTATTGTAGTTTTGACTATTTTTTATCAACAACTTCAAAGGAAACTCAGAATTTCAGTAAATACTTGCAAATGAATTGAGAGAGAAGCTGATGGTGTTCAACCTGGCTGTTAGAGGGGAACTGTCATGACATCAGATATTAAGAGTGAGTTCAAGTACACATGAATTTCTTGATAGCGCACTTACAAACCTAACCTAACCTTAATTCAGTGAATTTAATTAACTGCTTCAAAATATTTTTCTGTTTATCTTCCATTTTGTTTTATTTGCATTCCATTTCTGTCTTTTTCTAACATCATAATGAAGTGTTGTTTTATTTGCGTTCCATCTCTGTCTTTTTCTAACATCATAATGAAGCCTGTGTATCGTCATTGTTTTTACGGGTATATTCAAAATGTGTTATGGATGCTAAATGTGGAGTGTTGAAACTGTGTTCGATGTGTGTTTGTGGCAGGGGAGCATGTTGCATGCTGGGTAGAGCACTCTGTTCTGGTGTTTCATGTGACAGTGTTGGCGTCTTTGTTTTATTTTTGGAACTACTTGTAACAACAGTTGTGTGGTTGGCATTTTTAATATTATACAATACAATGAAAATGTGAGTGTACTCATTGTGATAAGAAATGATAATAGAAGATGGCTGTCTTCTGGGTGGTTGTACCGTGTAGTCCAGTAGAAGTTTGCCAACATTTCAGATGTCCTTGCTGCCTCCATCGTCAGGGCGATGATAGTAGGCTTATAGTATTATACATGTCGTGTTTTTTGGAAGGCAAAGACATTGAAATATGTAATGGATTATAATGGTAATTGTGACATTATTTGAAGGACCCATGCCACTACTTTGTGCACAAATTAAAATGTTCAGTCCTATGTGCATTCCCTGGGGATGTCGTGTGGAGTTTTCTCAATGCTAAATGATTTTCGTTTTTTGATTTCATATAATTGCTGAGAAATCACAAATTCAAATGCTGTGATAAATGCTTCGAACTTTCATTTTAGTTGGCAACTAGTAGAGAATTTCAAAGCTGAATCTTACCCGACATATAATTAGATATTTAATTTAGCCTCTCAGCTGTTGACTCACCGTAATTTGGAGTGTCACATATGATCAACAAAACTGTAACATTTTACTTTTTTTTTTTTGCAGTTTCTCAGTTGCCATGAAATCAATTCAAGTGATGGAAAAGCACAGAATTTCATTTTTTCAGGAAGATTTTGGTATGTGACCCTTGAGAACTTGACTCTCAAGCAGAGCAACAGAATTCCCATAGATGGGACATATTGTATCTTTAAATGTCCTCCACACTGCAGAAGGGCAAAAGTGGAGCATGAGGTACTTCAGTCGGAGCTGTGTTTTAATGAATTTAACCTATATTCTTTCATACTTTGCATACGTTACGTACCATAATCTTTAGAAATGTGTGCTATGAATAGTATTTTTGTACGTTTTTGTATAAAGTAATTATGAAAACTGTAGCAACAGAAAGTTTCCTCACTTATGCGAGATTTTTAACTTGTCATTGATATTAGAGTTTTGTAGTCATGTTAAGAAGTTGGGGAATATGATTACAGCAGTAACAGAACGTATTTTCTGACTAGAATGCTGTTGAAGTAGTGATTTTGTGAGAGTAACAGAATGTAGTATTTTCTGACCAGAATGCTGTTGAAGTAGTGATTTTGTGCTGTAAAATTGGCAAGTTAAATTCCCATTTGCACTTTGACTACGTAGGCAGCCACAGATATTGGAGTCTTAATAAAAGTTGACAAATTGTAGATGCATATATTCTGCCTGTAGTGTATTCTGACTGATATAACATGTTAACCAAGTTTTCATTTGGGCCCATTCACTTGTATGTTCCTCGTGTGTTACGGGGCGAACGGCAGCCTAGATACTTACTGATACAGCAGTATCTGTATAAAAGAAAATGATTATTTGTATAAACACGTTTTTTCACACATTTTGAGCCTATGGTACACGCTGTGCATTTTATACGATATAAAATGAGAAATGGATAAAAATAATTGAGGTTCCATAATGAGTGTAGTTGATAGGTTCTGCATAGTTAAGCTTGCTCGTCTCTTGACGGAAGCTATGAATGATTTTTGGACTGGCTTGCATTGCAGGTCCAGCCCATTTTATCAACTCGGAGCCTTCGGGGATAGCAGATGGCTCTCTCTCCTGCCTGCTGTCACAGGCCAGTCGCTGCATTTATGTGGTCATGCTTTCCTTGCATTTCATGTCTCTTGGCTTTTGCTTGAACTCGCCATACGCAGGTTTTCGTGTTTCTTGATGTAGTCTTTCCTATTTCATCAGTAAAAACATGTGGATGTCTGTGTTTTCAGTTATATTTACGTCAGGATGGGTGTCTTTCCGTCTGATCTTTTACAACTTTAACTTCAATGTTATATGACTAGAAAATTTCCAAATGAATGAATATGTATTTGTAAATATGATATTTGTTTTAACAAATTAGATTATAAATGTATGATTTTCAGGAAAGTTTCATCACTGATAATTTCTTGTATTTAAATGCATTTTAAGTGGAAGCTTTCTAAGTGGGTAAGATATTCATCAAACTAAGCTTTAAAAATATTGATGCAATGATCCAAAACAATTGTACTTCACGTAATTGTTAGAAGAGAATGCATGAATTGTCTGCATTTACCTCTGAAAAGTTTAAATGTCATCCACTATAAATTTAAGAATTCAATCTTGTCGATGAATACACGTGAAAATATGCCTTGGTCGACTGATTCATTACCAGCAAATTACGTTCTGGTTTATTTGGAGTTAAATATGAAATATTCTGATCCCAACACTTTAAAAGCAATATTACTTCGGATTGCTAGAAAATTTTAGGTGTTTTATCATTGCAATATTTTTTTGGGCTGCATGATGTCTGTGTCCTGCATTAACATTACGTGTTTGTTCTTTAAGTACCATTTGGTTAGTAACTAATCCCCTCTCATTAGCTGTAAATAATTTATAATTTATTACAGGTTCAGCCAGTTTCTTCTGCTGGTATCAAGGATGACATAACAGACGGAGAGTGCGTTTCACAGATTGCATAACTTAAATAACTGTTGTCATGAATGTTTATTAATTATTAACAGAAAAATTTGGTTTTCTTTCTGCAATTTCTTGGTGTGGTTACGTGTAGATGTATGTATGTCAGAGTGAACAGTCAGATTATCAGAATTATTAATAATTAATATATACATATTTGTATAAATAAAATTTGGAATTTATATTATGAGTTAAATTTAACAGTCGCAATAATAGGTGTTAATTTCGCAAACTTTTTTTTCAGGTACCACTGACATAGCCGCACCACTTTTTCAGACACTTTCTGCTCAAGCTGCCAATGTTGTAGAACCAGCCATGACCACTGACACGACAATATATTGTAATGTAAACAAAATTGATGTAGCACAGTCTGTAATAGAGACGTTCCCCACAGCACAGCCTGAAGTGTGAGTATTACTGCGTAAAAATGTCGAGAGAGACAAATTGAAAATAATGTAGATATCTTCACACTTAAAGTGTTTTAACTTGTTTTTCCATGTTCTGTTGTTACTGTTTGACAATTTCTGCTTCAGGCCAGACAGTGGGTCCTTACTCTTTCACCCTTGTAGACACAGAACACCGGAAAAGACGACCGCCGAAGTGATAAAGTAAGACTTTGAGGTCAGAAGGGATCTTGGCTCTTGTACACCACAAACTGCAGAAATTCCTGTTGATATTTGAAGAAATTATGTAATTCAAGTATAAGGTGATTTATCCCCAAGTGATTTAATTACATTTTTCAGTGTATAATATTTATTGTTTTGTTTGCTTTTACACATAAATACCTTTTATGTGGTATGTGACTTTGTTTTACGCTGTTCGTCTGCTGTGGTACATTCCACAGTAATTTCAGAGCTCATTATAATATAGATCTGAATTTTGTTAGTAACGATGACGTTGAATGAACATCATTATAACACACTTGTGTTCGCACTTGATGTGATATGACACTTGGATGTAATAAAAATCTTGTGCACTATTGAAGTGCAATAATAACACATGACGTTGATCATAACCGCGTGTTTTTATGACGTCATGACCAGAGCAAAAGTTTCCAAAAACCAGGTACTACCTTCTTCCCCTTTATAATCGGCCGTAAGGTCAAGGTAAGAAGGGGACATCACTAACTTACAAACATCTAACGAGACTAAAGCGCTGTTTATATCCCTCAACGTATCGTGACATAAATTCATTACGAACAAATTGCAGTTTTGTCTGTGAGTGTAATATCTTTGTGTAATTTCTTTCAGATGTGCACCACTTACGAAGATAACAGTGCCGTGATGCAGATATAGTAGTGCACATTTTTACTTTAACTGACACGCTACTAAAATTACGGAAGTACCTGTTTCACCCGAGATATTTGGTTTTGGAATATTTTTAGATAATGAAAGTAAATAGGGTTGTCGAACAGACGGTGTTCTATTTTGTGTGTTTATTACTAACCCAAGAGAATTATGTGTGTGCAGAGCGGGATGCGACGGAAGAAGAATTTTCTTGTCTCTCGTATCCATCGGGGAACTTCTCAATGTATCAGTGAAAATTATGCCCTCTGTTCAAGTTGAAACTTGTAGCTAAGACTGAGGGAGTTCACAGATGCGATGAATCCTGTCAGTCTCGGAGAACGGAGAGATGCCGTGACCCCTTAATACAGGCACAGGCACTGGATAAAGCTTCAGGCATCAATAATTTGGCTTGGAGATGAATACAAAGTTGAAGAATGGTTAACTTGATAATGAAAGGAAAGCGTGTACCAAAATACCCGTTATGTGTGCGGACGAGAAAGAATGATTCGCGGATATTGTCGGAACGTAATGACCCACGGATGCCATTAGTAGAAGACGTGAGATTCATGCGCAGACGCAAAAGAACAATTGAGAATCTCATTTCTTATCTGATTTTTAACATCAGATGCGGTGAAAAGAGAAAATTATTTGGGCATGAAAGAGACCGTATGAAGATTTCGGACAATGAAGCTCTTCGGCAGATAGTAGGTGAGTACTTTATGTATCACAGTTCCTAGATGCTAATAGTTAATTCTTTTGTATAAGGAGAACTTTATTTAGTTTTTTACTCTTGCAGAAATCAAGCCAGCGACGAAGCCCTCTGTCAGACTCTAAGGAAACCAAATTCATTACGCTGTGCTCAACGTAAGAAGTCGAAGTGATATGGAAGCGCAGTCATTGGTAAAACTTTGCAGGTAATCTGTTTATTGCGATGAAAGTATATCGACAAATTTCTACAACGTTACTTCTCTTTTGTTTTCTGTGTCAGGTCTGATTGTAATTTAAATATCTGTCACTATCTCGACCTTGAAATTTTCAATGTTACTTTGCTTTCACCCGTGGAGTTGTCAAGAATTCCGAGTTCTCACAGGTTTTCTCAGATTCTTGACAACTTAAAGAGGGTGGCATGTTCTCGCTGAGTTAGTTCCAAATACGTCATTTGATTTGTCTTCGTAGCTCTACCTGATTTATAGCTCATAATCTTTCTGTCATAATTGTTTTGAGTCTCATGACAGAAGTGCGTGATATTCCATTGTAGAAGCAAAGATAACCACTCAAGTGTGAGAGTTAACGCTTAAAATAATGCTACAATTTTTTTTTGTGATAAATACAGTTACTCATGAACTGTAATCTTTAGTCAACAGATTCAAAATGGCGCCCCTTCTGCAGGATTATAAAAAGTCACGAGTTTCCTTTTCTTTTTTTTCTTTTTTTCAAGTGATTGCTTTGAACCAAGAAATGATAAGACGTTAATGGAAAACGGAAGATATACAAGATAATTAGTGAAGTGGTACCAAAATAATTTTACTGACCGCAGGACTTCGGTAGCATTTTCTGATGGAAACTCTACCCAGTGGTCAGAGGGAACTGACGAGAATTCAATTTGAAGTTTAAAATGCCTTATCCTGCAGAGGGAACGAGATATTACTGGCTGTTCGTTTTGATAGTAAGCGTTTGGCCACGTGTGGCCTGCGGGTCGTGTACTATATATTATTTAATTGTATTATTATGAATTTTTGCATGTGTAGCAAATTCAATTTTCAGCAAGAAAAATTTTAAGACTTAGAGATGTTTGCTTCAGTATTTACTGTGTACAATAAATGCAATTTTTTTAAAAAAAACTTAAAATTTGCTTAAATACTGTAGCACACTTTTTATTGAGTTTAAGGAAAGTACATTAACATTTTGCGGAAGTGATAAAAGATGCTTTTCTTTATTGTTAGACCATTGCAGTCGCTGTTATTGCTTGTGTGCGTACTGTTGAGCTTACGTATTACGTAAAATATGTTCGTGCTTAATTCTGTTTTTGTAATTTTCAGTACCTGGAATATTTATATATTTGTGAGCAGAAAAGTCTGGCCACTTAAGTGAGTTGTTTCCACAAAAGGAAAGCAGAATTTAAATTTGTTCTGAGAAGTTAATTCATCTTTCTTGATGTATGAGGAATGGAGGGCATTTTTACTTAAACAGCTGCGTCTCATTCGCGCGATCATGTCGGAAGCTGGATAATAGTGTGACAAATGATGTAGTATTTTGGAAAAAGAAATTAAGTATTATGTATCTTTTAGTATAAAGTAACTGGAGATGTTTGGATTCTGAGCCAAATAGTCCATCCTCCCTCCCGATAATTATGCAAGGTCTATTTTAATATTATCATCCCAACTATTCCTAGGTCTTCCAAGTGGTCTTTTCCATTTCCAAAGACAATCTCGTGCACGAGCACGAACGTTATTATATCGCTCTTTGATCTTATAAGCTTGTGTGTTGTGTTGACGGAATCTCATTCGTTTTTATGTGTACTTTTGAGTAATTCGTGTCCTTCATTCCGAGTAGCATCAATATGCTGCCCAAAATAAGTATGTTTAACAATTTGGAATTTAGTCTTCCAAGTTCTGTATGTAGCACGGAGGAAAGTCGGTTGTTACGACGAGATGTCGGCTGTCATTTAGCGTTTTGAATCGTGTCCTCCGACTTATAATGTACTCGTTAAGACTAAGAATGTTTGTCGTGTCTCGGAAGATTTGTATGAAGAATTCCAATATGATGTGTGTAGAATGTAGTAAATATCCAACAGAGTTAATTGTTTGTAATTTAGTCTCTTTTTTATTACTGTGAGTTACGTTAATTGTAAAGTTTTATCTTTTTCTCAAAACGAGTATTACGTAAATTCAATTACTATGCTGAAACTTACTAATGTAAATTTTGTATGTCTGCCATCATTAACGGTACGTGCTCTTCTTACGGTGCCAAATTATTTTCGATACATCGAGCAAGTAGTGCTGATGGTGGCGCGCATACGGCGTATGTAGTAACTATCTTTGAACTTAACTGTTGGCAACTTGAGCGTTAGTGCATTCAAAGTGTACAATAAGTGTGAAAACACTTGCAGTCAGTGAGCGGGAAGTTAAAATAGTATTGTATAATAAAACCTTAACTTATGTAATTAAATATGAGAAGTTGAATCAGGACTATTTAAGCGTCTGGCGGCAATTTGGTATTTGTTGCGCAGCGCCAATCCTTGCAGCTGTTTAATGAGCAGAACTAAAGTAATTATTACTGTAGACTGAAGGTGTGTAAATAAATCTTACTCTGATACAATAAAGTCATCGGAAAAGTTTTCCGAAGCAAATTTTGTGCTCTTATGTTTGTATCCCTTCTTCTTGTCAGTCTGGCCACCTTTTACGAAGGATCGACCATACTTTTTCATCGTATATTAGCGAATTATTTAAAATATTTTACTGAAAATGATGTATTTTCTTCGCGGTGTTTTTCCGTTACTTGGCCGCGTATTAGAAGCAGTTTGTGGCGTGAATTTTTCAGGAATAGGTCTTCGTACGTACGGATAAGTGAGATTTCAGGTTCTCAGCAGCAAGTATGAAGATGGCTGTCTTCAGAACTGTTGTGATGTGTGGAAGTTTACCGACATTTCAGAGGTCCTTGCTGCCTCCATCATCAGGTATGAATAAAATTAAAATAATGTAACTTGCGCAAGGAAACGGTTAAAAAAACAGTCTACGACAGTATTCGTTATTGATAAGCCAACTGAAAATGCCCTTTTGTACGTTTGTCTTACTGGGATTGTCCCGGATATTTGGTTTCGTTGCCGTGGCAGGATCTGGAGTTGTTTTCAGTTTCGTGTTTTGCATTATTAGTACGCTACAAGGATTTCTAATCTTTCGTGTTCGTTATTTGGCAAAAATTATTTACTATACAAATAAACAATCGCTACATTTTGGTGTTTACATTCCAAGAGAAGTTTTATAGTTGTGACGTTCGAGGTTCTTACAGCAGCGAGGATCGCGGTCTTATTCTGTGTTCTGGTGCTGCTTAGATTTGGTAGATGCCAGCATTATAAAGAAACCTACTGTCTCCATCTTCAGGGCAGAAGTTGCAGTACTGAGATGTGGAGGAAGGTACTGCAGAGGGGCTGGGGCCTATTTTTGACCCAGAGCTAAGAAGAAAAACATCTTAAGGTTTTATAGATGTTAATTGCTGCTATATTCACAGAATCAGCATCCTTTCTGAGGCATGTAAGTCAGATTTTCCAAGTTAATTAAACTCTCACTTTAATGTTGTGATGCTTGTGAAAGAATGTGTTAGAATACGTGACATTTAGTTACTTTCAGTTGCCATCAGAGACCGCTGCGTTGGTCCTGAATTCGCACGCCGACTGACGCACGTCAATTGTTTTTCGTCAGTCTACGCGATGGTGGCTGTGTTTTGTTTTCCCGAATGTGAATTAAAAAGTAAAAGAAAGTAATGTTTAAAGTTTATTGCATTGTGATAGAAAAGTGAGTTAACACGCCATTATATAATATTCTCTCGGGGAACTTCAGAGACTGCTTAGCGAAACCCTAGGGTTTTACGGAACACTTTGACGAACATTGATTGCTTCAAACAAACAGGAAAGGGAAGTCGACAGATAGCTAACACAAACCACATGCATATCCGGTGAATATGACTACAGGAAGGGAATTAATTTGTGACATTTTCAGTCCATTGTTTCATTTGGAGATGTTTCTTTAAAAAAAAATGTTACGTCGTAGGGAAGGCAGGTCTATCGGTTTGCTTATTTTGTGCATTTTAATACAAAATGATTGTGGAAACGCGACCACGGAATGGAACGAGGAATGTTACAGCAACAATGTGTGTTACAAACTCCTGGAAGGTGGCAGAAAGTTCGCTTGGGCTGAGGCTTACGACTTATGTCGTAAAGAGAAAGGATATTTATTGAACGAAACTTGGATTGCAGTAAGTATGTTGTTTTCATTACCGTCAACGAGAGAAGAGCTGTAGTCTTGTGAACATCTGGGGTGCAAACCTGTGTGAGTGTTTGGTGTGACTCATCGCACGAAGTCCATACGGTAAAATGAATTAATACTGAAACGTGATTATATTTATACCATATTATAATCAATTTTGTAATATCTGTATTTCTTTACAGATGATTGAAAAAGCTGAAACATTTAAGATACAAAAGGAATTAGTGTACGATGATGATATATGGACATCACTTAGGTTGATTAACGGTTACATACAGGAAGTGAGCAGGCATACAAGTAGGTTCAAAAATAATCGTGCTTAGAATTGTCATTTCCGTATAAAGTTAACTGAAATCACTTACGGAGTTTTGATATGTAATAAGTGTAGGGAGCAATATTGAAGTCTGTATATTATGTAATGGCAGTAATTTATTATGTGAAAACATAATTACTGTACAACATTGGATTTGAAATTCTCCTTAACGCTTGTAATGGTCATTAAACTGACGTATTTGCGATGTTTTACGTCATCTCATTTTTTTCTCGTCAGATAAAAGTTCGATTCAATTTTAAGCTTCGTAAAACAGCTGGCACAAAATGCTTGTAACAGCCTACAGAAGTGATGCTGTACGAGGGAGACATTTTTAAAGTGGTTTTAGATGTTCAAACTCGGAAGGAACTACAGTCCTTTTTTTATTATTATTATTATTGCCGGTATTTTTGGTTTCAGACTACGCACAATCCTCTAATGAGTTATGGAAAACTTACCCAGTTTGGAATAAGGACATGTGCGTAAAATTAACAAGACAGACTAAGCTTGAAGCAGTAGAATGCTCGACAAATTTATCAGTTATATGCACGAGTGACTTCGAGGAAATCAACCAGCCAAGTGGTATAAGTAACAGTTCACCTTGATATTTAATTTAATTTCTTACGTCACATTCTATTTACTTGTCTATTATTCGTCTATTTTTAGAACTCAGATGTATCTGAAATTTCGTGACATCTTACTTTGTCATATTTTTACTTTTCTACACATACTTTTGGCTTTCGTCTGGCACCAGATGATGGCCAAGTGATTAGCACTCGTACTTTGTGTTCCGGAGGTCTCAGCTTCAAATCTTGGCCCAGATATTGGCTATCCTGACTGAGATTTTTTGGTTTTCTCCAGTCCCTCCATACAAATGCTTGGATAGTATCTTCAAATCAGACTGTGTTCATTTTCTTCAACATTCTTTGATACTCATTGAAGAACGGGTCGTTCCTAGTAATATAAAATTAAACATGCAATTTAGACTTCATATAATCTTTTCACAGCATCCATTTGATACTAAATTATATTTTGCAACAAAATTAAGAGTAACAAAGAAGTTTGGATGCAAACCTTTACGTGCTTCGAGAGTTACGGTTGGAAAAAATTGATCATTAAAAAAAATAATATTAGTTATAATTTACTTTTTTATTATGGATATGTGATATCACAAATTAATATGAAATTAAAATCCTTTCATGATATCTAATTCAGATAATCTAACTGTATAATATTTGCTTGTACATCAGTTTCAGATTGTGATGAGCGTTTGAACCCCGCGTTAACTGCGAAAGTATCGGGAAGATACATTAATGTACGAGATGGTCATTTGGAAATAAGTGAGGAAGATGAAGGAAATGTAATTTTTGTTTGTGGAGGATTAGAAGGCAGGTCAGAGATTGCCTGGATTAAAGATGGCGTATATCTTAATGCAAGAAATCAAACATTTGAACCTTCCGCCACTGTTGATCCTTCCACAACTTCCGTTCATTTGTACAGTATGCAAGGGACTTACTGGTGTGAAGAAAATAGTCCCGGCTGCTCGCGCGTGTATTCATCCAACAAAGTTAATTTGATTTTCGAACGTATTATTACAATACACGTGACTCTTGAACAAAACAAAAATTACGTTTCATTTGAAAATGAGATTGCCGCGGAAGTGGACAAATTTAGGTCATGTGATACCAAGGGAAAAATCGGATATGACGTCAGAAGACGTTTTACCGTTAACGGAAGCAGCGCCATTGCGACGAACGACGTAAACTTCTACGTGCCAAATGATACAGTGAGTACCAACTTGACGCGCGCGCCAGTTTTATTAAGAGCCGGGATAAATCAGTCAGAAGAAGAATAGAATTAATATCTCATTGGGATTCAGTTTATATTACTTTTTTTTCAACAAGCTATTTACAAAAATAAAAAATTACAATAAAATTAATGTAAAGAGGAACTCGGACATGGAATTTTTATTGGCATCACTGTGCCAAGGTTCTGGTGATCGGAAACAAATTATTCTGTGGTATTTATCACTCTTATTACTATTTATATATTATAATGTTTTTCTTTACAGGCTTGTGATGTCAATTTTATTTCTAATGCAGTAAAACATCTGCCATCTTCAGCTGTAGTTGACTATGGAACCAGCTTTCCTCCAGTACAACAAATAAACCACAGAGTAATCCGACAGTCGGCTACAGAACCATGCCCTAGACACTTCACTTTGCAAGAGCCGTACTGTGTTCAAGTAACAAAACCCGCGAAGTGGATCGAGGCATACCAAGATTGTTTCCAAACAGGACTTGAGAAAACTCCTATTGACGTGGAAAGTTTTTGGATGAATACAACTTTGCTCGATAATTTGATGTCTTCACTCGAAAGACAACGTATAAGTTACATTTGGTTAGCAGCTGAGAGAAAACTTGATGGTGGTCCTTTTTATTACAGTGGACCAGTGACGTCGGATTTTAATTACAATTTTACTGAATTAACAAAATACAATATCAGTTGGATAGAAAGTTATTATAGTGTGAATAATGATTGTTTAGCACTAAACATATTACACAAGACACTGCATGTTCTATCCTGCGAAGAAAATCTTAATTTTGTCTGTCTTTTACCTTCGGAGTTTTGGGTTCGTAATATTATCGTCGACACTTTTCATCAATGTCGTGAAAACTGCTCTGAATATTACGGACTTGAAGATGGAATTCAGTGGGGAGAGGCTAAAGAAAATTGTAGGCAGAGTGGTGGCGACCTGATACATAAAAAAAGCGGTTATTTCAGAAATATTGTTAATGGCAGTAATCACGGTATAATCACTTATTACAGCGGGACACACAACATAAAGAAACCTGCTTCAGATTCTGACTGGCAGCGTCAATTTATCCAGTGGATAGGAGATGGTTCGGAAGAAATTAGAAAAGTGTATCTTGTATACAATGGGGGATTCCCATTGGAACAGAATGACAGCCCGAAGGCATACGAGTGTATACGAGGAATTGAACGTACCCTGCCCAAACTCGAACTCGAACTCAATGAAGAAAATTATAGGATCCAGTTATCTGGAGCAGAAGAAGCTAGTTACATGTATGGTATTAGATGTTACTTAAATGGTAAACTCATAAAATCAGATGAACTTGCACACGTTAAAGTTCGTCTCAACGGTTACTTATTCTGTGAATTATTAACGCACTTGCCAGTTTTCCTGTTAAAGTCAAACGTTGTTCTTGTGCAACTCCCAAGGTTAATGACATTTGCGTGTCAAATATTTGATTCAAAACAAACATATAATTTTAAAGTACATGATTCTTCATTTTACAGTAAGTCTGTAGGAAGTATATTATATTATGAAGACTTGCTGAATGAAGAATTTAAAGAGTATAGCATTTCTGTTTCCAAAATATCAAAAAATATGACAGGCATTAATATTGATTTTCACATAGACATTTTCTGCGATGAAGATCAACTGAATGAACTATATGAAAACATTTCTACTTCATCTTTTCCGATTGGGGGAGAAATTACATTAGGCACGAGGACTGTGACTGTATTATATGTGAGAAGCACAAAATATTGTATGGAAGTGAATGAAATACCACATAACATTTCCAATTGCACAACCACAGCAACATGGCCCTTCACAGCTATCGACAACTCATCAATTCAAGATAATATATGTGCAAACAGGAAATTGAAACGTACCTGCATGGGAAACTTCATTACAGGTGCAATATGGGGGCAGGTCACAGAAATAACACTTCCTTTACATCATGAAAGAAACTTAACTACAGACAGCGAGACGGACGTGCTTAAGGCTGCTAAGGATCTAATAAATGAGACAGTTTCGTTAATTATGGCAGATGAAATTAAATCTGTAGAATCATATAATATAACAAGCAAGTTTATAGGAAAGTTTGAATCTTTACTCGCAGGCAAGGAAGTGAATGGCAGTTACGAAACAGAAAATGTAGCAGCACATATTTTTTCTACATTCCTTAAAAATGGAATTGAAGGTTATATTTACAATGGAAATGGAGAAGATCAGAGTATCAGAGCGGTAGAAACTGAAGAGATTGGGGAAGATGTTACAGTGGCAATATATCTGAAATCAAACAGCATTGCCGCACAGGAGAATAACGCATCAATACTAATTTCTGTATTTAACAAGGCTACAGTGTTCCCAAAATATACAAACAAATTTATAAGAATAAGTCCTGTTGTTCTCATAAGCATTGCAGATCTGACAAATGTCACGTTCCCGTTCAGAATACTTTATGAACCAGAAATAGAAGTCAGACCTAATTTAGACCCCATATGTGTTTTTTGGAATGAAGAAACAAACATGTGGGATTATAATGACTCAAGACATAACGGAACAAACCACGAGTTACACGAATGCTTGTACTATCACCTTAGTGCTTTCGCCATGCTTCTGCAAATAGAAGACGATGAAACTCTAGATATCGTCTCCAGAGTTGGTTGCTGTCTCTCCCTCATTTGTCTTTTTCTCGTCCTCCTCACGTTTGTCATGTTTCGAAAATGGAGGTCTTATCTCGACAGCAAGATCGTGGCCTCCCTCTCTCTCTCGTTGTTCGTGATGTACCTCGTGTTTGTCACAGGCTTCACGCAAACCTCAAGCAAGCTCGTATGCATCAGCATCGCTGCCACTCTCCACTACTTCATTCTATCATCATTTTGTTGGATGTTTGTGGAAGCATTTCACAACTATTTGAAATTCGTCAAAGTGATAGGAACCTACATACCAAGGTTTATGTGGAAGGCTTCCGCTGGTGCTTGGGGATTCCCATTTGTTCCTGTTATTTCAGTGTTATGCTATGATTACGAATTATATACTAATGATAAATACTGTTGGGTCCATAAAGAAGCATTTTCTTATGGGTTCCTAACTCCGTTGTGTCTTATATGTGGAGGAAACGTAATAGTTTTCCTTCTGATCATTATTAGCTTCACTTGTGCTAGGCAAAAGTTTGAAAGTAATCAACAGCAGTACTCGCTGTTGATAAGTAAACTGAGAATGTCAATTTGTATCTTCGTGTTACTCGGTTTGTCGTGGGTTTTTGGGTTTGTGAGAATTGTGGTACCTGAGATTGCCTTCAGTTACTTGTTTTGTATCACCAGTACATTGCAAGGGTTTCTGATTTTTCTGTTCTTCGTTGTTCAAGAACGAAAAGCAAAAGGAATGTGGGTATCTTTAATTTGCAAGTGGTACGGTGCAGTGCCTCAGAGTTGGCAAGATACGCACACAAACAAAACAAAAACGTCTGTAGATTTAACACTTGAGTCAGCTCAAAGCCATAGATAAATGTTCTCTAACAATACATGAACATTTTTAAGTATCATCTGTGTGTGTCTGATGTAAACACATTTTATTATTCTGTATTTGGTAAAGTCATTACCACATCCTCCTAGGTTAAGAATAACATAATTTGAAGGAAACTTTATTAAACATTGTTTTATTACAATTTTCAGAACATTTTAAATATATTACACAAAAACTGGTGACCATGGTGGACTCATAGGTTGTGGGTTTTGTAAATAGGACATTACCACTGCTGAAATAGACAACCTGGAAAAGAAAAAGTATTATCATTTGGCAATTCATGAACTCAAATTTTGGTATTCCATCACAAACACAATGATAAACATACATAACAAATTACTTACATAAAACTACTAAGAATTTGTTTTGTGTCATCATTTGCTCGTGAGTTGGCAAAGCTGATGAAGGAACAATACAACGATACCCAAGCACACCATTTAAGCTGGAAATTTAAATTGCACAAAGTGAGGCATTTGTCTTATCAGCTACACAACCAATGCTCGATATCATAAATCAGGCATTTGTAATTACGTAATTCAAGTATTCTACATGGTTCCACTTAAACATCACTCCAATTTCATTTATATAGCATATCTAGAAAAAAAACACTTGTTTGTACAAGACATTTTCATGTCAGTTCAATTTTTTTGTTTAAGTCTTCATTTTGCACCATGTCAAAATGAGGAAACAGGTGATGTGTATTCTGTGGGCATGCTGTTATGATTCAATGGCAGACAATCATTAATGGTGAATTTATATGACAGTTGCTGCATTCTCAAAACACTTACTCTCATCATCAGACCACACATGCTGAATATCATGCCTAAGATATTCATATAATCTGGTATTAAGTCATCTGGAGCTCCCTGAGTATTTGGTGATGATTTATACCTGAAAAAAATTTCAATTCCTTTGAACCTCTTGAGGTAATAATTTTTGTACTCTATATAACGTCGTATGATGCCAATGGATACAACAGTATATAGACTAAGTAAGAGATTGAATATGTGTTGCATTTTTTAAAGGGCTGCTACCTGACATTTATCACTAGATATTAGGTTACATGCATGTGTCGAGTGCAACAAATCATCTTCATACACATGCTACATTTACTGAATCACTTCTGACGATACGAACACACTTAAAGTACTTGAATTATTGTACGTGTTGCAATATACATGGTTCAAACAGCAATTTTAAAGCATTTGAATATTTTAACTGTACCGATGTTCTTTATCAGGTCTTCTCGGATCTGAACTGCCTGTCCCAGTCCCATGCATTGTTTTAGTTAATCGGTAATAAATGTATTCAAACGATACGACTGTTACATAAAAACAAACTTGTTGTATTGCTGTCAGCTTTTATATTTTTCCTCGTTCTTGTAACGACTCACTCTACACTCCGACTATATCACGAAGGAAGTTTCGTATGACGGAACAAGCTCGTGTAGGCAACATTACGGACGTAAAGTCCTACATGGTCAACGAGATCTCCCGTATGGCGTTTCTAGTTACGTGTGTTTCTACAGTGGGGCGTAAGAACTACTAACCCGATCGAATGTTTAAACAGCCCTGACTAACCACATCTGACCACCATAAAACACATAGGTTTTCTAATGTTTTTCTAGAATTACCAGCAGACTAATTTCTGAGTCAAAATTAGTGAATATTTTTAATATTTACTATCCAACTTGACATTTTTACTAATACCTGCAATTTTTGTACTAACAATTTTGAATTATGAGCATATTTGAATCGAAATGTTTGTCATGGTACATCATGAATTGACGTGAAAATGTCATATACAAAATCGATAATATGATTAAAGGAGATTTGATTAAGTTTCTCAATAGTTTATGAAAAATTCTTGTTCTAGATCAAGACAGTTCAGCATTTAATAACTCATTGCATGGTTTGCTAAGTGTTTTCATATGCAGGTTTTATAACAACAAAGGTTCTGAAAATAACATTTAAAGGAAAGAGATTGGGACTACACAGAAGAAGACGGTCCAGCAACTTACTACACGATGAAGAGAGGGAAAATAAGGCAAGAAATTTAAAGACGACAGACCCGTTTAAAATATAAACAAATACAGGAGAAAATACAGAGGTTCTAATGTGATGCATTATGCCTAATCAATATATGGCATAGATCGAAGTGAGGAAGTGTTTGTGATTGAGGTCTTTGCATCTTGTAATGACGTATTTTAAGATTATCGATATAAAGACAATTTCCGGTTTACCTGTTCATTGATCTGAAATGTAGTATGAGGAGTACTTTGCTGAAGAGTGATTGTCCATGCTGAATTCGGGTGTTTGAAGTGTTAATTTATAATTATTTTAGCGTTAAATGACGATACAAAATGGAACAAAAGTGTGAACTCGTCTTTGAATGTCGTATTGAGAAGAACGAAATTATAAATTATAGCCATACACATATTCACAATCTTAGGAAAACATGGCTGGTAGAATTTTTACATGCCCTCTTTAATCTGGCGAGAGAATCATAAAACCAGTGCGTTTGAACTACCCGTTGGCGTATGAATACAGAACGTAGTAACTTTTTAACAATGAACGCGAACAGGTACGTCACTAACTTAATTATGTCACCTGCTTTTGTAGACAACACAGAATTATGTCGGCTTATTTTTACAAAATGTTACACCATGTTTATATCCACAATAGTTTGTTCACGGGAATTATTAACACCTGTTTTATCAAGGTTTATGTGTAAAACATTTTACCGGTTTATAGTTTTTTTTCCATTTGCTGTCATTTTTCCACTAGTGCCCTATAATGAGGATTTTGTTTCCCGGACAAATAGTTTTTGGGTCCACGATGTAATTTTCTTGTGCTCTGTTGATAGCATTGTGTTGGGAACTGATGAACAAAAGTGACAGGCGAGCATGGTCATAAATAACCAACCTAGGGGTGTGTAAAATAATGCTACAACCGTGAAGAAACTCCCTGTCTTGTATGAACCTAAAGATTCATTATCGTCTCGCAAGAACTCGCTACCAACCCCTGTTCTGAGCCAGATGAAACCAATCCATACTCTCCAAACCCATCGCCCCCGGAAGTTGCGAAATATACACCGTCTTATGTTTGAAGGTACCAGAAATGTTTCACTTCAATTAAATTTGTGTTAAACCTTTGCTTTGGAAAAGTATGAATTGTGCTTGTAGAGATGTATTGTTTTATTATGGCTTATTCCACATCCTATTGTCATCTGGCCAACTTATGGATCCATGTAATTAAATAAAGGCGTGTATATTATGGATGTTCAAGATTTCAAAGTACAGTCATGTACGTAGATAATTAAATAGACTGTACTCCTGTAATCTAAGCGCTGTCATGA
>NW_019060117.1:163961-210451 GCF_000696155.1 Zootermopsis nevadensis
CGAGGTTGAGAAAATTAGGTTGTTGATATTTATTGAGACGGTCTCACGTTCAATCCCAAACAAATTTAAAATATCACTAATCATCTTAGTTTACCCTTTAAAGTACAAGAAGTTGCCTCCAGTTTCAATTATATTCTTGGTTTGTTAAGATAAGAACTAATGACACGACATGTTACCTTTATGAACATCCTACATAACGTAATTATCTGCTGTCCTTAGGCCGTTAAATCTTGAGCACGGTTTGCACACTGATGTTCAGGGTGATTCATCTTTATCTCAGGGTTTTGACGAGAAAATTCATGGTGTCATATACAAATAATATATTCATTACTTTAAATCATGTCTTAGTATCAGCTGTTAACTTTTCTAATTTCAGCACAGCAACTAAGTATGTGAATGCAACAATAAATGAAATAGATAATTTAATTCAAAGAAATGAACTTCCTGAAGGAAAATATAACTTTATGGCGTACCTGCTGTCAAGAAAAGAACTCAGCAGAAAGGATGCAACTATAATAACATTTTCCTTGTTTGCAGATGGGTTGAGTACGGTAAGTTACAAACAAAGTTAAAATAATTGTTTTGTGTTAACATCGTGTGTATGAAGATGGTTTTGTGGGTTGTAGCGCCGTGTAGCCTGGTACAAGTTTGTTCACCAGCATTTCAGAGGTCGTCACCTTGATGACTAAGGCAGCTAGGACCTCTGAAACGTTGGTAAACTTCTACAACACTACATGGCGCTACAACCCAGAAGACAGCCATCTTCGCATAAACTAGTCTTTCGTAGCATTCTCGTATAAAAAAGTGTGCCGTGAAATACTTTGCCAGACTGTTCCAGCTCTTTTGTATAACTTATACTGCTTGGCAACCAACCCTGAAATCCAAGAGAAAGCTTACCAGGAAGTGTACAGCTGCTTGAAAAGAGGTGATTCTATTACATATGCTATCATCAACAAGCTGTCGTACTTAAAAGCAGTCGTGAAGGAAACATTCAGGTATGGAAGTCAGCAGCAGAGCATGCGATTTTCCTGAAATCAAAGGACACAAAATGGGAAGATAATACCAAGTGGGTTAGCATGGATGAAACACGTCTAACTTTTCTTTGGAAAGTAGAGTCAACCTCTAATACAGCGCCACTATATATATTACCACCCTTGCACTGTGCCCAAGTGAAAACTTCAGAACAGAAATTCCCCGCGTAATTTCAAAGGGAATCCAATACTAACCCTCACTAGCAGCCAGCACCACGCTATTTTTTTTCCCACAGCTTTTCAGCGATTACCCGGAGCATTCAGTTGTACACCGACAATTCTGCATTAAGAAATAAAATCTACTCAGATACCATTTGTAGTAAGTTACATCATTAAATGGGGTCATTGGTATAAATAGTGACATTTCAAATTCAGGTTGATACAGTAAATGTGTGTGCTTCCGGGAGGAGCCTTCATTTAAAGATGGAAACATTATTGCTGTTGCATATCTGCCTTTTGTGCTGTTTTGACGAGGCTAGCGGACTCTTCCGTAACCAAAGTGTTTGTTGCACATTTTTTCAGTAACTAACATACACTGTGCAATGACACTTGTTTGAATAGTCACCAGACTTATCAGAGAAAAGTACACATAGATGCAGTTGTATATAATGCATTGTGTCGCAGAAACAGCAATATTTCATTGTGCACTACATGTTTTTTTTAAGCCACTGGATTAATGCTGATCTGTATATTGATTCTCAGTCGCCTCCAATTTTTTTTCTGACTATTACAGACTGTATCCCATCGGAACAGAAATTTCAAGAATTATTGTCAAGGATTTGGTTCTTTCTGGTTACCACGTGCCTGCAGACGTAAGCATATCTTGAATGTTTTGGTGTTTAAAGGAAATAAGTATTTAAATTAAGGTATTATAGTGTCAGATTCAAAAATGTAAAATTCTGTTCCAGACTCATGTTAATTTAAATCCACATGTACACTTTAAATCAGAAGAATACTTCCCAAAAGCTTTGGAATTTTTGCCTGAACGTTGGCTACGAGGAGGGGAATCCAATGACATTCATCCGTATCTACTTACACCCTTCGGTCACGGTGTACGGACATGTGCAGGTAGTATATTAATGCTACATAACTAGTGCCAACTAATCAATACATCATTTCCTCAGCGCACTGTTACTGAAATGTCAGTATTACGTTAAACATTATTCCCTTACATAATGCTTTGTGAAATCTTATATGAATACATAATTGTCAGAAGTCAGAGGCAAATAAATTGTAATTCAATAGGCAATGTGTGAAAAATGTTAATACGGTACAAGGGAATAATTACCAAGACTATTAATCAGACAAATCTATCGCTAGATGTTACTAAATGCATCTTATATAACTATCAAAATGTCCTCCATGGTTTTAAATTCACAGCCTTTCTCATTTCAAACAAGAGTTTATTGCCCATGGGGTCACTGGGAACAAACTTTGAAAAATTGGCATTTTCTTATGCATGGTGTCACAAGTCGTAGAAATTGTAATTCAAAATATATCCAGTGATTATCGTTTCAATTGTAACCTTTAGAAATTTATGATATTTACTTTGAACTACTTTATCTGCAAAGTGGATAACAAGTATTGAAGAGATAAAAGAATATTTCAGGAGACTGATCCAAACAACTAATAATATATCAAATCCTGTATTTTCTTTTTCAGGGATGCGTTTTGCTGAACAGGATCTTTATGTTGCACTATGCTGCATTCTTCTTAACTTCAAGCTGCAGTACCCAGTTAAGGATCCTCTGGAACAAATCTACTCCACTCTGCTCTTCCCTGATGGTGCAGTGAGAATTCAGTTTATTTCCAGGAATTGAACATAGAAAACAGTAATGATTAGCGCTTCAAATAGATACAACAGACCAGTAAATATCATGCTTGTATAAAATTCATTTCCTTTCTGCAGAATTGACACTCGTTTTCAAATTGCAGTTTCCAGGAAACCTCAACATTTTTAAATTTGTAACTTGTACCGGCACAAATCTATTTACAATAATTCTTAGTGTATCTAACCTTTCCTATTATATCGCCTTATTTCCGTCATGTCTGATTGTGAAGCCTAAAATTGAGGAAACGGAGAGAGACGGGTCACCTCAACCAAGTTTTATAAAGGATTAATCATGGATTTAGTGTTAGCGATGGGAAGATTGTGCGCTTATGGATCATTATAATGACTGTCGGGATTTAGAATTCTTAGACGTAGACAGTTACGCTTGAATGATATGTATGGTATATTGGGTGATATTGTATGTACATTTAGTGAATTTACTAAAATTTTGGAACACTGTAAAATATTATCAAAAAGTTCAAATATATTATATTATCTTTACGAGATATAATAACTTTTAAAATCTCCATGTTCTGTTCACAATGTATCAGGTTCAAAGAATTTCAAAGGTTAAGTGATAGCGTAGTTGAATTTTCTTACCAATTTTCTTGGAACCAAACAATTCATCAAATAATGTAATTTTATTTTTATTTCTTTAAGAGATTATAAATACAAAGGTAGTAAACCATTGTTTAAAAATATAATAAAGCTGTACACTAAAAGCGACCCTGAGGAGGTCCCCAACCAATTCAAGGTAAAGGTGAAGTTACAGTAGAGTTAAGACTTTACAATATACACATTTATAATACACAGACTTAAAGCTTTCACACTACTAGTAGTTATTTACACATCCACAGATATTTCAAGCAATGTATTAAAAAGCTCACTTTCAATACCTATATCCAGCGCACACTTCTGAATACTAGTTGAATCATGTTTTAACAGGTACAATACATGACTAATATTTAGTAAATTTTAATTTCATGGTGACATTACACGCATCACTGGTAACTGGACTACCCTCTATACTGCACCAAAGATGCACTATCACAAAAATATTTCACGTGAGAAACCAGGTTGAGGAATATAATAAATTTAAAAGGTCTTATCCAATACGTACTAGAGTTTTTAAAATCTTGCAAAAAACATTTGTGACTACAAAGAATTTCTGAAATGTGTATAATTATTCTGTTGTATTTTATCCATTATCTAAGTATTTTTCGATTAAAACCTTCATTGTACTTCCACCCACCTGAAGATAAATCACAACCAACCTCTGAAAAATTTGGTTTTAATTACGACCAACACAATAATTATACATACTATCAACCATTATCAGAAACCTTTAAATTTTCACGATGTTCAAAGTATATTTTGCAGCTGTACAGCGATATGTAGCGTATGCAGTAACCTTTATCACATGGGAATTGGGGATTGAAGCACCTGTACAAAGGGGCAGCTGGATGGACTTAGATGTTTAATGGTTTACAAGTATGCCAGTGTGATGCAAGGCCAGAGGTTAATTAAGGTCACTAGAGCCACCATATCTTGGATATTCTGTCAATCAAAGTCCTCCATTTAAGTAAAGCTTTTGCATTAAAAGAAATACTGTTTGAATCATGCTTTTGTGGAACAGTATCCATATTTTCCAATTTTAAAATATCACATGTAATATACACTCCAAACTCCAGTAAACACAAAATTCATACATATACAATATATATTGCTAATGGAATGCTGAAGGAAGACTGTGATGTTTATGTAAGAAAAATCAACCTGATCTCACATTAACTTCGTCACCTGTTGTTAAAACAATCACACGCAGTGATGTGCTATGAATTAATTTACAATCATGTACAAAATATGTAATGTATCTGCTCATATAAAAACAGTTTAAACTACCGCCAATATAGCACCAGAATATTATTAGACGCAGTCCACATAATTAAGGAGAATGTTTGAAATGTTTTAAAACTCATACCCGTGTAAAGTCTGATGTATTACCATGTCTAATGTTTACTGCTGTGCACTCTTTCAAAAGTAATCAAACTAGAATATTACAAAAAGTCAAAAACCACACAGAATCCTACATAATAAACTGTGTAGCTTATTTATCTTATCTAGATCTGTCTTGCTAGTTAGCATTATTATGTTAATTAGGTTACAATAAATTCCTCTCACATTTAAAGTGTCATCAGCTGGTGCATATTAATAACCAGTACATTGTCAACCTGAAAGAGTAACATCAAAAATAAACATTTCAGGGGACAAAGACAGGTAGAACTGCAACCATAATAAAACTGAGCACGCCACACATTTCACCAAATTATAACTAACAGTAACAGACCCCATGTTCAAACAATAATTATTTATCTTTAATAAATAATGCGTTGAACTAACCATTCCAAAATCAGTCTTAATTTTCCACACATAACCGTGTATGTGTCCTTACAGACCGAGTTTTCAGTCAAACGTTGTTTGACTTCTTCAGTAGAGTTTCTGAAGTTCCCCAATTTAAGCTCAAATGCAAAATTCATGAAACCATCTCAAATCAAAATGAAACGAAGTCTCCAGCTACACATGTATAACATTATGAAGGACAGCAAATCATCTTCTCTAGCCCTACTACCAAATTTAATTCCGCTTGCAGATATAGATGGTAACTCATTTGGATAGGTACAACTAGCACATTTCTTTGAAATACAGATGATTAAAAAACTCAGACTTTCAGCTCCCTCTGCCGATGTCCCTCATTACAGCCTTTGAGGAAAATACATAATCACTTAATTATTTTAAAGATAAGTTTCTCACTGCTATTGTTAGAATATAAAGGGCACACATGCCTTAGTCATCGAAGGTCAATTGATTGAATATAAAACATTCACAATACTGGCACTGAATTAAAGCAGTGCAAATATTTTGTCAGTGATAAAAATATATTCTATGTATTACAATTACATACAGGTCACTCATTAAAATTTTCATATAATATCTAAAATAATAAAAGCCAAATGCCAGAAATCTATGAGGACGACTATCATTTCAGAGCGGCAAGTTTTGCCACGTCATATGAAAGTTAAACCTTTGATTTAACACAACAGTTATATATTTGTTTTGACACTTTCCAAATTATGCGAACAATAATTTGGCCCATTTCATACAACTTCACAAGCTGGAATAAATGATTTTATAATATGGAGGTTGACCATCAATTTATAGTCCAAGTGTACAACACAGTAACTTTAAAATGTCAGTCACTCCACATGACCTCTTGAGTTTTTTCAGCAACTGTCAACATTTTTACCAGTGATGGACAGATGAGCCCTCACGTCAACTCCAAATGTAGAGGATCACTACCTAGCCTCTCCTGTTTGACTTGTCTGGAATGCGTGGCCTTACCAGACAAGTTTCCTCATCACTTCAAGGCAGTAGTCTATCGGGAAATATTATTACTTATTTGAAAAATCTTGATCTCAATTTCAACACTGATCTTTCAATCTCCAACTTTGAGGATTTCAATATGGCTGCTGGTTCCACCCCCCCCCCCCCCCCCCTTTCCTCATCACTTCAAGGCAGTAGTCTATCGGGAAATATTATTACTTATTTGAAAAATCTTGATCTCAATTTCAACACTGATCTTTCAATCTCCAACTTTGAGGATTTCAATATGGCTTCTGGTTCCACCCCCCCCCCCATTATCATACAAACTAACCAACCAGAACTGTAACAGCAGCATTAGCACAAATCAGCTTGTTAGAAAGATCTTCCCAAGATGTAATGTAAGTACTTGCGCTGGCCTGTGACTGAAGCCTTGCTAGAGTCAAGATGCAATAAAAACATTCTGTTTTTAACATTGAAAATACAGTGGTTATATCCTCATAACGAGGGATTTCTGGAAATGGGTAGATTTAAACTTCCAGAACCTTCAAAGCCCTTGCAAAAATTTATTAGTCATCTCAGAAACACCCCACGTATCATGAAATGTATATAAAATTAATAAAAAAATAAATCATATATCGGAGAGTGTCAAAACAAAATAACTGTTAAAGAATAATATTTTTAATGTGAGTAACAGTTAAGAAGAAGACCGGTCACGTTTCAATACTTGTACAATGTAAAATCACAGGTCTGCCGCTTGTTACAGCTGAGTATAACGAGGCTGAGACAAGTTAAGAGGAGTGCCTGCATTTTCAATACCATGCTCCCCTTCTGTCTTTGCCAATGCCATGAGTGCCATTGCACCCATCCACTTCAAATTATCCTCAGGAGGAAAACTGTTTTCTGTCCCTGAAGACCAGGACACATTCTTGTCATCCAGACAGTATTCTTCAGATACCTCTGAATCTGCCTCCTTGTAAGCCAGCATCAGAACTGTTGGCCTCGTCAAATTGGCATCCTTCTCGGTCGGATTTGATGAAACATCAACAGGATTCAGCAATGTGTACGATACAGACTCCAAACTTCTGCAGCCAGCATCATCTTTGTCATTCCATTGCAAGGGATGAGCTAGTGCCTGCTTTTCACCCCAGAGTGACTGATCTTGGCAAGCTTCACGTAGCCACCGTTTCTTTGGTTGCTCTTGACGGTACACGTCCTGCTTCTTGTGCTTTGACGTGTCATTTGAATCGGTGTCAGACGTCCTATGGGGCGAGCACTGCTCTTGCTTTGAATTGCCAACTATACCATTATTGGACTGCTGCCAACTCTTAACAGTGTGCGCAGACTGAGTTTTTCTAGGGGACTTACGAACATTTTCTTGCTGCTCCATTTCATTTACCAAACCCTTTCGAATCTTAGACTTCTTCATCGGTGCTGGAGGTGCAGCGTCATTCTCCAATTCGCTCTTCCTGCTTTTTGTTTTCCTGTCAAGTTTCTTTGACGGGGTTCTCTCTTCTCGTTCCTTCTTATACCTAAAAATAGCGCAACACAAAAACTTATACATTTATTAAAACAAAGAGGGACAGAAAGATGAATCTGTTACATCTAAGGTTATGTACCTCTCCAGCCAACGAAGTACATCACTAGACTGTTCTGGATTGGAGGCAACAGGACGCAAAACAAAGTCATCACTACGCTGAAGAGTTGCCAGTGGATGGTCAGGACAGTGCCTATTGGCGTGTGTGAAACGCATGTTGCACCTGTAGAACCAAATAACACTCATATCAACGATGCAAGATACTTAATTATCTTTTGATCTTGCACACAGTGTACAATATTGATCCTCTGTGGCCTGCAGTGTTCCATTGACACTGGAATTAAAAAAAAAATAGGCTGTACCCTACTGGATGGCAAAAAAGACTTCACAACAAATCTGTAAAATAAGAAGTCTAAAGCAAACAAAGAGTGAAATGTAGATCCTTGCTGATTAACTTATTTGTTGTGTGGGAATTTTATATCACACATGGTCATAAGATCAATTACACAAGTATGAATCTAATTTCTAAAATATTTGAGATCTTCATCCAGTTCTTAAATTTTATCCAAGCTGAGTTTGAGTTTAGATGCTTGGAAATGAGAAGAATATTGTCAAGGTGTCTCTTGAAATTTCAGCCTGTCACAAATGTAATTCCATGCGAGTTATAACTTTCAGTGGAGATGACTTCTGATGTATAACTACAACACGTTATCCACGTCACGTCATACATACCCTTGTTCCGAACAGACAAAAGGCTTCTCTCCAGTGTGTAGTCGCTGATGAGTTTTTAACTGTCCACTCTGTGTGAAGGCTTTGGTACAACCAGGATAATCACATGTGTAAGGACGTTCCCCTAGAAGGCAGTTAAAACATATGCAAGCTCTGGGTGGTTTTTACAAAAATCCTGTACATTAAAGGTGATGGACACGTGCAGGCTTCGAAGTAGAAGCAGTAATAAGGTTTCAGAGACTGTAGTCATAGTTTTCGGTCGTATGTAAATGTCAGACGCTTCTCAAACACCAACAGCTGAGTTAAATATTGGACTACAGAAAATTGTAAGGATGTAGGAATGATTCAATTCTAAACGGTTTTGACGCTGGTAGATTACACTTAAAATTATTCATTGTTAGGACTTTTTCCATCGTCTATTCTTTAAAATCCACGACATTTCAGAGGCTGGTTCTGCCATGTGCAGTATAAGTACTGCACATGGCACAAAACAAATTTCTTAATCACACTAAACAAAAGCTAATGGTAAACAACAGAACAAGTTCTTTTATACTTTTTGTTTGACAGGGTAGTGGACTCTTCTGCAATAAAAGTGTTTTCCGCACACCTCGAGTAACATACAGTACACAAACACACTTTTGTTTGAATACGATCACTAGGCTGGTCACAACAAGGAAGTTAAATACCACATAGATGTAGGCACATAAAGTATAATCAGTCAGCTGTATTTGTCTGACATGTGGAACAGGGCAGTGCTAAGTGTTGCCTACAAAGAACAATAACCTGGTAGAAGCCATCAAAATATTGCCAAATATTTCTTCCATTTATGGGGTAGACCCATCTATAAGTCAGTGCTGTGTTGGAGATGAATGTGACAAATATTGTGCACCAAAATTTGTATCAACTTTTCTACAAATATGAAACTGTTGTGATGATGAATACCATATAACATGGCACTACTAAAGAAAGTTAAAAACAGATACATAGTCCACAATTTTGCCTTTTCTTTTATATTCAAGACTGTAAATATAGTATTCTGCATACCATATGGCACCTTAATACAGTAATTAGTTTGTACCCAACTGTTCACTATGTAAACAAAAAAGTGTAATTATAACCTAACACCTGAAGAAGAGAGTACAGCCAACCTCTGAAATGTTGTGTATATAAACTATACCTTACACAGGGGACAGTATCCAACATAGCATTCTCATAATATTGTCACTATTTTAGCAATACTGATTTGTAAACAAATTCATGACCGGACTGAAATGTTCATCTTTACTCCACAAGCCTCTCTGAAGGACTGTGACAAACTTCATGAAATGCATTTTCAGAATAATTTTAACTTCGTCAAACTGTCCGCTTCCACACCGATGCAACAAAATGAAATTCATACATTAACATCTGTCTTCTCGTCTTTCATTTATTTATTTCAGTACCAAGAATTAAATGTTTTCTGCCAGAATGAAACACGTCACCTTTTATTCTGAAATTCCTATTTTGTTGTCTGATACTGCTATAACAATTTTACATACAATTGTTTGATTCCTGATCATACATGTCAGAGGAGTTAGAAAATTGGCAGAACTAAAAATCCCTTATTTACATTTAGTTATTTACAAAAACAAAGGTAATCAAACTTTATGGCCCACATGTACCTTGAATGACTATTACAAACATAATGTATGTAAGAAATGTTCTGAAATATTAAGCACATCACACTAAATGGCAACATATGAGAGCTGCCAGCAAAGGTTGAAGATTTTATTTAAATTATACTGTAATAACATACCTGTGTGTGTACGAAGATGAGCCTGCAACGATTTTTCTCTGGGAAATACTCGATTACAGAAACGACATTTAATAGCACTGGGGGACGTGGAACCTTCCACGATCAAATTTGTAATAGCATCAGCTCTAGGTCTACCCCTTTTACTTTCATGTCTAGTAACAAATTCTGGAGAGCTACAACCACTGTTAGGGCTGAGCCCCAATTTCCGGGACTCTTCTACCCAATTCCACGGATGTAACAAGGTATCATCCGTTGATGGGGTTCTATGTAACTGGGATACTATTTCTTCAGTCGATTTAAAACGTTTTGGACTCTTGAGCTCCATGTTTTCACCAAATATTTGAGACCTACCCCACACTTCCTCCCAATACTGTTTCTGTGCAGCACTTCATCCGACGTTATTACCGCCAATACATGTTTATAAATTTTCGCGCGTTTCCTGTAGTAATCTCATTGGGTTAACAGTTATCGTAGGAGGTGCAATGGAAGCTACCTTCTGCTGTGTACATTCTTTGACTTACATGAAATTAAAGTTTAATAATAACATTAATACCCCGTTTTGTGTATAAATTGAACACGTTGTTCAGACGTCTTTGCTTGTTCACAGATTTATAACTGTTTTAAATGTTATTGTCCCACCCGGTTTCCCGCCAGTAATTATCCGATTTCATGATTCATGAGGTGTATGAATAATAGTTAAAACCATACACATATAATCAATAAATAATATATTATTACAAAAGTGCTGTAGCATAATTTCTGTAAAATTTATATTTTTTGCTTTATTTATTCACAAATATACATGTTCTTAGTTTTCGTGCAGGTACAAGTAACATACAAAAGAATTGCATGAGGCGCCAATCTATATTGTTTGAGTTCTAAACCTCGTGGGATAACCTCAGTCAACTATCGCCATATTGAAACTGAATGTCGAGTTTAGTGAGGGGCTCGTAGTAGCCATATACTTTATCTGCTGTCATCCTCGTAAATAGGAGGATTTAGAAAGCATGGAAAACTCGTACGGAATCGGCGTAACAAATCGGTACGCTTTATTCCTTGATGACGCAGAGGATCCTTTGGAAGTACTAAAAGTACAGGAGCAAGAGAAGGAAGCGAAAAAGAAAACGAAGCTTTCTGAGAAGGAAAATAAAGGGAAGACCGAAACGAAAGGAAAATCTGCCCAAGCACCTCGAAAAGGGATTAAGGAAACTCAGAATGTCAAGACTTTGGAATCTGGAAAATCTAAGGAAGGTAGTGTTTTGATATTATGTGAAATTAATACCGTAGGAAGTAGAATTTCACGAATACACCACTTTCGAAGATTTGTAGTTGTGTCGAGGAACAATTTGTTGCATTACATTATTTTATATCTGTAGTAAGAACTGCATGAGTTATGTAGGTGACTAAAGTGCCCTTTAATACAGTTTATGTAGGTTAGGTGATTTCCTTGCTCTTTAATGCTGTGTGTCCGAATGCGCATTACATATCACATGGCTGGCATCCAAATTCGGTATGAGACCTTCAGTTTAGAATAGAAATTATTTACAACCACAGATCCTTAATAGACCTAAGCAAAGGATGTAGAACATAACAAACACTTACTTATGACACAAATGTAAATTAGATAGTTATGGTAGTAATTTAGTCAGCTACAGTATTACTACAAAAATAATTCGAGAAAGCATAATCAAAATTGCTTGCATGTCTGTATAATCACTGAGAATTTTTGATTGAAGTAAATTCTCTGGAATAAAGGAGTGATATAGGAGAAAGTCTGTTGGTGTAGGCTTTAACTTTATGCCAAACATTTTGTTCACCTGTGTAAAGAATTATTTGTTGTATGTGATAAACAGTTCTTAAGTCTTTGTTAGATTGTTTTCTTGTGGTTTATGTACCACGTAGTCTTGTAAAATGGTCTGAAGAACACGTCTCCATCTTTAGGGTATAGTATTTCAGGTGGTTACCAACATTGTGGAACAACAAATTACTGTTATTTTCAAAGGTGTTCACCATTATGAATACTTTAAATCCCCAATACATTTGTGCAGATTCGTGTATCACCTTCATTATTAAAGTAAAGCACAGTATTTGAAGAAATGTATATAGCTAAGGTATTCACCAGTCTTCTGATAATGGGTTCGGTGATTGTGTTGTTCTGCCACGGTTCTTTGGATGGTGTAATGTGCACTCAAGCCAGATTTGAAGACCTTGAAAACATAACTTTGTTAATGTGTTGGCATAATGAGGCATTGTAAAAGACATTTTATTGCTTTGAAATAAAATGAGTTTGGCAGAAGATATGCCACTTTTTTAAGAAGTTGTACTTGGAAAATAAGTTTTTTTTGACAACTTCAGATATGTGCAATGTCACAAAAAGTAATTAAATTCTGAGAAGAAGGGCAGATTGGAAATATACTGAATTTATCAATTAAGTGTAAGTGGGGTTCATAATTAATTACTTTATTGTCTGGAGCTGGGCAGTCATAATTTTGGATTATTATGCATTTTATACTTTGGAACTTGGTTAATATGGTAATAAATGTTGTGGTATGGAGATTATTTTATGTGGGACATTTGTTAGATGTTCATGTTACGTATATAGGCATTTGATTCGATCTGTAAATAACAATATTAGTCTTAGTTTTGTAATGAATGTTTTACTTTCAGACAGTAACAAGAAAACAACTCAACGATCTACTGATCGCACTGAGCGCAATGTGAAATTCGCTGGTGAGTCTCGTGAGGAGAGGAACAACAGACGCAATCGTGAGGACAAACCTTCTTCTACTGCACCTGTGGACTTCAATAGGTTTGATTTTGTTATTTTGCCATATGTTGTTTTTAGGAAGTATAAGATTTCGAAGTATCCTTAATATTTTGTGCTGAAAGGAGTCTGGGTGTTATCTGAGGTAGTCATGAAGTGAATTTGGTGATGTAATATTCAAGTAGCATCTTCTTTGCTACCTACTTAAGTCAGTGACTGATTCCAGGAGCTGATTTTTTTTTAAGGTGTGCCATTATGTGCGTTGCTGACACTGGTAAATAACGTTCATATTCCATGCATGTAATTGTGAATTATGATAGAGTTGTGATAGTTGCACTAAAATAATTTTTTTGTTAATTAACAGATTTTTCTAAAGAAAAACATTTATTGTATGTGGGTAGTGGTTGTGTGTTTCAAGAGAGTATCAGTCCAAAGGTGAGTGTTAATGTTACATCCAATAGTTTCTGAAATGTTAAAGCTTCAGCTGTGTAGTTGAACATGAAATGAATCTTCATTCATCAGAGAGCCGAGGGATCGTGAAGGTCCTCGACCAGACAGTGATGCCCGCCAGAGAGGGCGTGGTTCAGGACGAGGTCTTGGCCGCGGAGGCCGCGGCAGCAGAGGTACTGGCCGTGGCTATGACAATCGTGGTAAAAGAGAATTTGATCGTCAGTCAGGGTCTGATAAAACGTAAGTGATCTAAATTAGTGTATAAATGAGTTGTTAGTAGACGACTAGGAAGTCACCCTGAGTTACTAATTATTAAAAAAATTCAATTTTGTATATTGTACAGCCTCGTTTATTTTGCGTAATGAATCTGGCTTGTGGTCTTTTTAGCTCCTGATTGGTAGATATGTCATTTATTTGAGGATTTCTCCAAAATGTCATAATCTTCATTTGTCTCTTTTTTTCAGTTGCTGTAATTAAAAGATGGTGATGAATTTTTATAATGAATGGAAATAGGTATTTCACTGTATGTATTGATGGGAATAAACAGATTAAATGTGCGTAAGGATTTGTTGGTAAAAAAAATTGGATGCTTTTGATTATTGGGAATCACTCACTGTAAAAATTCAATGCTATTTATTGATAGGAAACTAATAATTATTTTGGTGAGTAAAGTAACTTATCTTGAACTAGTCAGAATGTGTTTGCTGGTGTAGAAGCAGGTTTAATTAACATCTCGGTATGTTTTTTTGTAAGGGGGGGTGGCTTTGTTGAAAATTTCTCAAGGTTCTCTCTTCTAACAGTAATTTTCATGTGCACTTCTTACTTGAATTCCAGTACAGATAATTGTAATCCAAAATAGTCGTCCTAATTACAGTGGTGTGAAGCCGGTTGACAAGCGTGAGGGTGGAGGAGCTCATAACTGGGGGAATCACAAGGATGATATTGAGTGAGTATATACTTTGAATTTGTGTCTTGGTAACATTTTAATGCATTTTTATAGTGTGTACAAAAAAAATTAGAAGCTGAAGTGATCCTTGCATTATGATGACTGAACGCTGGCCAATAATAAGAAAGATTGTACAAAATTCAAATGAAATGTCGTACTTTACAGGGACTGGAAGAGTTGAAGTTTTAGGTGAATTAACGGGGCTGAAAGAAATTATGCATGTTGCAGGAAGTTGTACAATGAATTGGCGGTGAAGGGTGTGAAGTCGAGAAATAATAAAAGAGGGGGAGAGACAGGCGTTAGTATATGCCAGTGTTGCCAACAGTTATGTTTTAGATGAGTCAGACCTGTGTTGCTAAGAATTGAATAATAGAACATCAGTATCCAAGTTAATACTTCATTTCCTTGATTTTGTGTCTTAAGAGTGGTTATAGTTTCCCCCCCCCCCTACTTCAGTTGCTGTTTATTTTTTTAAGTCATTTCAGTTCTTGAAAACCTTTTACTAAATCAAGGGCGTGTCTTGCAATTGATGGCATCTTAAAATCAACGAGATATAGTATTATACTTTAGGTGGAAGATTTTAAGAAGGAAAAGTTTGTGAATGTATTGGCTAAAAGTTGCCCATTTTGTCTTATGTAGTTTTGTATTTTTTCCAGGGAACTCAATACAAGTCATTCTTCTGAAGATCAGCACGACTGGGCTGCCGATAAACCTGAAGGAGAAAGTCACCCAACGACAACAGAATCCGCTGACACTAAGTACGTGAGACACGGCTTTTTCTTTTCGTATTTTTCTGGGTAATACTGTTATCTGGGGTTTTGAAGTTCTCGTGGTTTTTGAAGAATTTTATTGTGATCGTATTATGCCTTTATTTGACACACAAAGGTGTGTCAAATGAATCCATGGAAGGGTAATCTGTCAGTGGACCGCTGATCACTTGTTGCGTCAGGTGAGAAGCTCCTCAGGGCTAGTCGGGATAATAATTTGTGACCGTAAAATTCTCGCTGCTACAAGTTGACTTTGGATTGTATATTTATGGTAAGATATTAAGCCTGATTTAATGCAAGTTAAAATGGGTAATGCAGTGGTTAATGAGTATACAGTATATGTTCCCCTCCATCCACAGATGTTTGAGGTCATGTGACCTGGTAACAAGTAAAGGGTTCGGTGGTGAGGTATTCATAATTTCCTGATATTATTATGAAATTCAGATTTTTTATTTTAAATCACATTATTTACCATTTTTTGTTAATAAAGCACTGATTTCTTAATTTTTCGGATAAAGGGTTTGACAGCACTTCGTGTTTTTGAATCAACTTGAAAATATGTTGGATTACACCGAAAAGCAAATTGTACTAAAGACTGTTATCTGTTATGTGTTACTTGCCCTGTACGTAATTAAATTGTGGTGAGCATCAGCGGTTATACGCCTATAGTGTCCCTAATTTGTGGGTGTATAGGGACACTGAGACTGCTGTTACTACTGCTGGCAGTGGCAGTGGTGGTGGTGGAGGTGGTGGTGATGCTGCTGCCGAAGTTGAGAGTGCACCACCTGTCGAAGAAGAACCCCGTGAGCTAACCCTGGATGAATACAAGGCGCTGAAGGGCAATCGGCAGAAACCGACATATAATTTACGTAAGGCTGGCGAGGGTGAGGACATGACTCAATGGAAGAAAATGTATGCGTTGAAGAAGAAGGAAGGAGAAGAGGAGGATGATGATGAAGAGGTACAATCGATTTCTGCGGTGAGGGAGGTGGCACTGATATCCTCCAACTTTCATCAAGGGAAAGTTCTTAGTTTAGCACAGTAACTTTTTCTTTTAACAAATGTGCGGACCTGTTGCCGTACTTTGAAAACTACTTTCAGTGGTTGAAATTGGATGTAATCTGTAATTTGTACAAAATATGAGAAGCTGTACTCGTAATTTTTACATTGATTGAGAAACTTCAGGATCTAAGGTCTTCCTGCATGAAGATCTTTTAATGTCACATTGGCATGTTAAGTGGCCGTACAGTGTTAATATGTGCTTGAAGGGGCGAAATTTTGTTTGCGTTGCATGCTGCAGCAGTGGATTAATGTATGTAATAACATTAAATTTTTTTTATTTCTGTGAGCCCTTCCAAACTCATTGTAGTAAAATTGACTTTGATGCTTTCCAGGAATACGATGTGTCTGAATATCCTCAGCGTGTGGGAAGACAGAAGCATTTGTTGGATATTGATATACACTTCGCCGATTCTCGTCGGGGAACCCGTGGGCGTGGGCGCGGTGGGCCTCGTGGAGGTGGCCGTGGTGGTCCACGTGGTGCCGGCGGTCCTCCGCGTAATGGAACTCCTGGTTCTCGAGTGGGTGGCTCTGGTGATGCCAGAGGCCCTGGGGTAGGTACATTTTCAGTCATTTTAGAAGATTATGTACATTTCAGGCCATCATACCTTCGAACTGAATAAATATATTTATGTAGTTCTTGCACAATGCACCTGAATTGCGCATTAACAGTCGAGTTTCCCCTGTTAGAACACGAAGCTACCTGAAGACTGTCAATTTGGTTGGTCTCCTATTTCATGCATGTTGTGTGGTGTTTTAACTGCGGAATGCCCCCCCCCCCCCCCCCTCCCCGCCCCGCCCCCCCACCTCTCTCTCACACACTGTCAGCTAGTCTGTGGCTTAATTTCTGTCATAAAGCCCCAAAAACAAGATGGTGGGTTACATTTTATAGAATCATCTACTGTGGAAATATGTGCAGTAAATATAAATCTTTGTGCTCGTACCCCCTTAAGCTGTATTTCTGCTGCTTTATAAGTCATTTCATATAATCTGATGATGTGATCATTGTGCTGTGTATTTCTTTACTTTCGGGGTGAAGAAAAATTGTAAATATGAAGAAAGATTTTTCATTTGTTATTGGCTTCATATTGGTTTTCATGTATTACTGAGTTTAGTTTGTCACGTACCAGGTTCTAACTCTGGAGGTCTTGGTGCATTGCGCGAGATTGACAGAGTGATGGCTTGGAGGAAAGCTTTTCTTTGATTACTTTGGTTCCCGTCTTCCATTTATGTGTTGTTCCCGTTTATTTTAACTACTTTATTGTTTCAGTCGCGTGATCGTGGCGATCGATTTGGAGAACGAGGTGATCGATTTGATAGGGAGCGGGGCGATAGGCCAGAACGCGATTCATACCAGCCGCGTGGACCGAGGCAGAGTGCACCAAAAGTGGATGATGAGCATGACTTCCCGTCTCTTGGCTAAGCAGTCACAAGATCGGCGTTGATGTCGTAAACCTCAGTACCCCTTCTGACATCAGAGCTCCTTTAATACCTGCTATTGGAACATATTTTCCTTTGTACAAATTCTGGAAGTCGGGCTTCCAAAATGTGTAGCAATCAAATTTTCAGTCAACACAAGGGAAGAAAGTTTTGTTCACTGTTTCGTGGGTAAGTTGGCTATAAATATCATTTGCCAACTATGAAGTGCTTACAAAGACTTCTTTACTCTTTTTCCCTAGTCAGCCCAGATATGGGGGCTTTTTTTTATTGAATATGGAGAAAGTTCATTTCCACTAGGCCTGTCTTCTGAGTTGTATACCCTGCAAAACATTTTTTGTGTCTTTTGTTATGCTTTGTACAAGAGTTGATATTGCTTTATTGGAACTTCAATATTTTCAACTTATGCCTTCCCCTCCCGTTTCTTTCCGCATAATTTTCACATATTTATATGGTGTTTATTGTATATGCTGTTGGTGTTGGCAGGTGACCACTACACATCAGCTGACTAAGTAAGTAGGTAAACTAAAATTATCGCATAGGATATTTATATTCCTAATAATATACAAATCATCGAATTTGAATCTGTTATACTTCTAAATGACAGGAGTCCAGAGGCTGAACTGATTTTTAGGTAATAGGATCTCATTTTACGGTTTTGTATGTTATTGACAACATTATTATTGGTGAGACAAAGTATTGCATTTAATTTGGTTCTATTCACCTACATAAGTCTGCGCAGCAGGTATTGATGATTTGGCTCCTGGATACCATTTGAGGTTTTCACAGCGGTGAGTATGAAGATGGCTGTCTTCTGAGTTGTAGCGTCATGTCGTCTGATAGAAGTGTACCGACATTTCAGAGGTCATCAGGGCAATGATAATCGAGGCAGCAAGGTCCTCTGAAATGTCTGTAAACTTCTGTCATACACAACACTACAACCAAGAAGGCAGTCAACTTGACTCCTGGATGTTAGAGTGATAATCAAATGATCACGCTGTTATTCTGGAGTACAATGTTTTCATTAGCCTAAGGTACTTGAATGCAAAACTTTTACGGTGCATATTAGGAATTGGTGCTTGACTTTTATTACAGCATAACTGAAGACTCGTGGTTCTCATTAAATGCTGTAGTACAGAGAAAGCAGTATATTTTATGCTAACAGGCGACTGAAGTTTATAAACAGCATAATTGAGTGATCACATGAGTGACATTGAGTTAGATATGATTTGATCCAATTGGGCAATTTTGAATTTGTACCGGAGTTGTTTTTATGTTGATGGCTTCAGACATGTATTCTGTGTTTGTGTGTCATTTGTTTTTGTGGCAGGTATTTGCATTTACAAGTGCTATTGTATGTAGATGAAATTTAATCTCCTTGTTAAAGTTGTAAATAATGAGATTTAGTTTACTTTTCTCTTGAGCACTGTCATTACCATCATGTGAATAAAACTTTGTTTCCTGTATGAACATTAGCATCAGAATGGAGCATAAGTTGTTACAGTACATGTAGGGGTGAGGCTGTTACACATCTGAGCATAATGGGCTAGGAAGTTTGAATGAAGTTTGCATCCTTTTCATTGTGCACTGAATCCTGCAGTTATTTATGTATAATATAATATCCTCGGAGTTGTTTCCTCATGCACTGAATGAGTTGCATACTTCTACTTTATTCCTTTCTATGAAATGAATTGAGTATTGGCTGTTATTAGATGAAAGTCATTTTATCTATAAATTTGTCATAGCCGAGATCTTTAATAAAGGGATGTGTACATCTATTATTTGTATAAGTATTTCAAATCGTATGGTGCCTTTTTTCAATCCACTTGCTTTAACGTTCTGTTTAAGGTGATTGTTCGGCTTTTACTTTGTGGCTGTTGCGTCTGTGTGACCATCTTCAAGAGAACTTTCAGCAAAAGTTTTGGGTTTAGCCCTTTATTTTCTATCATTTTCACCTCTTATCTAAATTTATTGTTATTCAATCTCATTTGCCCCTTCCAAACTTCATTATACAGGTGATCACAATGTCATGCAACATATACTAAAATATTTATTGTTGATTACAATCAATCCAGTTTGACTGTATTAATAAATTAGTATAGTGGTATGAAGTGTAATTTTACATCAGAGCTGAAGAATGGGAATGAGGATTTGTGATGAAACTATGAGAAGAGTGAATGTAATGATTTGGCTCAGAGAATTTACTGTACTTTTTTTAAACATTTTATTTTTAAATGAGGTCAATTGGGAGGGAAGAACATTAATTGGACAAAATTCTGATGATAGTATTTGGACCTGACAAACTCTTGATCGTGCTGGAGCGATCTGAAGAAATATGGAGAATGGACTGGTGATGAAGTTGCTTTTGGGAGTTAATTGCCTGGCTATAGTAGGTAGATAGTATCAGGCCCAAAACCTATAGTTTTTCATATTGTAAATAGAGTGCCTCCACCATAAAATTCATTTTTATTTCGTCACGTATGGTTAGGGTAAGACCTATTAAATCGTTGCATGTTTTACATAGCAGTTCCTGCAACTCGTGAATTAGGACATTTTTCTCTTCAGGGGGGGGCAGCAAACATACGCTACATCTTTTTGCAACGGAACCGATTCACGATGTACCGTTGGTCGCGTAAAAGCTTCTTCCTTGTGATTTTCCATTAATTGTGATTGGTGGATTGCAGCCAGCACAGAAGCCTAGTATGTGAAAGTAGATAAATGTAGGTTATGTGTGAATGCAAGTATATGTGATAGTCGGTGGAACGTACGTTTTGAGATAGGATTCATTGCTTTGTGTTGTGTGTGGAATGGATCGCAATGTGACACCAAGTATGTATAAATGTAATAAATACAACATAAACAACTCTGGGTAATGTGTTTATTAGGTTAGATTATTCTGGATTGTGATATAACCTTTTCTAGGAACTTATCTCCCAAGGTGAAACAATTGATAACCACAGGAACCGATTACGTCACAACCCACTTTAAGATAACGAATTGCTCACAGTGAGAATAGGTGATCTCAAGTTAGAATGCATTCCCATTGCGGAAAGATGATACATAACGTAGTTGCAAACTAATAGTACCTTTAATTCTAAAAGAAGCAATGCGTAAACAGTGTTGTGTGTAAAATATTGGCCCTGATTGCGATTTGGACCGTTGCGCTGCAAAGAAACCCGTACATTCCATGGATATTTGGAGGAAGACGGTATAACCTGTTTTCGCAAGTTCTTAGCGTTCTGGATCTTGAAGCAGGAAATCTACTTGATACCCCAACCTTCCTGAATTGTGACAGTTATTTTATTGCCTTTTTTCCTCAAACTTGTAGTTTGTAGAATTATGCTTTAGAGTAGCATTAATGTTTTCAAACAGTTCATTAGTTCCCTGATTGATATATCCTGTTTTTTATTGTACCATTTGCAGAGAATTTTAAAAACCAAGTGCCATACAAATTCAGCTTTAAAATAATAACAATGATTTAAAGTATTTTCTTAATAGTAAAGCATAGAAAGTATTGTCGTATTGATCGCAAATTATTTTAAATTGAATAAACCATTTTATGTTGTTTTTTCCCAGTAGTATCATCATCATCATCATCATCATTATTATCATTATCATTTTGAAATCTAGACTGCTACTATTCACATCACCATCATATCTACTAGCACCATTACTAGTGTTGCTGTTATTATTTTGACAGCTCAGCTTATCCAAATGTCTACAGAACCATTAAGATCAGATGGCAGTGAACTGACACCTTTACAGTCAAACCAAGAGCAAGGAAGAAGCTATGGAAATTTAGTTGCATATTGGATTCTGGGTCTTTGTAATAATTTTGGATATGTTGTAATGCTTAGTGCAGCCCATGACATCCTAAGCCAAAACTTCCATGACAATGTAGAGGTTAGTTGAACAGTGTTTCAGATTTATACTTCACATGACTTAATCTCTGCAGTGAGTAATCTGAATTGTACATTATCATGACATTTAGAAACATTAATGCAAGCATTTTTTCATGAAATTTTTTAGCCAAGTGAGGACCTTCAGAATGTATCTGCATGTGATGTAACAAATATTATGGACAAATATGAAGTTCCCAAGAAATTTGTAACTCCTGTGTTCCATTGTGTGTGTGTGTGTGTGTGTGTGTTTCACATTTTGAGACAGATTTGTATGGTTTATGGATTAGTAGCAGAACTAAATTTATTATTTCAGGCTGTATTAGTGATATTAATTTTACAAATTCTCGGTTAGAAATTGGAATCCTTATCATAGCAACAAATAAAGATAATGACAAACTTTAAAAAGTTGGGTTATATTTAAGTATAAAGGGAAATGGAAAAGATCAGTGATGAAATATGAGGAGAAATAAATCATAAATGGGAGGAGGGGGGAGACAAAGAAGCAAAGATGAGAACCGAAGGGATAACTATAATTAAAGATGATGACAAAATGCAAAACAATGGGCTATGATTAACAAATATAAAGGTCAGTGTTTAAATAGGTGGAGAATGAAATCATAAACTGGGGTGTAGCAAAGATGAGAGACAGTGATATAATTTAAAATGAAAGTAGAGAATGTAAAATGATAAAACAAGTGTAAAGATATTTAGGTGCGGTCATAAGGCCATGGCATCATGTCATACATTGTAAAATGTAATCAGGAGACTTAATAAATGTCAATTAATACTAGTACTTTTTTCTTCTTATTAAAGGAGGAAAGTTCTTCTGATTCAGTAAGCAATACAACCCGTGAATGTAATCCAACTTCAACTGGTGCAATTCTGCTAGCAGATATTCTTCCGTCTTTAGCAATAAAAATATTGGCACCATTCTTTCCATTTCTTGTACAGTAAGTGTTACATTTTAGTTTTCTTTCCGATTGTTTAAGCTTGGAGTAATCAGGTGGTCAGTGATAAAGCTATAAGAAAATGTTCAAATTGCTGTGTAAAGTGTCGCCATCTGAATGGATCTTTTGTTGTCTTGCAAGTGGTTACCGGTGTTTTGGAGGAACATTTAATGTCAATGTATCTGTTAACAAATTTCAGTAATAATTACATTTCTGTAAATGTACTAGTTGAGAATTTTTAATGAGAGTTGTTTTATTTCGTGTCCCTTATTACAGGTCATCTAAACATGAAAACCAACCAGGTAAATATTTTGCATTCACCATACTCTTTAAAGTCACGTAGTGTAATAGTTGTTCAGAGCATATGCCTTGTGTCTGTGGAGGTAATTGTACGTAGTTTTTGTAACTCAGCCCAATTTATTCTCTGTTACTTTTGTAGTGTACGAATGCTACTGGTAGTTTTGTTAGCTGCAGTTGGCTTCTTGCTGGTAGCCTTATCTACAAGGGAATGGATTGCGGTCCTTGGTGTTGTGTGCACATCATTGGGATCTGGACTGGGAGAAGTTACACTACTTTCCTATAGTTCAATATTTGATAAGTAAGTTTCTAATTATATCAGATAACAGTGGTTGATTAGCTAACATGATATGTGGCTATTAGGAAATATACTATATGTTTTGTTGTTATGGGCTATGTAACCTGTGTTTAATAATGTAATTTATCTATTTGTTAGTGCTGTGACAGTTGTAAAATTAATTCCAAGGAGCAGAGTCCTCCATAGACACTTGTATGATCAAGAAATTCACCGTTTATGGAACAAAAAGGTTTTTTTTAGGGGGGGGAGCAGTTGTAGACCCCCTTCCCAACCCCCAAGCTTGGGGACTGTCCCTTGTCAGTTCTCCACAGCTGATATTCAACATATTTAAAACTGTCATCCATGTCTGAGGTCTGCCTCATTCGTCCAGAACCTGAGGACGCAGCATGCTTTGTCGACAGGCTGTACCTCTTGATAGAATTCTTGAATGAACGTCTGGCAAGAAGATGCCATGAGGCGTTGTCCAAAGGACTGCCTCTGCTTTTTTCTGGAAGTTCAACAGGTGTCAGTAAAAGAGGCACGCATCAGCACTTTAGCTGAGCAAATGATTATTGAAGCGTAGCAAAATAATTTGATAATTTTCTAGTCACTTGAACCTTATTATCATAATTCTGTGTGTTAGGTGAGCCAGAACCCACTCGGTCATGGTGGAGTGGCCTGTCTCTGGTGGAGGACCTCTGTTTGAGGTAAACTGTGGAACTTCTTTGTCCGTCATGCTGGTGCAGGTACTGAAAAAATGCCTTCACCACGTCCCCGTAGACCCACATCCCATCTATTTAAAATCCATTACTGCAGAATAATTACTGTTATTTGGCAAGTTACCATTCAGTACACCAGGTGGGGGATCATGAGTGTCAGTTTCTTGAACGTTCAACCGACCAACACGAACAGTGGCGGCTGAGTTTTGGATGCTTCTGCACATATACTGCCACTTGCCTTCATTAGCCAACCAGCTTCAGTCTCTTTATGCTGTCTTCGGTAGTTGGCGTATAAAGTATTTAGTTACTTTGTGCACGAAGCAGATGCCAGGGCAACATCACAGTTTTTTGTTTTTTTTAAATTCAAATGGATGTAAATATGCAGATACCCGTAATTGCTGTAAGTGCATCCGCTGTGCACTGCATGTAAGTTAATGCACGTAAATTGCATGTCTGGCTGCAGTGAGTTGGTAATCAGCAGCCAACATAAAGCATTTGTTTCGGTGTATGGTGTCATGCGGACAAGACATAATACTCGACAGCCAGTGACGTGCTTCATAAACAGGCTGCTTTAAGATTGGAAGCATAACGGTAATACCTCAGTTTGTGGCTTTGCAGGTGCATTTCTTCAATACAAAATTTTTTTATGAATATTATTACTGGAAACCATAACAAACTTTTTCTCAGTAATATGAAATTGTGGGTGTGTTTGTTTCTTTGTTTTGTTTGCTGTTTTGTTGTTGTTGTTTTTTTACGGCAGTGTCAATATTTGAAGCTTGAAACCATATTTGATTCAGTGTTTGAATTTTAGTGTTCATATTAATGTAATTAAGGACATTTCTGTCCAAGTGTTTCTGACAATTTTTGTTGCATTTTACTTATAGATGCTTAACAACTCGAGAATGGCTGAACAAATTTTCATGAAATTTGGTATGGATGTTGTGCCATTGGATGCTGCTCCAGCCTCGTAATTTATTCTTAAATGCAATGTAATGCCTGATTATATTTCTCCTAGGGATGTAATATCAACTTGGTCTTCAGGAACAGGAGCTGCAGGAATTTTGGGTGCTGGTTCTTATGCCGGACTAACTTCAGTTGGCCTCAGTGCAGCAAATTCCCTGTTAGTGATGTTGATAGTTCCTGTCATTATGGCTGCCGTGTGAGTAATAATTTGGAATTACGACATTCAATATGAATGCCCATTTTAATATTAATGCTACATAAGCCTGTTGTCCAAAGTGAACTTGTATGAATTCACACGTGTTTTAGTTGCAGAAAGATGATACTTTAAGACGACTGTCTTCTAGGTTCTTGCGCCATGTAGTCTGTAGAAGTTTACTGACATTTTACATGCGTTTGCTACCTCAATCACGGTGAACTTCTACCAGACTGCAAGGCACAACAACTGAGAAGATGGTCGTCTCTGTACTTGCTGCTCCCCAGCAGACATTGTAATTGCACATGGAATTTGTGGTGGAAAACTTGACCTGGATTTGGTTCCATTGCAGTTTTCCTATTTCTCCTTTCATTCCACATTTTCCTACATAATTCATAGTTATTCCAGAAGGTGTCAGGAGATCTTGAACCTGTAGTCACTCACTTTGTCTGATTTCAAGGTGTGGGAAGCTATTTTGCTTACCTCCATGCTCCACTATATTTCAATTGACTGTTTTTAACTTAAGTTATCAAGCTGATAGCCCAGATTTTGATAACTTTCCTTACAAATTGCATTATACCCATCTCTTAAGAAAACAGAGTCATAATTGCTGTGTTTGTGTGTTTACGTCTGGCATTGTATGTTTATTGCAGATTCTGGCTGTTGCTTCGAGCCCCTGGTTCAAGGACATGCACATGGAAATCAATAATAAACCGTAATGATAGTAGCCAAGTAAATTCAGAACAAAGCCCATCGTCGGTGCCTGCGCCTAAGCTGGAAAGCTCACCAGTTGAATCACCTAAACCGCTCACTGTAGTGGAAAAAATAAAGTTAATTCCCCCACTTTTTGTATTCATGATACCTCTGGGTCTAGTTTACTTGTTTGAGTATTTCATCAATCAGGGATTGGTAAGTAATATTATGAAACATTTTTCATATTGCAGTGGTCTCCAGTTATGTAATTGATTCCGCTTGAAAGGTTCAAAATTATTGAGTAAAAGGAAGTTTGGAATGTAACTTCATTGTGAATAACTCTCACAGTGAGGATTAAAGAAAAATATATTTCCAAAGAAATTTAATTCCAGTTAACTCTTCACAATGTAAAGGTTAATCCAGATATACTAAACATCAAGTTACAGTGGTTAGCATTTCTGTTTTAATGTTCTGAAGGTCCTGAATTAAAATAATGGCCTACATGTTTATTCCCGAGTGTTTTCATGCTTTTCCCCAGTCCCTCCATGCAAATGTAATGTTAGTGCCTTAAGTACTTTACAGATTTTTTTCTGAAAATATGATCCGTTTTATTTTTTTAGGTTTGGAATATACCGAGAAAATCAATTAATTGGAATGTGCTTTGATGCACAATATTTAATTGTACTGTATTTTTTTTAATCGTCGGCCCAAGACATCTTGGGATAATCGGGAAAACGGTTAATATATACCGTGACTGCTTCATTTTACATTCTTTCCAATTTATTATTCAAATGTCTTCCAGTCACTTGATGGTACACAATCTGGGCAGTTTAAAAATCATAGTTAAGTAAATTAAGAATAAATCATTTACTCCATATTTGGAATTATTGTTGATTTTCATTAAATCTTTTGATATGAAAGAAGAGCTGATGAAATGTAAATGAAGAAGAAATTAAGATTTCAATATTATTGCTTTGTTACATAATTTTTCTTGGTGTGACTGTGATAAATGCAATATCCAACACGTATTACACGTTTAGGGTTGATACAAAAATTATTTATAAACCTTTCTGCGTCCTCCTCTTTAGGTTGTAGACATGATTTCCTTCTGGGCATTATAGCGTTTTGTTCGCGTGCTATTCGTTTATTGTTAAGATATTACTGAATATGAGAGGAAAGTAAAGTAATAGATTATGGAAGAATGATAGTTGCGTGTGTCCGTAAAATATAGTTTTAATGTATGTTACCTATATACAAAAATTAAAAGCGTGACTAAACAGTTTTACGTCTCCGTTTTCAGTTTGAGTTGATTTACTTTCCTGATATATGGCTTAATCTTCATGAACAGTATCGCTGGCTTCAAGTTACTTATCAGATTGGTGTCTTCCTGTCGCGTTCATCGGTAAACTTGTTTGTCGTTCGCAAACTCTGGATTCTCGCTGTTCTGCAGGTAATTTCCTGGTGTATTAATGCATAAAATAGTGCTTCATTTCATTTATTGTGTTTATTGTTTGTAATAGAAATTTATGAAAATGAAGTGACTTGAGCCAGTTTTGTACGTGCGCAAATATCTGGGCATTTGATGTTTGTTCTTGTCAGGACTGTTCAGTACTTAGTACGACTGAACTGCATACCGAACTGAAACCAAGATCCTGTGAAAACGTATTTCCCACTTATTTTAATCATAGATTCGTGGAGTAGGTAATAGGGAATTACTAATTCTAATTGCACATGCAAGACAATTCAGATTCCTGGAGTAGGTAATAGGGAATTAATTCTAATTGCACATGCAAGACAATTCATGTGAATCTCATATCATAACCATGCAATTATAGCTGTTAATTTCAGTATACATGTTTAAAAAAAAGTATACTGATGCGACTATTGAATCGTGTCTTCTAATAACTTAATATACTGAGCCCGATGTTGGAAGAATTCTGGAATTCCTAATACATTTAATTGTTAAGTGCCTCTTACAGTTATTTCATTAAATCATACTTAAAAATTTATTAAACTTGATAATGCAAACAAAAGAACATTCTGTGTACCAAGAGTTATTCTCTGTGGGGAGGAAAAAAGAATCTCTCTCTCTTTCAGTTTCTGAATGTGATTTTCTTCACCTTTGAGGCAGTCTATCTCTTCCTTCCCAGTATATGGATAGTTTTTGCAGCAGTGCTGTGGGAAGGGTTACTTGGCGGTGCAGCGTATGTCAATACCTTTTATAGGATATCTACTGAGGTTAGTATTTCTTTTGTCTTTATGTTCGATATCATTATTATGTAACCTGTGTTTGATTGCAGCTTCAGTAGTTTAATACTGAGAGGTGTTTCAACATTTTAATTTATTCTGGGTACCTCTTATTTACACCATATTCTCTTTAGTGGGCATTTCAGAAAAACTATTGATAATCAACAAAAAGAATATGGTCAACTCAGACTTAATTTAGATGTTATTCTGGGTTAGGGTTGTAAATATTTAATGTTTCCAGTACATTTTTTATCTTGAATATATTGAGTTCCTGGCTTAATGAACACAACTGTGTGTAGTGCTACATTCCAATATAGCAATAGTGTATTAATTATTAACTAAATAGATGGCTTAGGGAACCCGAAGGTTCATCATCAAATTAACCAAAGCCCTCCACCGGTATTAATTATTACAGAGCAGAAATGTGGTTTTATGTAAATATCAACTACTATTGACATATCTCTTACATCTTTCCTGTAGTTTCAGTGGCATGTATTACGTTACATTTTGTGTATATATCAAGAATGTAGTTTTGTATTTTGCAATTTTTTTATATTTAAAATTTAATTTTTTGTATTTTCTTCCAGGTTCCATTTGAGAAGAGGGAATTTTCTATGGGAATTACAAGCCTTTCAGATGCAATTGGTATAGGGCTTGCAGGGGCCATAGCACTTCCTGTGCACAATATTTTGTGTCAGTTGCCAAAACCATACTAAATAATCGGGTGTGGTCTGTGTAATTTTGTTTTTACTGTACTACTGAAACTGATCACAGGACTTTAAGTTGTCCTGAAGTCTGTGATAGCTATGAAAATGTTTTGTGATAGTATCCGTCATGTTTCAAGTGTGCCAGCCCTAAGAAGACCTTGGAAACAGTTGCATTTAAAGTGTTATCTTTCAGCATCTACAAAGTTGTTTCATTGTTCCTGTGTTGTTATTCTTGGTATGATGTGCTGGAAGATGCAGCATAATTTCATAATCTTACCGAAAATGTAGCAAATTTCAAGGATACTACCAGCTCTCTGCAGTCACTTCTGCCACCTGATGACAATCAAGCACAACCTGCTGTACAAATCATTTTCATATGTTACAGTATTAAAGGTTGCCATGGTGGTAAAGTTGGTTGTGACCATGTGTGGACTTGTAGATGGGTACCACCAGGGCTTAAAATGGATGCAGTATGTCCCTCTGAATTTATGGGTACCCACACACAAGCCCACACAGTATTACAACCCAGAAGAGCACAAGAGACATATTCCTGTGATTCACAATCATTGTTGAACCTTGTAACAAAAACGACCTGGTCTGAGGTATCATTTGTATACCACACACCATCTGTAGCGTCTAGAGTGTTACTGTTGCTGATTCTCCAAACTGTTGGCAATGTTTGGTGTTGGTCAATTGCTCAATGTGATCAGTTTATTTAAAATTGTTGACACAATTTGCTCTCTGTGGGACCTATTGCACCTGCTAGCCTAATAGCAGCTGCACATTAATGTGGAAGAATAATATTTTTTAATGTTTTTTATTATTAATTTAAGTACTATGTCATTCCAGTATGTACGGTGGATGTACTAACAAAATGTGAAACACTTTTGTGCCAAGCTATTTCTTCCATCGCTTAAAGTGAAAGGAAAATTAAATTTTGCTGTTGTTTTTTTCTTCCCATCCAGGCATTTTTTGTTTATTAAATTCCCAGACTGATGTGATTTGTAAAGTTTGTGGTGAATGTTGGTTTAAGTTAGTGGTACGCATGCGCAGAGGGTATATGCTGGATATGAGTTTTGAGGATATCAGTTTCGGTTGGAGTGGGTTAGGTTTGGTCTGGTTAGTCATGCTCATGGTGTTGCTTTGGTACCTTCTCACGGTTTCTAACTTCTGTCACGTTGGTATTATGGAGTAGGAATTTTAAGTTGTCATATTGCATAATGCACGTACCAAATTTCGTGAAAATCCCTGCAATTATGTTACGTTTCAGCGGGTGAGATTTGATAATTTGGTTAAGTCGGGTTAGCTTGTAGGTTGATGTGTTTATGAGGTTTGTAGTTTACGTCGAGTTATATTAACTTGTAGGAAAGCATTAGAATTTTGAATCCTCGTTTAGTATCACTGACGACGATGTAATGATATTTGAGTTTGCTAATAGTGCAATTGATTTCATAGTTTTCTTGAAAAACAAATGAATTGAAAATAAAATTTTATTTTTAGTCCTCTCAGTAATGAGGTCCTAATCTGAAACTTATTTAGCTTCTACGAAATGTGATGTTGCCACAATAGATACCGTAGATTTCCTACAATGCAGGAATTGTAATATGTGTGCGTAATTATTATACTCACTGGGCAAACTTTATCCATGGTAATGTCCAGTGGTTGGTCTTACTGTTGATTGGTCCGTTTCGTACTCTATGTTGATATTAATCTATGGCTTTTGTGCTCATTTCTTGTGCATACGGTCTGTAGTTGTAAGGTTGCGATTTGCTAAGTTCTTTTAATAAGTTGAATTATCGTTGCTATCATCCTTTTTAGGTCCTTTGATTCCCTGCCTCAATAAAATACATATGTGAACGTACTCTGTCGTTTGGTTTATATTCATGTCTTAAGTACGACTTCAGGAGTAGGATAGTGTACGTCTAGTGAGGCAGCTATAGTTTCAAATTGTTCTGATAATGGATTCGTCGCAGGTATGTATATGTAATTCATAATATTATAATAAGACGGTTGTGGGTGATTTAATTTTGCTAATATTCTTATGTGTTGATTTTATGTGACAAGTAAGCTTAAAACTATGAAAACATGATCAAGATACACTACCTTATGGTTTCAGGTGTAGTTTTGCGAACAGAGTTTATGAATTTGCTGATAGGTTAAACATTCCGAAGTTTCTTTTTAAGTGGAAGAGGAATAAAAATAAACTTCAGTGGCAGTTTTGGCTCATCTATGATTGCAATATCTTGATGGTAACAGCAAAAAATTTACAATGTCAACATAACCTTTAGCTTGTAGATGCAGGAGTGATTTTCTGAAACAATAAAATTAATATAAAACTGTACAAGATTACTTAGAAAAGTGGCACCCTTACAGCAATCTAGTGCGTTCATTCATTTGTTTGTCTGCGAAACCAACGTACATTGTAATGAAGTTTGCTTTTATTTTATAAGTCCTTGCTGCCTCCATTATCAGTTCCTATATCTCACACCAATTCCACATTCACAGCTTAGTCATTACCCTGATGATGGCTGCAGCAAGGACCTCTGAAACTCCTGTAAACTTCTACCAGACTACAACCCAGAAGACACATCATCATTCAGGTTGATTAGTTCTGGCTGTAACTCGTAGTCTTCTGTGGGACACCAGCTATCCAGAGCTTTTCCTCAAACCCTCCAAATCAGAGCCAGGATACTCACTCGGCTGCATTATTTTCCAATCCTTTCTGCTGATTGTATGTAATCCTTCTCTTCTGCCATGTAATAAATAGATATATTTTCAAGGTCCCTGTCTGTACTGCAGAATTGGACTCATTTATTATTTGAAATTGTCTTCGTGGAATGAGTGAAGTGGAGGGTTATTTCTATGGATGCAGTGGATGCTGTTTGTTGTCATTGCTCAGTGAAATGTTAGTGGGCGCAATTCATAGAGAATTATATCAGTTTCATATGGCAGACAGGAATTACAGTAGCTTCAATATTTCACTTTTGCCTTTTTATCCTAAATTAGAGGTGGCACTTAATTTAGTAATACATTTTCTTTTCTTTTTCTGTCATAGCTGTCTGGGAATGTAAATTATGAAAATGATATTCAGGTACAGTACTATATTTAATTGAAATAAATTGTGGCCATATCTTTCAAGTGCTTTTCTTAGACTTTCTTTTATTTCCCATCAGTTTCTTTCTTCTTAAATATAAACGAATTTCTTTATAAGGGAATGCTGGAGGCTTTAGTACCTTAGTAGCTGCATATTATTTTTTCACAAGTTGGACAGCTCTAGATTTTTTTTTACATTTTGCTTCATAAACATAAAATTCACAGTATTGACAGTTTAATTGTTAACCTTTATCATATGGAAATAGGGTACTTAAATCCCCAAAATACAGTGCTTTTGTTAACCCATGGCAGTTTTTTGCTTGTCTATTTTATTTGTAAATTTAGTTTTATGTAATAATAATAATAACTAATAGCAATGACATATATAGGGAGGGAGATGTTTTAATTGTAATTTGCATGGCAGTTTGCCAAGAAATGCAGATTATGAATGGTACTATATATGCTTGTTGGTAAATCATTTTTAGGGAAAGTTTTGCCTAGATGAAAGGAATTTTTTCTGACCATTGTTCTTAGAACTGATATAATGCATTGTGACTATATCTGGTGACTTGTGTGTTGCTTGACAGTTATCAGTATCATTGATTATATTCCTCTGGTGATGGAGAGTTTATTATCACGGTTCTGTACTGCTATTTGATGATAAGTAGTATTGAAGCAAATCAGTAACAGTATAATTAATAAAGACTTTGTTTGTCCACAGCCTATGCCCACTCAGTATGAGACTGGAATGGTAAAGTTAAAGAGAGAACAGAATTTTATATGGAACATTTTATTGTCTGTGCATGGATATTAAGAGTACACAATATTTTTGAAGATCATAGTAAAAAGTAGTGAAATTATATTAGGGTTTGTCTTGTACATTTGGCAATCTTTTTTCAGTATAAGGCCATTTTGAAAAGTAATGCCTCAATTTTAATATCACCATTATTGTTATATAATTTTTGACGTAAATACGTCTATATGGAAGGGTCAGTGTCATTCTGCAAAAAATTATAACGAAAAAGTGTTACGACAGAAAAATGTGTAAGATCTGTATCAACAAATCGACGACAATGTGTAAATATGGACCGACAACCATGGTCAGCTTGCGTGCATTGTTATGTTACCTAGGAAATGTCATCTGTTTATTCGGCATTGTTGTGTTTCAATACTGCCGTTAACAATCCGCTTTCGTTATTGCGGAAAGAGCTGAGCTATGAATCGCTTGTAGAAGAAGTGCGTCGTAGACTAGATAATTTTGTGCTGGTAAAAAAGTTTTGCTATATCATCTTATCTTATATAAGAATTATTAAGAAATCTATTGTTGCATTAGTTTATTGCGTCATACTATGTACAAGATGGATGACATTGAAGCTAAAAGACTCCATAACGCAGAATATATGAAACAGTACAGAAAACGTAAAAAAATATAAGTATTAAATAATGAACTCCAGAGTGTATGGTCAATGGTGAAAAATTTTTAATTGTAATCCTGTATATTTGTAACCACAAACCTATTGATGATTGTAAGAGACTTATTTTGAGTCATTTGAGAAATTATACAAAGATGTTTTCAGTTATGGCCACAGAAGATCCTAATACAATGCCGATAATATTGATAGGAGATTTTAACATTAATTTAAAGAAGGAGGAAAATCAAAGCTTTGTCACATTTATGGAAGAAACGTTTGGCGTAATGTTGATGTCAAATCCTCAATGTAGTACTACTAGATCAAAATCTTGTATAGATATGGTGTTTGCACGATATGTTGATACTCTAAAATGTACAAATTTTATAACATATTTCAGCTACTAAGCATAACTAATTCAAGGTAGGCAGTACTGTCTAACTCAAACTTTAATCAATTCTAAAGCGTGTATAAAGAAAATATTTAGAATAAAGCCACTACATAAACTCCTTACTCTATAGACGTATTTACGTCAAATTCTCCGGAACCGCGGTTCCACTGTAACTTTTTGATATTATTTATGATTGTGGTATATGTGGTAATAAGGAATTCCAAGCAGAATTAAAAAAAGAAAAAAATTCTCATACTCTCCTCCTGCATAAAATTCCAGTTATACAAGTTGTGTCCTTCTAGTGTTATATTTAGTTAATGTAAGTTCTGAGTCCAACAATAAAATGTATTCTTGGGAATGAATTCTACTTGTCTGATATTTTAATTACTTGCAGTTACAAATATGTTACAGTTTGTTGTTGGTGGTGGTAGTGGTGATGATGGTGTTGGTAATAGTAGTAGCAGCAGCAGCTCCAGTAAAGCTGAACTATTTTATTTTTGAGAACTTATTGCTTCAGTGCATATTCCATATTGAATTTTTTTAATTTAACCATAAAATTTCCTAAAATTAAAGTTTCACATGGCTGCCATTTTGCTTTATATTCTACAAAGTGATTACTTTAATGAAAATTGCATATTTTTTAAGAACTGTTATGATACATGATTTCAGGGTCATATATTAACTGGCGCTAATATCACTTTCATTGTTACTGGTTGTGGGAAATTAAAAAGTATGCACTTGTGGTGGTCTCGAGTGTTATATCGTATACATCACGTTGTATGAAAATCGGACATTTTGTTTAAAAGCTATAAGGGGGTGTTAAACACGTAGAACATTGAACTCATAAGCCCGCCTTTTTGTGTAAGAAAATAGAGTATAAAACAAAAGAAGAAGCAAAATCAATTGTGAGTTTACATTACAAATATGCTTGTACATATGAAGATGTAGAACTTTGATCTTTATATTAAATCTTTCTGTCATATACATTTAGTATATGATTTTATCATAAAACGATATGTGTTCACTTGTTTAGGCATTTGTCCTGCAGTAAAAGCCCGACTTGCATAACATACTTGCCACCGGCAGTGATGTGAGTTACATACTGGCTAGATTTTAATAGTGACCTTGTGAGGAACTGGTGAACTTTGATCCCTCATATGCTTGACCTTCTTAAACACTCTTCATTAAATTCTCATTACACTTAATGGAAGACTTCGTTTCGATTCCCATTTCTTTGGGAGTAATTGAATGAAGCGTTGTCCTTCGTGTGTTTGTATGAAAAATATGAATCAGTGTGAAATTTTGAAGTATGAAATATGCATTAAATATTAATAATGTGCTATCTTTTAGTATTTTAATGTAAAAATACCTTAGCTGAAAGTACTGTAATGTGTTATACAGTAATTTTTGTTGTTGTTTACCATGACAGTAATACATAACAACATTTTATTCTGTCATTCTTTGCTATATTCCCGCCGATTTCTGAAGTGTTTTGCATATGTACTATTAACCAGCATTAAGCAGAAGAATTTGTAAGTGTTAAAATACATCTTATGTTTACGTCTGACAAACATGGTGTATTTTAAATATAGTTCAGCACCTCTCGCCATATAATGGGGAGTTTGGAAGTGGTGATAATTATTTTATTTATGTATGTATAACTTATGAAATTTAATTTTATATGTATATAAAACATTTTTGTACATGCAGCCACCTGCTCGGGATCCAAATGTTGGATCGCCGTATAAGGTAGGGAATTACTAAAAAGCGTTCTTGATCTTGTGGTTTTTAACTATGATTTCTTAAAGTTAATAAGTGCATTTTTGTTTTAGGCCCTAAGATCTTCCATGAGTATGAATTTAGGAGTATTCAGAGAACCACGTGGTGTTATGCGTATCCTTCAATTTGTAAGTTACTGTTTTCTGAGTTTCAGATTGAAGTGAGTATTTTAGTTTATACAGAAATTCAGTTATGGTTTGCTTACTATGTTGTGTTTTTCTTTCAACAGATATTTTCAATATGTGCATTTGCAACAACAACAGGATTTTCTAGTTATGTGGAAATAACACTTAATTGTGAAGATAAAGCATTTAAACTTGAATATTCATATCCCTTCAGGTAAGAACAATTACATTCAGTTTGTGCATGACTTAAGAATGGCTATAGTATTTGGATTGTCGCCATTCACCCCAGATAACAACCCAACACTGTCCCTGAAACACAGGGTTTTTTCTTCCCTGAGTAGGTGTAATTGTCAACAAAAAAATAAATTGGTGTGCAGTATTTTTACAAATTAATATTTCAGGGAGATGCCTGTGTAGCTAGTGAGGTTTCTGTACAGCTGTTGAAAACAAAATGGCATAGAAGATGATAATGCTTAATGGGGCATTTGTATTGTCACAGATGTTGGCAGAAAATAGAGGGCCACTTACTGTATCTGGGTTTTTGACTGTAAAATCAGTTTCAATAAATGAATATAAATTTTATATTATTTTGCAGGCTGGATCATGTTCAACGAACGGTTGACTTTTGTAATAAAACTGAATCCTTTCACCTGATTGGAGACTTCTCATCAGATGCTCAGTTTTTCGTTGCCACCGGCGTGCTCTCGTTTTTGTACTGTATTGGCATCATTTTTGTGTACGTTATGTTTGATGCAATGTACCAGAGCAATGGACTACTCCCCTTGGCTGTAAGGCATAATTTATTTTAATTCACTTACACAGCGAACTTTTGTGTATTATTAAAATAAAAATCCTCTTAATTTTTTTTCTTTTCACAGGATTTCTTTTTGACTGTGACATTGGCAGTATTTTGGCTTTCTGGTAGTGCAGCTTGGGCTAATGGCTTGAATGGACTGAAAGGAACAACGCATAACATTATTAATACTAAGCAGTGCCATGAAGTATGTAAAAGTCTTTCATTTGCAAGTGTTTCAGAGCTCACAATCTCCGTGGTAAGTCGTATGATTATATTGTAAATTGTTTATAGTACTGTTAAGCACATTGCATTTCATGTTCCCTGTCTCTATCATTGAAATGGATCAATTAGAAGACTGATTAAAATAAAGTTACAGACAGGTGTGTGGTGACCCATCATTGTTATGCCGTAAAATATGCCTATTACAATGTTACTGCCCAGCATTGTTATGTCGTAAAATATGCCTATTACAATGTTACTAAAGGACTAACTTCCTATGAGTACGTTATATAACTTAGTTTATATCTCAAGCAAGTGAGAAGAAGTCACATAATGCCATTTGAGTTATCTGAATTTTCATTATTTTATCGTGAAACGCGATACAAAATAAATAAAGGCCGTTGATATTCTTTGTTACAGATTCTTGGTTTCTTGAATTTCTTTCTGTGGGCTTCAGATCTGTGGTTCTTATACAAAGAAACACCTTGGTTTAAGTTGAAGCAAAGTACTGATGTCAACTCAGCTGCTTAAACCTTTGTAAGAATTTATTATAACCAACTATTTTTGAGTTGGGGTTGTTTGTTGAAAGTAATATGCCAGTTGATTTCACCAAAAATTTATATTTTGTATTAATAGAAACTTCTGTTTTATTAACTCTTAGTTCTGAAGTAGTTACCTAATTATAGAAGGTAGAGAGTTCGGATTACCGTGACCTCTTATTTATGTTTAACATAGTAAAGTACTTTTTTTTTTAATTTGGTTTTGTATGGTGGAGTATTGTTTTATAAATCTTTTTTGGCTAAGTGCCTCCTGTCATCACATGATTCAGTTCTGTCATTAGCCACCTAATATTTAGTATTCTTTACACGTATTGAACACAAATGTACGAAGTTCTAGTTATGAATGTATAAGTAGTAGGATATGATAATCACTAAAATGTCTTACCTACATAATTGAACCATCACCACGAATATTTCATTTTAAAACTGCTTCCTTCTGATTAATATCTTTGTTTGGCCTTTGCAGTTGTTTTAGTATAATGCTCGGTTGCTAAATAAATGTTCTTCCAGTGGCATATTCATGTACCTTACTGAATTCGAAGAAATATGTTGCTGTTGGCATTTAGAATCAAGAACTAAAAATCGTTCTTATACTTTTGTTGTCTCTGAATCTGAGAGAGGAACATAGATTGCAGGTGTTGTTGGGAATACTTGAGCCTGAGAGAGAAGACGACAGGATCTGGAGAAAACTATATAATGACGAACTTAAAAATTTGTACTCCTCCCCCAGTATTGTCAGGGTGATTAAGTCAAGAAGGATGAGATGGGCGGAACATGTATCGTGCATGGATGGGAAAAGAGATGTGCACCCGGTATTGGTCGGGAAGCCTGAGGGGAAGAGACCGCTGGGGAGACCTAGATATAGATGGGAGGATAATATGAAGCAGGATCTGGGAGATAGGAGTTGAAGGAGACTGGATTTTGTTGGCCCAGGACAGGGTCCGGTGGAAGGCTCTGGTTAATTCGGTGATGAACCTTCTAGTTCGGTAAACCATCTAGTTGGTAGTTATAATTTTGTTGTTTATAATTATTTTGAATTGAATATCATATAAAATTGTGAAGATATCACCACCAAAGGTGGTGGTGTAAAATTTCAAGTAGCTATACTGTATGAGACAAAACCTGGTTGTGCTTGATTGCTGTTTTCAGTCTGGAAATTGACATATCTTATGTTCCTATATCTTACACTAGTATTATTATTACATGTAATATACTAGTAAATTTGACTTTGCTTTTATACCGAGAAGAAGTAAATTATTACCCACTCAAGATATTAGATAAGAAGTATGTAAGTTGCATTACCTTAGCCGAGAAGAACCTGCCCTCAGTGTCTTCCTTGTTCGGAGTATTCTGAGCTGTAAAATGTTTCATGTACCACAGAAATTTCAGAGACCTTGATTCTGCAGTCTGATTCAAATTTAGCAATAGGAAGTAACGAAAAAGAAGTCCAGGTTAATCTTTTTTCTTCTGTATTACTCCATTGCTTGTATTTTTTGAAATAAAGTGCAATGGAAGTGGGATCATACAGTCTATATTGCAGGGATAATGCAACTTTGTTGTAAAGTATTTAATTTACTGGGTGTTACAAATCTTATTCCATTTAGTAAGAAAAAAGGATTCTGAATATCCATTTCAAATACGTGATTTCCTTGCATGTCATTGAACTGACGCATGTAATTTAACGTGTAAGTATATCACACTAATATTTGCATTTTTTCTAACAAAATAAAATTAAAATTCCTGTCATTTCATTTCAAAGTTATGTCTGTTGTGAACATGTGTGCTAGGCACTGAGAGTAGCATTTTCTACAAACATTTGTCTAAATGACTGCGAAGACATTGGCTATAGTGCTTTGTTGTAGAAAGCATTCTTTTGCATTATATGAGCTGCTGTCATTTTTAGTATTAATGTTAAAAAGTACTTTGGTCATTTAAAATTAAGCAGCGTTCTAGACAGTTCTTGTAATGTTAGAATTGTGTTTTAGCAGTTGGTTACTTAATTTTAGAAACGTGTGTCACCTTAAGTGATGCCGAGAATATTTGTGATTAATGATTCACAATAATTTAGAGTTGGAAATATCTTGTCTGGAGCGATAAATATGTCGATATTTATATTTCATCGATACTTGTAAATAACGAAATAGTGATGTAAGTATTCAGAATCTAGTAATACAGTCACAATATTGTGTGTCACCCCCCCCCCCCCCCCCCACCCAAAAAATCGCCATGCTGGGCACAAGTCTACGCCTGATACCAATCTCTGTGTTATAAATATTTCATATCATCATTCCATTAAATCAGGTTGCAGACTAAGATTTCTTGGACTAAATGAAATGTGTATTTTTAATAATCCTACATTAGTTGCTGAAGTCATCACTTTGTAATACATGACTGCAGACAAATAATGACATAGCTGTGTCGCTGCAACATTAGTCCATGTACAAGGGTGTTATGTATTTTGCAGTTTGTCTGTGAACAGTATTCTTCTTGCTATGTGCCAGGAACTGATGAATAATCCATTTATTTGGCATTAAGAATGGAAACACTTTTCAGCGCTGTTCATACCCATAACACTGAATTGAAAAAGAGTCGGCAGCATTTTTTTCATTTAAGCCTTATAATGACTTCGGATAAGAAGTATGGATTATATTTAGTAATAGTAATTTAAAGTGTAAGGCAATATTTTTCAAATAATTCTTGTAGTCTTTTTAGAACTCGAGATATAAAGTAATACATTTGCAAGGCCACAATGGTGACATTGCGGTTGATAATATAAATGCATAGATATCTGTTTTATTAACACTGAACAGCTGTATTTGAACTAGGCATAAAGTAATATTACTTAAGATGTCATGTTAATTTAGTGTATTGTAAATACATATTCAGGTAAAATGTAAAAAAAATGTTTTTATGGGTTTTAACTCTTTAGGGCAGGGGTTCTCACCCTTTTTTGCTGGCGTACCACTAATTCTAATTTAACACATTAAATGTACCACTAACCAAATGCGTTGAGGGAAAACTTATTTATGTTAATATTACCTATTAATTTTCTTATTTAGTTCGTGTACTGCCAGTGGTACGCGTACCATAGGTTGAGAAACGCTGCTTTAGGGGACAAGTCCTATCTGAATAATATTTATAGTTTGGTTCCTGTCTCCAAGAAAACATGCCATATCACAGTTACAAAGTTTAATCTTTTAATGATGAGTACAAAAAGTTTTTCTGTCTGTTCTAAGAAATGGGTGAACCCATAAAGTTGATGTGTAGGCAACAGACCAAATTGCTGAACATTCAAAACTAGGGGTACATAGTTACTGCCATCTTCTAAAGGGTTGAACTTTATATTTGTGTAAAGCACAAATGTAGTTTCCATCCAGTTTTACACAAGTTTGGAGCACAAATTAATATTACATTTATTTATTGTAATGCTGTCATCAGGACTTGAAAGCTCAGTAAGACCTGACATTCGGAAATACTTGACGAATTCATCATGATACATATTTTGTTTGTCACTAACAATTTACGTATATGTGAACTCAAAATTTTTGTGTTCAAGTCCATTGGAGTAAATTATCCTAATGTGATTTCTGTTGTATTTAGAGGCTGCTAACATGCCACAATGATGTCACAGCATTGCCTTTGTTAGAATAAGCAAAATAAATTCAATCAGGTGAAAGTTAATGAATGTGATCACATTTCTTTTCAATCTCAGGTTCACATGAAAATTCATAAAGGAAGGCAAACACATTTTGAGATAAATCTTTATTATATCATATTAAATTCTGCTTAATTGTAATATTATATCTCATACAGCAATGTCAGGCACAGAAAATTATCGGTAGTTTTACAAGAAATAAAAACCGTACAGTCATTCCTTATACTGCACAATCTCTAATACTAGTTTCAATTTCTTCAACTTTTCTCTTAATGTCCCTTAACTCTCGTTCAAGTTGTTGTGACTGTGTCCTTGTTTCTCTGGCTGCTAAGAAAAGGTCATTATTTGTAGGATAAGACGCCTGAGGAGACACCTGTTTGCGGAAAAATTTCTTAACATTTTTCTCTATATCTTGTAGGCGTCCTCTTAAAATTTTTATATCACTGCAGAAACCTTCTGCTTCCAACTTCCTGCGACGATCTAGGTCATTGTACTTCTTTTTCAAGTATGTCACTTGTCCTGCCAATTTCTGTACTTGTTCCTGTAATGTGAAGAAATGCTTTTAAGTGTCTGGTATAATTTTTAATCACTCTCATGTCAGTTAAACCCTGATGTGCATTATCTCCATCAGTTCATTTGCCACATTTTCTTTATGAAAATGCTACTTTCAATTTTCCCCAGCACTTCTGACATTTTGAAACCTCAATCTGCTGACTTAATCCAAGTCGTCTTCAGATTACATCAAGTACGATGGAGATAATATTTATTTCATTTTGAATCTAATACCCCATTACCATGTGATTAACTACGATACAAATAACTTCTTACCCGGAACATTTTCTTGCTGATGTCCAATTGTTCTCTAAGCTTTGCAGCCTCTTCATTTAACTGTATATATTGTTCTTGATACATGGAAACTAAATTGTCTCGTTCCTTCAGTTGATCCTGCGCATAGAGAAGAATCTTTATTCATTAAAATTGTTAGTAAGAAGTTTCACAATGAATTTATCTTGAAAACAAAAACGGAATAAAACCTTTAAATTGCAAACCTTTCGGACACTGCTGTTAATAAGTTCATCATATTTAGACTAAATTCCGTCTTTGTATGGTGCCTGGCTAATTTCTGTGCTAGTAACTGGTTTTAATTCAAACTCAGCCTACCATTTTAAGTCCAGCAGTTAACTAAACATTTGAAGGTGAATTTTATAACAGTTTGATATATCCTGAGTAAAAAATTCATAAAGTTGTACAGCAGAAGTGCAACATGATGCTCTCTTTTGAAGATTACCATTCCGAGATGAAATGAATGGGATAATTCTTTTATGTAACGTGCACTTTTCTTTTACTTATTTATGCTTTAACAGTCAGTCAACAGGTCACATTACACAGAGTAGAATTGTGTGTTTATTAGCAAACGTTCATTCCATTGTACAAGCCTCATTACTACACCATCACGAAACAATCTTAAATATCCCATTTCTGACATAAGTGAAAAAAAATTTACATTTTCCTAAGATTTCATACTTTTACATAAAGAAGAGGAACTTTTTAACCCGGATTTCCTGAAAACCCTTTGGGCTGAACTGTTAACTCTTGCTGGCCTTATAGATTGCCTTACACAGCTTATTTATGAATATTTCTAGTGGTCTACATGACAGTTGAGGAGCAACAAGACACTTTGTACATGTAGATCGAAATCGCCCAACATAGTGCTTGCAGGTAAAAACATCTGGTGTACATTACACAATGCATGTATATTAATGTAACTGCAAATATTATTTCACCTTTAAATGATCAACCTGTGCACAAAGTTGTTGACTGGATTTCAGTTTCAGACCATTGCCACTTTCTGATGCAGAAGGATAAAACTCTCCTATTATCTCTTGGCATAATTCCAAATTCTGTAATAGTCTATTCTTTTCAGTAATCCAGTTGAGTTCGTTAATACCACTGTCTTTTTTAACTTTAACCAGCTCTTTTGTAACATCACACAACTGATCTTGGGTATCTTTTAATCTGAAAGTAACAACAAAAAAGTTCCATCTACTGTCAGCATTAACACACGTTCAATTTCTTGAATGCGGCATCATATACTGTAATTAATACCAGGAAGAATATTCAGAGTGTTACAATTCAACACAACAATATTCTCTGGATCAACTAATAAGACACAAAATACTGTTATTCATTAACAATATACATAATTAAAGAATGCACGAAACCAAATACATAAAATATTTTTACATTAAATGGAATTAAGGATTAATGAATAAGAATGTTTCACGATGACTCTATACTTTTAAACAAATGGAGTCACCATCCTGTAGCCACAGATGTGGCTACATGTACCTGTTGGAGGCATGCAGTATTCAAATGAGCTCCAAGAGTTCATTTTCCAGAACTTTATCAATTTTCTGCAGCATACATAGTTTTATGCCCATCTTTTTGTCAAGATTTTATACAGCTAGGAACTATGAGAAGACTTGAAATACTGGCAACGGACACAGAAGAATACATTTAATTCATGTTATTTCATGCATCCAATATCAATGCAAATTACTCCCAGAAATAAATAAAGAAGACTGGAAACTGCAGTATTTTGAAGGCGGTGACAGTAAACTGCTAGGATGCCATTTCAGCAGAGAGATGTGCTGTATTACTGATAATTTCCTGTGTACAGTTTATGAAGTATGAAGAACAGGAGAGGATAAAAGTACTGCCATTTGCAAAATCAAAGTAAATTAACAGGAAAGTACAGGCATAACACGCGTACTATTGCCATCTCATTAGAATTTGCCATTTTGGGTGCAATTCCATATAACCTTGACTACATTATTGTTAATATTTTGGTGTCTTATATTCAATCATTACACTGTATGTTACTTCAACAAGTGTCAATTAGGTAACTTAACCTTTCAGAAAGAACAGAAACTTGGTCCCCAAGTCTCTTTTGTTCCACACTTCTTTCCTTCCAACTAATTTCTCTGTCTTTTAAGAGCGAGAGCACTTGATTCCGATGAATCTTAAAACGTTCTTCCAACTGAGCAGAGAGGGCGGTGGCCTCTTCACAGCCTCCTTTTGGATCAAGATGACCACTGACACCAGCTAAATTGTTACTTGTACCTTGTTTTAATCTGCCTGCAAAACATCAAAGTCCTCTTGAATTGTTTTATAACGTCTCTCACCGAGATTACGGAACCAACATATCTGAGCTCAAATGAGAGCCAACAAGTGGAAATGCCCACTGCCTTACATATATCAGAGGCAAATAAGGAACTTACCATTCATATCTCTTACATTGTGATTAAATTGCGATCGTTCTACCCGAGGTACAATTCTGTGCTGAGGAAGAGATGAGAGATATAATACATCATGTTCAGTCATACGATTCAGTGATAACAGGAATGCAATTTTTTTGTGATCCTCTGCCGCACGTATCTGTAGTGCAATGAAATAAAATCTCTTGGTAAAATTATTACTGGAAGCAAATCAACAAAACTTTTCCTATATGTGAAACCACAAAATATTCGTCATAATAAATATACCTGCAACCTATCATTTTCACTGTATAAACGCAGGACTTGTTCACGTTCCTGCTGCATATAAACTTGAAGGTCACTGACTGTTTTCTGCAATTTGGATACTTCAGAATTACGACGTTCTAAATCTTTCTGTGATTGGAAATTTAAATTGCTTATAGATTGGCATCTGCAAATGTAAATAAAACAAATTAAATATGGTCATCATAATACATTTGTGTTCCACCATATTCTACCTCTCATTGCCAAGTTCCACAAGAGGATTCTGGCACTTGGGGCAGCCTCAGAACTGTGTGCTGCCGAGAGCAAGTACTTATACTTATCAATGTGGGACGACCACTGGGGTGATTTAGTGACAGCATCTCCCAGAACTATTCTGCATACGCTTGCAAATTAAAATCGTCAATGCAAATCATTATCATACTGCAGCTTATACTTGGCTAAATTATCCTCACTAACATCATTCTGTACAGCGATTCCAAACTTCTTATGAAGGCTTGACATTTCCCTTGAAGTGTTTTCCACTGTAACCACATATGGGGCTGTAGTGATGTGAGTCCGAAAAGCCGCAGCTGTGATCAACAAACATGCTCTACATTGTGATTTCTACCATCAGAATCTGATGGGTGTAAAACTGTCACGTGAAAAGGAATACTGCCCATCTGATTATGTTACATAAGAAGCAGTCAGAATCATTACCAACATCAAACTGAATGCCAAGTAATTGAGAGTGTTTCAACAACTATGCTAAGACATGACGGGATCATGACAGCTAGTCTCTCACATCAGACCATTAAAAATGTGCTTTAGTAAATAAAAATGGGCAAACTTAACAGTCATCTACAGTATATTTGGTGTCTGAAGGCATTGGTACATAAACTGACATCACACTTAATAATGGATATGAAAAAACGGAACTTCAGCTCACACACAGAAGTTCAGATATTTAAATACTCTGCAATATTATGTCTGCAGATTTGTTTAGTAATAGACAGTGACTAAGTAAACAGTCCTATGTCAAGTTATATTATATAGCATTCAAATGTAAGCTACAAATTATAGAAAAGGTGTATTTCGAGGAAGTTAAAGCAGATAATTCCAGGCAATGTTCAAATCAGATATATGGCAGAATATGGAAATGGAGTGCCAATTTATATTCTGAAATAAGAACAAGGTGTGGCAAGTTATTCTACTGATGTGTAGTTCTTAAACGAACTGTGTGTTTAACTAACTAATATACATACTGATCTACTTTCTCCATCAGGTCTTGATAATCATTATTCAGTTGCAAAATTTTTTTTCTATAATGCAATAGTAGTTCCTTTGTTGGTGTTAAATGCTCAAGTTGTTCTATTGTTGGAACTTTTGTAGCATCATGTTGATAGGAATCTTGTCCACCCAGTGACTTGTCCACACGGCCAATGTGCCTCACTCCTGGTTCAGAGTTTCTTGTATTTGTGACATCATGATGACTGTTTGGATTCCTTACTGTGGGGAAATTTGGGGCAGAGGACTGCCCTCTACTCAATATCTTGTTACCAGCACACTGGTGGGATACTGTATCAGGTTCTGTCATGTTTTGCTGTCCATCCACATCAATGAATTTCATACTACAACTGGTTTTAGTCTTCATTGGTAGGTTAGTGCCACCTTGAAGCGGTGCATATCCACGCATGTTTGATTTATTTTTCTCACTATAACTTGAACCCCTACCTGCTTCCATTCTGTACAAGACTGCTAGAAAATATGAACAAATTTGAGGTTAATTCTAGGTCATTCCCTGTTCAACATTACAAACAACCTCAACTGAATTTCATTTGTAATTTATTATATTTAATCTGAAACTATGTCGATCAATCTTTACAAATATAAGTTGGCCGGTTTCGCTCTTCATATTTTACCATTAAAGCCTTCACAATACTAACACCATTATTCAAACATTTCAAATCTTGTGGACTTTCGTTGAGAATCAAGGTCCGCCTACGGTCACAGATAATTAAACTATCGTTAAAGAATGCTCAACATGATTGTGTACAATTCTCGTTATTAACTTAACAGACTGGCCAAATTAATTCGAAATACAAGTAATGATAAGAAGCTTGAGTCGTTTGTGTAATATTATAGAGCATAAGGAGTTTCAGTATACATAAATGTGCTGACATAAACAGGTGTGCAAGACGTAGCCGTAACACAGATAATAAAAACTTTTCCTTAAATAGAAGTAAACAATTATTAAGAACGCCACATATAATTTC
>NW_019060117.1:217468-253205 GCF_000696155.1 Zootermopsis nevadensis
ATTATGGCAGTACCAGGTTTGCAGCTCGGAGACCATTTACTAGTACAGTTTTTAATTTTCATACTTAAGTTCTGCAGTTATACCTAGGAATAGGGGATACGAGTGTTGTGAAGTGACATTTGATGCTTCACATATTTTATCTGGGGTATCTTGGGGGGGATATTACATCATTCTCTTGTGCTGATTGGATTTTGGAAGTTTTGTCTGTGCATTGGTTTCAAATTCTAAGCAACCGATCTTGCTGGACCCTGTCCACCGTCAGGGATTGTGACTAGCAGCCACAGCGTTTTGAGCAAGATGGTTTAATGGCTGTATGCAGAATTGGGTGAACCCTGTCCTTACACACCATGCAATAAATCTGATATTGAATTGAAACACATGCATTTCTGTCCTCAAATCGGTGCTGAGGTGAGAGTCTGGCTTCATATTCTGGTCACTTTTACCTGCAGGGAAGGTGCACTTTTGTTCATAGCATTTTTGAGAGATTACGTGCCAGTAGACTGTGACTGTGGCCATGTCCTTTGTTATCCTTCCGAACTTGCCAATGTCACATTTTAGCTGGTGCTGTGAATCTATCAATGTCAGTGAACGTGAAACTGAGAAACAAATGACATTGCTGTTTAGTAAGTAAGAAACGAAACACACGTAATAATTTTTAATATATATTTTAAGTGTAATGTCATTGTGGGTGAGTGTTATTGAGCCCTTCACGCACAATGGACATACGCGCACATGGACACATTTTGTGGTGCTCTGTTCTAGCTTGCCAAGTACGTGTGTCACAACTGTGGACGGGGGGACGTTGAAGAGTCGATGTTGTTATGCGACGGCTGTGACGACAGTTACCATACGTTCTGTCTCATGCCTCCACTTCTGGAAATTCCTAAAGGTACGGAGTTTTAAATTCTTTAAGAATGTGTGTAAGTTTATATAAGAATATGCAATGACTTATTATCTTTAAAGAAAAACAGTGGTGTAATATTAATGAAATATTTTAGTTAAACAAGCCACCATGGTTCTGGTTCTACTACAGACTCAGCATCAGTTAATGAGATGTTAATTTTGGAAATACATAATCAAAAAAAAGGTGCATATTTCTTAACCCTTGTAATTCATCTGTCGGCCACTGCAGGTTCCGCTAAAGTGCAACTGTTTGATCTGCTGGCCATCTCCATTACAAGCTTGTAATTTTTGTTAACTGAGTGAATTTCTTTCAGGTTTTGTTTGAACTGCAAACAGTTTCTTAACTCCTTAGCTGGAGCTGGAAACCTGTCTTTATACCTGGAGTTTTTATTTAGTGTTTTCATACAGTTCATGTCCTTTAAAATGTAATAGGTGATTGGAGGTGCCCTAAATGCGTCGCTGAGGAGGTGAGCAAACCGATGGAAGCTTTCGGTTTCGAGCAAGCACAGCGGGAATACACATTACAGCAGTTTGGAGAAATGGCAGATCAGTTCAAATCTGACTACTTTAACATGCCCGTTCATGTGAGTTGATATTGCCTTCTCATGCCTGATACATTATTCAGTAATGGCAGCGGAATTTGTTTTTATTATGACTGTAATTGTTCGTTTAATGCTGGGGCCACAGAAGGAAGTCTCGGGGATGGGTGGTGGTGGTGACAGGAATTGGAAGATTTCCCCTTTGTGCCTACTGTTATATTCCCCTTAAGCCTACATCTGTCAGCCCAAAGTGTTTGTTACTAGCGAAGTTCATCTCTACCAAGATTTCTTTGAGCAACTGCTAGATGGCTGACAGAAAGAACAGCAGAGTACTTTGGATTAGGTGAGTGTAACAGTTTGAGGGAGATGTGGAAGGGGTCAGTCCATGGGACTTCTCTATGTGGTCTTTGTCAGTGGTGTTTGTTTTTTCATTATAATTTACGTGTTCTGGTGCAAATTCTGTAGTAGATACAAGCAGTCAAAAGTACATACAGTTCATATGTGATACATCAGAACCATGATGATGACAGAGGTGGTCCCTGAATCGTCAGTTTCTTCAATTAACCGGTTGACGCAGCTGATCGCCGAGAAGATTTTATTGGGTTCCCACCAAGGCTTCATATCATATATTTCATATGTGATGGTTAATAATGTTTTTGAATGTTTATTTAATTATAAACATTGAAGACTGTTTTTTTTTAATTTGAAAGTACAGAGCTACCTTGATAACAGTGTAAAGAGAGTTTATAAAATTCAGAAAAAATTGTTTTCCATAAGCTGTGTTATGTCCCACAGCATACGAAGACAATCTGTTATGATAAACTCTGTGAAGGGAGGAATCGTTTGGACAGAAATTCTGATACAGAGATTTTTCCCATCTGTGGGCATGCATGCGACTCCATACAATTTGCTTTATAGAGTGATCATAAATAAGAGTATTTGCTGTGTTCTATTCTTGCATCACAATTGTATTTACAGTTGGTTCCCACGCCGCTCGTAGAAAGGGAGTTTTGGCGAATTGTTTCTTCTATTGATGAAGATGTTACGGTAGAATATGGAGCAGATCTACATACTATGGATCACGGATCCGGTTTCCCTACCAAGTCAACCCCAGATCTGCATCCTGTTGACCAAGTATGTACACGTATTTTAGTTACATTCTATATTTCTTTCAAATTGTTTGTCATAGTTAAGAAAATAATATCATAAGTGAAGTAGGGTTATGTAATATAACCTTATATAATGAGAATTTTTAAATTAAAAAAAATGTTCGTTCTAATAGGCACTTACAATATTATTGATATCATTATAACATAATTTAATTACACAATTTTAAGTCTGTCTCCTAACTTCCTAAATGTGTATCAGCAAGCAGTGTGGTTTAAAGAGGTAATGCCATTTGGGCATAATTTATCCTTTTTTGAAGTGGTTGTTGTGGAGGTAAGAAAACAACTGAGAATAAATGAGTCTTGTACTCAAAACTGACCATTTATTAGAGTTATTTTTTTGCAAGCAAGTTACGGACATTATTTGCTGTATGTCCACGGTGGTCTAGCGGTTAGAACGCTGGCCTCGTAATTCTGGGGTCTCGGGTTCGATTCCCGGCGGTGCCCGAATTTATAACTTGTGTTGGGCAAGGCCGTGGTCTAGGCAACACGGAGTTTTCCTCCGTGGCATCCCAACAATTACTCCATTCACACACAGAAGAAGGCAATGGCAAACCACTTCTGGATCATCTGCCAAGAACGTATATGAACAGGTCCCAGTCCGAGAAAAGGATGGAAGGATCCTGTTCATATGGACCTGTCATCAGACAGAACACTAAATAAATAAATAAATAATATAAATGTCCACATGTCCCATTCGCATTGTGCCTACAATTTGATGCTCATAAATATATTTTCGACAGCAGCCAGCCATCAAAAATCTCTTCCGAAAGGTGCATTACTTCTTATTCCTCCACTTTTACGAACATAATCGTGGTTGTCCATGTCTGTCTCTCCATCCATCGTTCTGTGTGCAAAGTGTCGTGTCTTTGCTATATTTTTGTTGATTTTGTTACAAGAATTTCGTTCATTGTGAAGCAATAACTTAACAATATTCGTTTCAGGAATATGCAAATTCTGGTTGGAATTTAAACAATCTTCCTGTCCTTGAAGGTTCAGTTCTGGGTCATATTAATGCAGATATATCTGGGATGAAGGTTCCATGGATGTATGTTGGTATGTGCTTTGCGACTTTCTGTTGGCACAATGAAGATCACTGGAGCTACTCCATAAACTATCTTCACTGGTAGGTTGTTTTGAAACGTGGGGATTGATAATAAGCTTGGGACTGTAAGTGGTAGTGTTAGTAACGTACGTTCTGTTAGCCACTCTGTATTGATTGTAGGAACAGAACCAGTAACAGCAGTTACATGCTTACAAAATGCGATGATTGTGTTGATTATGATTGGAGATACCTGTTATTAATGTGAAATATGTTTTATTTAAGGGGTGAGCCAAAGACGTGGTATGGTGTGCCTGGTAACAAGGCAGAGGCATTTGAGTCCTCGATGAAAATGGCGGCACCTGAACTCTTCCAGTCACAGCCTGATTTACTGCATCAACTGGTTACAATTATGAATCCAAATATACTTATGCAAGGAGGTAAAATGAAGTTAATATAAATTTTAAAATTGGATGCCTGAGATATTGAAATAGAAGTTTTGATTTATTCTCATATTGAACAATGCTGTGAGAGACAACAAATTTTTTCTTGACTGCAGTTTGACACAGTTTTGTTTGTAGATGACGAGCCTCCACGCTGGTTGCGGTTCTTTCTTTACATTCATATTCTTTGTAATCCCCGCAACTTTTCTCTTCATCATACGTGCACTGCACTGCTTCAGGGTTTGCTCTCCTTGCATACGCAGAAAGAACCGTACACCAGATGGCTCTACTGCTAGTCGGAGAAAACCTTTCATATTTGTATATGGAAACTGATACTTTTTGGTAAAGGACAGAACCCAGATGGTGGTGATCCGACCATCCACTCCTCGGAAATTATAGATGGAGATGTGTGATTACGTTGTTTAACGCAGGTGTACCAGTTTGTAGGACAGATCAACATGCCGGAGAATTCGTAGTAACTTTCCCAAGGGCATATCATGCTGGTTTCAACCAAGGATACAATTTTGCTGAAGCTGTCAACTTTGCGCCAGCCGACTGGGTGAGTAAGCTCTTGTCGATATAGGTAAACATTTACTTTTTCATAATGGGACCTATTAATTAACCTGTAAAATGTTTATCAGATGGAATAATGTTGGCCATAAGAATCACATTTAAATTAGAAACTTACAGATGGTGCCAACTCACAACGGATGCTGCTCTTTTGATATTTGCTGCATTTCCAGATTGTAGTTTCATAAGCAAGTGCGCTGTGCCACTAAATATATGAGAATGCTGTGCTGATGAAGCAGAAAGCATAAAACAACATTAATTATAATAGTATCTTATTTATTATCGTTTCATCATGGTTGTCTCATATGTAACTTGGTTAGTTGGTGAATCATATTTTGTCTTAAATTATTGTTTTTCTCTTTGATTTTACTATGAGTGGTTTCCATTTGTTTTATAATTTTCTATTGTTTTTCAAATTATCTAATGTCTAGTAGTTAAGTTAGCTATCTACATACAGTTTATTTGAATTTATTACAGTTAAAAATGGGGCGTGAATGCATCAGCCACTATTCCATGTTACGTCGGTTTTGCGTTTTTGCTCATGATGAACTCGTTTGCAAAATGTCTTTGGAACCAGATGCTTTAGATCTTACTGTAGCGGCTGCAACATATCAAGATATGTTGCAAATGGTGGACAGTGAAAAGAAAATGAGAAAGTCACTTCTTGAATGGGTAAGATTTTCTTAACTTATTAACTCTGTTTGTAAGATTTGAGGTTTTCATGGCGGCGAGTCTGAAGATTGCTGTCGTCTGGGTTGTTGCACCGTGTAGTCTGGTAGAAGCTTACCGACGTTTCGAAGGTCCTTGCTGCCTCCATCAGCATCAGTAGCAAGGGCCTCTGAAATGGTAAACTTCTACCAGACTACACGGCGCTACAACCCAGAAGACAGTAATCTTTAGTCTCTGTTCATTTAGCTTTCTTTGGGGGGTGGATGTCTTGAAGTATTTTAAGTGTAGGTGGATATTTTCTGTTGAATAGAAGATTGAACTGTGTTTGAACAAAATGGTTGGTGGTCCCTGTTTAATGATTGACAAGGCATTTGAAACATTTTCTGCATGTTTCATTTAACATTATTAAAAGTATTTGATAAATAAACAAGAATTCAATTCATTCAATTCAAAGAATAAACATCACATATCTGTTACAGTGATCATCTGGTTGTTGTTGTTGTAAAGAGAAATGATCACTGTTCATTCTGAGAATCATATGAATCCCATAAATAGACTCCATGACCGAAGTGCAGAATGACCAACATAAATGACAGAGGCTGATTTTTATATGCTTCTGTGCGTCTACTGTCACATGCTGAGTGAGCCAATCTGTTCCGGAGAGTTAGTGTATAAAATAAGTTATTTAAAGCATGAAGCTGACGTAATTTGTAACTGTGTATATCTGTGCCACCCACCTTTGTTTGTGTCAGTTTGATAGCGAATGTTAAAACACGTGGTATGTATGTTTACCATTATTTCTAAAGGGTTAACAGACACATGATTTTCAAAACTGAAATTACCGGTGACGTTTATGTTCTGTTGAATTTCAGGGTGTGACCGAAGCCGAAAGGGAAGCGTTTGAATTGTTACCTGATGACGAGAGGCAATGTGAAGTGTGCAAGACTACTTGTTTTTTGTCTGCAGTAACATGTAGTTGCAATGCAGAACATTTGGTTTGTCTTAGGCATTATTCAAGCCTGTGCTCCTGTCCGCCAGACAAGCATACACTAAGGTTAGTGCTTTGGGGTTCGGTTTGTGATGAGCGTGCTGGGCGAAACGGACTCTGGGTTGCCGTGTGTGTCAGTTTGTCCACCACAGATGCAACATGGATTGCCTGGGCCATGAACCCGTTCTTCTTGTAGTCGGAAACCAGTAACTAATTCCCTGAGCACTGACATGGCCTGGTACATGCTGTACTTACACTTGAATTCAGAAATGGTATCTTTTATGTAGTGTTCCTCTTGTTACAGGTATCGGTATACATTAGACGAGTTGCCTGTCATGTTACATAAGTTGAAGCTACGGGCAGAGTCCTTTGATAATTGGGTATCAACTGTAAAAAATGCATTGGATTTAAATTCTCCGAAAAAACTAGGTAAGAGTATTTTATATATTGTGAATTACGGAGTGATATGAAGTCATAATTTTATGGCATGTGCTGGGGAATAGACGGAGGATGTGGCGTGCTTGAGCTGTCATGCTTGCAACGTCTGCCAGTTCACTGAGAACAGGAAATGGAATGAGTCAGTGACATGTTGTTACTGTTTTCAGCCAGGACTCCCTGGGTTAAAAAAAACAACAAAACCACAGCAGAGTCTAATGAGACGTACATGATTTCTACGCACAGTGTGCAACTACTTTCTTAAAATGCATTTCAGCCAGTAACTATATTTTAAAATATGTGACTTAACATTGTTTCTGCAACCACTGATTAAAATATATGTTGGGAATTATTAATAATTTATGTGATGATTATAAATGTTATTTATAATATTAATGCTAATCTTAATATTATATGACTTCACATGCCCATACGATCACTGTATTTTTTCATACATGCACCTTTTGTGGTAAATAATTGTATAAGAGAATCTGAAATAAGTGTCAGAGGATTAGAATCATCACCGTTATTACATTATCATGATATCAGATAATACTACATGATTAAATATTTTTATTTAAAATTTCTAAAAAATGTTTGAGAAGAACTTCCTGTAAAATACTTTAAGTAAACAAGATATAATTTCTAATAGTTGACATCTGTTTCCCAGACCTTACAGAGGTTAAATCATTGTTGCAAGAAGCAGAACAAAAGAAGTTTCCTGAATCGGAGTTGCTGCAGGCATTAATGCAAGTCGTCACGGAAGCCGAGAAGTGTGCAAGTGTTGCCCAGCAACTTTCCTGCAAGAAAGTTCGGACACGGTAATTTCTCTTCATTCAGTGTGAAAATATGTGAAGAGCATTTATTCTACATTTACAGTTTTCACATCATCATCTTCTTTTACAGAACACGGCAGACCATAGAAGCAAAGTACAAACTGACAGTCGAAGAGCTGTCATTATTTTATGAACAAATAGAAAGTTTACCATGCACGATAAGGGAAGGTGAAGGAGTGAAGGAGTTACTCGATAGAGTTAAAGATTTTCAGACGGAAGCAGCTGAACTTTTAGGCCAAGAAATGCCAGAGTCGCAATTGGTGGATAAATGTATAGAGAACGGCATTGTATTGGATATTGAACTGTCAGAAATTCCGAAGCTGAAGCAGGTAATGTACATTCTGTTTTGTTGTCGCCTTCGGATGTAGGGCGAGTTGAAAATAGTTCCAGTTTTTATGAGCACAGTACTGCAAAAAAAGAAATGTTTTCTGTAAAAGTTTTTGAGTTTGATCGTAATCATTCTTTGTGTAATGCCGACAGTTCTTCTTTGCTCCTTTTGTATTTGTGTCTTTTCACAGTTTTACTACCCCTCAGTCACATCTCCCAAATCCCATTCAGCCGTGTTCCCGCTGTATAAAAAACATGACCAATTCAGAGGGTTCTTTTTGGCATCCCAGAAAAAGCAAAGAATTTTGAGTAATATTTCGAGATCAATAGCAGCAGTTGATGTTGGTCGGAAGCGGCGTTGTTTAACCGCATAGATTATATGTGTTACATAAAATATATTTGTCATGTGTTTGATGGAAAATTTTCTGTCTCTCTTTGTTGCCGTAAATGTAATGTGAGTTAAATAGCACAGAACTTTGTGTGTTTGTCACGTCATGTTTTTTTAGACCTTGGCCCAGATGAAGTGGCTAGAAGACGTGAGAGATTTGCAGGAAGATTCGGAGCAGGTTACTTTGGAGTCACTCAGAAAGCTGCTGAATGTCGGTGTAAGTTTGCCTCCGCACGCAATAGTAGAGAAATCGATGGCTGAGCTTCAGGATCTTCTGACACAGGTGGAAAAGTGGGAAGAAAAGGCCAAAGTCTGCTTACAAGCAAAGTAAGTTATTAGTTGTTGACTGTCGTTACGTATACCAGATGAGTTAGATATATTTTAATGGTGACTTATGTTCCATGTTTGATTTATTTTTATAACTTTTCTTAGATTTATGAACAGGATTGTCTGGTATTTTAAAGACTACGACCTCTTATAGTTTTAGTCGCTCAGACGTTCGTTAGCGATGCGATTGTGAGTGAGCCCCTGAGTCTGATAAAATACCTGAATTTATTCATATTTAAAACACTTAGATGGCATGTGATTTAGAATGTATTGATGCAAGCTATATCAGAACTAAGTTACTAATTCGGACACGTTATTAAAATAAGTTCATTAACATCTAAAGCTTGTCTGGATTTATCTGGTTTCTGGTGCTGTATAAATATAACCTACAGGCTTGCATTCACTCATGGTGATAAGTATCAAGACGGCTGGCTATTTTCTCAGTTGTAGCGCCATCCATCTTTGATCATCAGGACGATGAACATGACATTACTGTTGGAAAGTATTTATGTAGGGCCATTCTACCATATTTCCTTGGTTTTCTCAACTAACATTTTGGTTTCTTTTGCTCCATAGATCCCGGCAAACGATCTGCACTATAGAAACAATCTTGAAGGAAGCAGAGGCAATTCCAGCTTTTCTACCAAATATTGGAACTTTAAAAGATGCCCTCAAGAAAGGAAAAGAATGGTCCTCAAAAGTAGAAACAGTTCAGGTATGGTTCTGTATGTGCAAAAACCGCAGTTACGTCTTGGTTCACGTGTCTGTAGCGTTGGAGATGTTACCATTTGTACATAATTCTCTTTGGTTGTTTGCTGTTTTTGCAGACTTTATTGTACAGTGAAAGTATCCAATATATGCAGTTTTGTTTTCTGGAAGTTTTTTTTTTTCACATTTCACGTTAAACTGTTTTATAAGAAAATGCGAAAACACTTTTCTCCTGGTCAGACTATGTGCGCTGTGCTCATCATACACATGCTTTCTCTGCCTTTTAATTTTCAGACAGCACAGTACATTGGGGATCCTATCTGTAAATGATTTTTCCTTTTATTGTTTGTTTAGAGGGCTGAAAATTTTCCGTACATGGATGCGCTGGAGTTACTTGTTAACAAAGGGCGAAATATTCCTGTTCGTCTGGAACTCCTTCCACAACTGGAATCACAACTGAGTGGTGCCAAAACATGGAAAGATCGAACAGCTCGTACCTTCCTTAGGAAAAATTCGCATTACACACTAATGGAAGTAAGTAGTTACATAATTTTTGTAATGAAGTGCTGTATCAGCATTCGATTTATGTGATCGTGTATGAATTAGAGATTTACAACTGCCGTGTGTGTTCTTTGCCCAATCACTCTTGTTTTATTAGCAAAGTTGTATATATGTCACCTTAATATCGTGTTAATTGTTCGCTTTGTTCTTTGTGTTTTATGAAAAGCACAGTATATGCACAATTTATAAATTTTCTTTACTTCGTGGGAAACTATTAAGGTCATGATTTCATTCAATGTCTTCTGTAGGCATTGTCTCCAAGGGTTGAAGTGGGTGTGTCGGCTTTGAAACAAAAGAAACGTCGTTTCCGTGAAGATAATTCAGCTCTTTTGATTGCTCCAGTTGTTTGTGATGTTAAGTTGGATGGAGATGTAGATCCTGCTGCTGTGGTTGCAGCTTTCAAGGTCAGTAACACTTGAATTAGATTTGTTTCAGTAATATAATTTTGTGACACATGACCTTAATCTAACTTGTGAGATTTGAGGTTTTTATGGCAGCGACTATGATGAATGGATGGAGCAGGAACCTCTGAAATGTTTGTAAACTTCTACCAGTCTACACTGTGCAACAGCCCAGAAGACATCCATTTAACCAATCATATTTATTTCCAATTCATTTAATATGGCACATAGTAAACATAAATGTTTTTATGTACGTGTGTGTTCGCTTCTACCAGATGTTGGCTAACCCTGCTTTCTAATATTTATAATTTGTTTTCCGTGTATTTTTGGGGAAAGTGTGAAGAAGGTACTTTATAAAACTCTTTATGTTAATTTCAGCTTATTAAGATTTGAATGCCCATATATTCAGTAGGTAGTTTTAGATATGTTTAAAATAAATGTTTATATTTGCATCTTTACTGTTACCAGTAGTGTTTTCTCATCCATAAACTCCTACTTTTTCCTCTCGTCTTCGCAACAGCTCAATTGTTAAAGTTTCCTGAATTATAATAGTGTATACAACCACACTTTAGCCTGTGATAAAATCCTCTCAGGTGACCATCTGTGTCAGCTCGGAACAGGGGATTCTCTGTCCCCATTATTACGGAATGACATTTTGGAGACTCGAAGAATCCCTGAAACGTCGGACTTGTTTTCTGAGTTGGTGCTGCTGGCTTCCCTAGGAGATTTTACCTCTGTTAGTCGCCACATAACCTTCAAGTCGTGTACACATAAGCCTGTGTAAGCTTATTTTCTCCCTCCCAAGAACTTCCCTTATTGTTATTTTTATGTGAACATACTGACATTTTCTTAACAGTTAAAAGGTGTAACCTCCAGAACATGAGTTTGGACTGTTATGATAGATGTGGTACTTGTGGTAGGTATTTTGCAGCGTTATAGGAGCTAACAGTCATAAAATACACTTTCAGGGGGCAGAGGAACAGGAGATGGTTGCAATGCGTGCTCTGCGTTTAGAAAATCTAAAGAAGAGAGTTAATGATACAGGAGAAGCCAAGTATTGTGTATGTCGTCGCGGGGTTTCGGGATTTATGTTGCAGTGTGAATTGTGTAAAGACTGGTTCCATGGTAGGTATATGATTATTCCATTTTGTTTAAATTCTTTTAGAATTTGCCATCGGATGTAAAACTAGACGTCTACAAGGGGTTTGTTTGGTAGTGAATCTGGTTAGTCCTTGAGAGATCCATATAAACATGCGTGGTGGCTGATTAAACCACAGAAACATTGGAAATTTCAGTAATCATTGAATGATAATGTAAATATTGCTTTCTGCCTACGAGATGCCCATCATTTACCATTGCCTCATAGGAGTTTTTTTCCCCCAGAATTGTCCTTTTTGAGAATGCATTACCTGAAGTTTTGAATGGCTGTAGGCTTTAAGATGTCATGACGTTAAGCTAATATTATGTTGTGTTGCAGCCACATGTGTTCCCCTTCCAAAGAGCACCAGCAACAAAAATAAGCAGCAGACTCCGGCACAGCAGTTAGTTGCCGCCGCATCCAGAGAGCTGAAGTTCCTTTGCCCGTGCTGCTTGAGGTCTCGTCGACCTCGTCTCGAAACAATTCTTTCTCTTCTTGTATCTCTTCAGAAACTTCCAGTTCGTATCCCTGAGGGCGAAGCTCTTCAGTGTCTCACAGAGCGGGCAATGAATTGGCAGGTATGCTTGTTTTTCAGGAAATAAGAACCGGGTAAATTTACTGGAGGATTCCCCATTTTGGAAATGTCTGATTCTCATCTACTGAGAACTTGTTCTGAATTCTGCTCAGGGACTGACTAGTGAAAAAGAATTTTGTGTTCTTTCTCATTTCCTCCATGAAAATATCAGATTAAAACTTAAAGTAGCCCATTACTACTTCCAATCAGATTCTTTATCATTCATCATATGTATTCATTGTACTGTGTCATTTGATGTTGTACAACCTCAGTAGTTGATGCATTTATAATCGAGTAAACAACAGTGAAAAGCATGGTCTTATGCCAAGAACTGGTTTTAATCATTGTTATGCTTCTAGAGGTGCAGCAGCTGTGATTATTAATCTGTTATTGTGAGATACAAAAGTTTGCCCTTTTATGCTGAATAAATTGAAGGTACAGTATTTTGAAATAAAGCGTGAAGGTTAATAATCAGAGACGAGTTTTCTCTCGTGTAGGATCGCGCCCGTCAAGCTCTTGCTACGGAAGAACTTGCGTCTGCTCTTGCGAAGCTCTCTGTCTTGTCACAAAAACTGGTGGAGGCCGTTGCGCGCGAGAAGACTGAGAAAATTATCAGCAGTGAATTAAAGAAAGCTGCCAGCAATCCTGAGCTGCATCGCCGTGTGCAGGCCATTTCATCTCTCAGTGGTGTGCAGAGCGAAGATTCTCTGGGATCGCAGTCGAGTCCGCCGCATCTGGTGAGTTGCTATCATATCCTGTTTCAGCAAGATTTCAGGTTCTCACAGTGGACATTATGAATAAGACTGTCTTACGGGATGTTGTGGCGTGTAGTTTTGTAAAAATTCACGTGTTTCAGAGGCGGCAGGCGCCTTTGAAACGTCTGCGTGTTTCTACGAGGCTACATGACGCATCGTCCTAGGAGGTGGTTGTCTTCATATCCTGTTTCTCATAAGAGGTTTAATAAAATGCAGTTATTCGTGTATCGTACAACAAAATGAACTTATATTTTAAAATAGTTCTTGCGTTTTGAAGTATCCAGCTCAATATAGATAAATGTTTTAGTTTTTAGTTTTGTTTACAAGTGTCCTGCTAAACAGTGGAAATTAACATATTATTTGTACCCATGTCGAAACTTGGAGTTTGGTTATGTTAGAAGAAACATGCTATTAAGTATTATCTGTGATACACATTTTTTTATTTTTTAAATTATATGTCATTATGTAACAGGATTTCAGTGTAATATACTTCTATTTCTGTCTTATTGAATGCTTATTTGATTTTTGTATCTCAAGGGAGAATCAAGTGGCGTTGAAACAGAAGCTGCTGTTGACTGTTTGCATGAAACATTGGATCAAGCGAATGATCAGCCTCATAGCTCATTTCCTCAAGATGATGACGACGATGTTGATGATGAAGATGATGATGATTCCGTGTTGACATCGGCTAATCTGAGAACAGACGAAGATGATGATTCACATTATGAAGAATGCAGTAATCCTTACAGTAATTCAGAACATGCTTATTCCTCAGGTATATGTTTTAAACTGAAAAATTCATAAAATTTGTATCTGAGTTTTGTAGATTCCAGTTTATTTGATTCAGACATAATTCTTAACAGACGATCACAGTTGTCTCTGTGAAAATTATCCAATTTAGCAATGACATTACTTTATTTTTACCATTTAGATTCATTCCACTTACAACATTGTTGATTTGGAGTTCTGAGCAACTTTGTATTTGCTTGATTTTATATACAGTTGTCATTTTTCTTTGCTGGATAAAATTTCATGCGTGTAGTTCTTACGGAAGAAAACCGATGCTGAGAAGAAATTTCTGCAATTCACAGCTTCAAGACTGGGATTAGGAGGCTGCAAGAAACATATTCGCAAGACTCCGTTAGTGCCACGACAACTGGCACAACCAGTTTTGGCTCTCAGTGAAATGGCCCGAGCTCAGCTTGAAGAACTGATGATGGAAGGTGATCTCTTGGAAGTTTCTCTTGATGAAACGCAACATATTTGGAGAATCCTTCAAGCCACTAAACCTCGTCAAGAAGAGAAGTTCCCAGATTTTGAAGTAGGTGTCATGTTATTTAGTAGTGTATTGATTGTGAAGGATCAGTAATGTTTGAATAGATAATCCTTCAACTGAAAGATGCAGTGCCCCTCTGGTGTGTACATGTATTGTGAGGGGGGACACTTACTTATTCTTATGTATTATTAGCTTCTTGTACACATTTTTTATTTTGTTCTTATTAGTGAATATCTTGCTGCCTTGGATTCATCTGCGGTCATACCAGTGAAGTATAAATTAACATCTTACTTATTTTTGAGAATTTTGGACAAACGTGAGGTACAGCTGCGTATCTTAATAAGTGTTGTAGAATGTGACTTTGCTGTTACAGGAGCTGGAGCATGAAATATTACAGAGTAAAATGGAGAAACAGAAACTGAAGGACAGACGGAAAGCCAAGAAACGTACGCAGGAAGAAATAGAGTTTGCGAGTGGGAGTAAGAAACTTAAGGTTAAAATAGGAAAAGAATTTGAGGAAAGGAATAAAAAATGGAAGGATAAGAAGAAATTGAAAGAACAGAAGGAGTCTGTGAAGAAAGTACGTAAGGTACTGTTCACCCGAATCTAGACGTAAAACACGTTACAGAACAGTACCCTGTATTTGAAGCACAATATGTAATAAGTATTGTATTGTTTAATGCCAAAAAAAAAAATGCTTGTTTTCAGATGAAGAGAAGAGTTGAAACATTAGACAAGAAAAAATCTTGTCCTCGCGTGAAAAAAACCAAACAGGAGTCCACAGATGATGACGAAGACTGTGCTGCGCCCACCTGCCTCAGACCAACAGGTAATGGAATATGAAAGGTTCTTGTATTTTAAACGGGGTTACTGTAATTCATGTTGTGTAAATGTAACCTCCATGGGAGTTTGTATGGTAATGTGGGTGGTCATTGCATACAGCTTCATAACAGGAAACTCCTTCACATGCATTCTAACCTTAATTTTGGACTCTTTCGTGCCAGGTTTGTTGAATTGAGTATATCATGATTAGGTTACGTATTGTGTTTGAATGAGTGAGTGTAAACACACCATTTCATTGTTAAATAATATAAAATTGCTATGTTTATGACCTTACAGCTGACAAGATGGTGATGATGAACTAATTTAATTAATGTGGTTAATTGTTAGATGTAATTTGTTTATACTTTTGTGAGAGGATATTTTTACATGGCATCCTCGAACTCTAAATATGCTTTCCTCGTTTTTCAGGACATGAAGTGGACTGGGTCCAGTGTGACGGAGGCTGTGACAAGTGGTTTCATTTGCATTGCGTCGGTCTCGATAAGGACGATGTAAATGAAGATGAGGATTATATATGCAAGAATTGCACGGTGCAGGAACACGAGCAAGAACATGACCAGGACGACGGCAACCGCGTTACGGAGGAGGAAGTAGATTTGTCTCGTGTGAGTAAAACGAAAATATCGCCTTGATCCATATGAGTGAATTGTCTTAAAGTACAACAAAACAAATAAAAATGCTGTATGAAGTACTAATACAGTAGAATGTATAGTACAGTATGAACCAAATGTAAGAATGACTTTATTAGTTCTTAATGTGTATCCTGGTATTATCGTAGAAAGCATTGTCTTCGAATCCTGTTTTGTGTGACGTATCTGTAGCAGTCTTTCAAGTTTCTTAAAAATGACTGCGTATTGATCGGAATTCACTGTGGTTTCCTCAGGTAAGAAATCAATAAATTAATTTCCCTTCTGTTTCCAAATTTATGTATTGATATTGTTGAGGGGGTTTGATTGATCACTGGATTTTATTTTATGTATTATGTTCCTTAATAGGTGAAAATGGAACTGAATAATGTGGATGAAAGTATGGGACTGGATGCGCTGCTGTCGTTGGCTAGCGGCTTGCCTAGTCATGATTCATCATTGGAGGATCCCCTGGCAATGAGTACTGGTGACTGGGTTACGTCAGGATGTCACGGAAATGAATACGGAGAGGGTGAGAAGGACCTTGAAGAATCAACCTCAGGACCTTCAGTGTCTGCATTTTCTTCTCCCTCTGGTGTAAACGTATCTAGTGTTTCCGCAGTTGAAGAGGTACTGCCTACCAAGGAAACTACACTGGAACTCTGTGTTGCTGGTGATGACAGTAGTTTTTCAAACAAGACTGAAGGAGGCGGTGTAATAGAGCACTAAAATTTTTTTTCAGTGTCAGAGACCTCATGTCTTCATTTGAAGGGCTGGCCGTGGAACTGGTCGGCAGTCTTAACAGTCTGTATGTAGGGCTAAGTGGGGGAATAAATATTTTCCAAAGTATGTGGAGAAGATCATGACAAATTAAACTATTAAAATGACATTTGACATTCTGTTATAAGTTTGTGTGGAGTGGCGTTTCACCATTACCAACATCAGAATATCTGCAAAACTTATGATAGTGTAGGGTGTGTCTTGGCAGGATTATTGACCCTTAAGTATTTTATTCACTTATATGTCAGGAGTTAAAGTCACGAAACTGAATCGTCTGTGAAAATCTGTTTAAATAATTATGGAAATGTGTCGCTACGCTGTTTGCCAGTCAGTACATATTTGTTTGCTAGCACCTGCCACCTTTACTTCTTGTTTTCTCTCTTCCCCAGACTTCAGTACCACTTTCCTCCACATCTCTTTTATTTCCATTATTATCTCTCTCCTCTGTACCTCCAAATCACTCTTCTCTGTTCCTTCTGCCCATATACCTCAGAATTTGAACACATTTTTTCACACTTCTTCCGTTTCATTCCTAACTATAAGATGCGTATTCCACTGGCACGCAGTTAAGAGGATATCCGAGTTTAAGACGGGGACAAAACTTTGGAATTGGTGTGAAATTACTTCAGATCCAAATGCAAGTGCTCAACAGTTGCTGCCCACAGCATCCTTTATCTCGTAAATTGATTGAGGGCAAAACATTTGGTTCTAATTTAACTGGCCTTCGTAATCCCACCATAATCGTCATGGTGTAGATGATCTTAATGGCCATAGGAAATGCTAAATTCCATACAAAAATATTAATTTTAAAGTTTAAGAAGACAGATAAGAGGTCCCTTCCTCTAGAGGGGTATAACTTAACTTAACAGAAAGTTATGTAGGATTTGAGATTCTCACTGTGGTGAGTCCAAAGATGGCTCTCTTCTGGATCGTAACCCCGTGTAGTCTGGTAGAAGTTTACCGACGTTTCAGAGGTCCTTGCTGTCTTCATCATCGGGACTGTGATGATGGCAGCAAGGGCCTCTGGAACACAGCTAAAATTCTACCAGACTGCACGGTGCTACAACCTGGAAGACAACCGTCTATAAGTCTAGACTTCTTATTCATACATCACCTCCCCTTTACAGCAGAATCTAGGTAAAAATTGGATGTATTACCACAGAATGTAGGAGGAAGGATTTGAGTATGGAGCTAAACTTCTACTCTCAAATCCCCTCTGAAGAGAAATGACAGGGAATTTTGCCATTTTACCTGGCTTTATCGAAGAGTCTGCTTTCATTGCTTGCTCCAGTACCTTCATACTGATGTGCAGTATGTGTAAAAATGTTTAGTAGTAAGAAAGATTAGATTTATTTCCTTTTTATGTTCATGGAAATATGAACATACACACTATATTAGGGTTTCGCTGGAAATTGAATTCAGACATTTTCAAACAGTAGTGTTTTAAGTATTTTTATTTATCTTATAATATGATGGAGTGATAGTGGTTAATAGATGTGGAACGTGTGTTCAAGATTTAATTACGAAGGAGGCGAGGGAAAAGTGTCTTTGTACACACTTATCCCATCCATTAATCCAAGCAGCCATATAAATTGTGACTAAGCAGCGTTGTTTAGTTTCGGAAAATTTTTACCGTGTTCTTCAGAATGCTTGGGTTGTAGATGGAATTATTCATTTATGACCATTTTCATTGCCTGTGAAAATGTCACAGAGAAATTTATTTTCTTTTACTTGGAAACAGAACAGGACAAATCAAGTAAATCCATTTTCATATGGGGAAATGTTATTTGTTAAGTAGCATAATGAAATTAGACAGTTCTATTTCAGTGTGTGAAGCATGCCTATAATTACTTTCTGTAATCAATGTGTGTTCAATAAAAATGTCTCCCGTTCCATCTCATTTTGTACATGTGCTGTGTTTTCTCTAGGCTGACTAGTGCAGTAGAAGGGTATTATAATGTGAATATGTGTATTGTGGCGGACCATCATCATCGTGGCATAAAGTTTTGATGCTTTTCGGGCAGTTATGGCCTTGGAATATTGTACTTGACATACTTCATGGTAGTTCTCTGAATTGTAGTACCTTTTGTTCCTGTACATAAAAATACCATGTCACATTAATGGAGTGCGGAGTGGATGACTTTATATGACTTCGTCCATGTTTTCCTCTTCCCGTATCTTAGACATTTTGTAACGGGCAATAGAATCAAGTCTTCATACTGTATTGGTTTCCAATACATCAAGAAATATCCTGATTATTTTCTAGACTTTTCCTTACCATGCTTGTAGCCCCATTATAATAATGTATAAATGAAAGTAGTCATTTATTTTTAAGTAGGCAGAAATTTATTTTCTAAAGCATGTTGTTGTGCTGTTTTTTTTAAGTGTAATTGTCCTGTTCTGTCAAAAAATCCCTTTTTATTGATAGTTTTAACAACCTGTAAGGAAGCGAGTTACATATACTCTATCCTAAATGTTGGTCCTATAGTTATTTTCACAGATTTGATTAAACATTATATTTTAATACTCGTGTGTGTAGTTTATAAATCCATACAGCAACAAAATTTGATAAGTTTAAATCTATTACGTGAGAAGCAAAATGACATTGATTAAGTAGAGTGTTATCCTGAATCAGGATTATTATTTATGCTCTGGTCTTTGTCAACAAAAAAGAAAACTTAATCTCAGTAGATAATACTTTATTGTTTTATAAACTGGTCTTATGAAATTTCTAATATAAAGTATGGCCTTTAGTGTTATTTTTTCATACATATTATCTCACTTCAGCCTGTCACATAGGTGGACTCAACACTTTTCATTCTATGGGATACAGATTTGATGTAATTTTATTAATGAGTAACTTATTGTTAATGAAACTTTCATACTTTTATCTATAGAAATCCCATTGAAATAAACCACTAATATGTCTGAATTGTTGCAATAGATTTTTAAGAAAGTAGTTCGTTCTAGGCCACTAGAAGAGACAAAAATGTTACGCTAACTGTTAAACAGTATTGGAGATAAAATTGCAGCGCAGTCCAGTTTGTTGGACACATGCGCCTTAAACAGTAAATTTAAATAATACATCTTGGATTAGACAGATTCCTTATTCAGAATTACAGCAGACCATACATTAACAGTTCTTCCTTTTCTCTTTTATTTTCATTACCCCATTTTTATAGTCTTTTTCCATTTTCCGAAAAGCTGGGCTAGAAAAGTAAAATTTGATATGCAGTTTTTTATCTACTGATTGTTAACTGGAGGTATGTCAGTGCTGAACTGATGAACATAAGAAGTAGGAGTTACCAAATTTAATTAGAAGAAAAGTAAAATGTTTGGGTATAATGTGCTCGTTATCATACATCTTTATTATATTACATGGATCCATGAGTTAGATAACAGTAGGATGTGGAATAAGTTGTAATAATACATGTTACAAATGCATCAAACCATTACATACAGTAAATAAATTATACTACCTGTTCATATTATACAAAGAAAAGAAAACCTTGAAAAAACAATAGGACATATTTGTGAACATTAGGAATTTATCAGCAGAGTAAAAGGAGTGTTATTAGCAGCAGAGGGAAGGTATTACACTTGCTGACTTCTCGTTTGCAATCAATGAAGCCTCGTAAATCACATATTGTTTATATCGTTAATAACACCTGAAGTAATACAACACAGTTTACCACAAAGCTAAAGTATACCTACATAAGAGACTATGATACTGTGTCAGATTTTACATGTATGTCCATCTACCCACATGTCGGCCACAATGAGTTGAATGTGCAGCAGTACGAGAACCTTTATTTCTCGATGACATTCAGTGATTTTTGTTCTTTATAATTTTTCACATTCGTAGTGGGATACTGAGTAATTATTTCCAATTTCAGTGGCACTGCTGGGATAATTGTTTCTAATCTTTGAATGTGTGGACTACATTATTTACACATTAGGCTGAGAATTCTTATACATGTGCATATAACAAAGAAATTAATTTTTTTGTTATTGGTAATTTGCACCTTTGTCAAATGATGCTATTATATCAGTGCTGCATTTTTCCCCATCTGACTGGAAAAAAAACTAGGGAGAACTTGGAGAATAGTTTTGAATTAATTTATTCAGTTTGTATTAAATTTAATTATACTATTAAACATATGTTCTGGGTTTGTCTTTGCCAGACATGTGCTCACTATTTCTGTATGTTGCAGTGTCTTGTCTTGGGAACTGAGATTATAAGTTGAATTACTTGTATTTAATTACTTGAATTACAGATTATTTTCCAGATGTGACAAAATATAAAACCTTTTTAGTTCAGTTTTTGTGATTTTTGAACGTAAGTTATGTACACTATACCATATAAAAGTTGTCTTCATATAAACGGTTGCATTATCATCACCAAGAGATTTTAGGCTTTGCTTACATGTTTTGTGTTGTGTACCTGAATTTATCACTTCCACCCATTGCAGAACTTGTATGTCATCAGAACTGTCTGAATTAAAGTGTAATATATACTTCTGATGTAGAAATATTATTCTGGAGTAATCAACAGAAATGTCTTCATTCACCATCACAAATAACTGTTACAGTTACTTTTGTGTTTAATAATATGCATATCACATTAAAAGGCTATATGTAATTTGCTACATTCTGATTTTATATTTAATTATTCTGAGAATGTAGTTACATAATTACATTTATATAAATGAATGCATTTTAGAAGTGACGTTTAAAGGCTCGAATGATATTTTAAGCCATTGGGTTTGTATGAATGTGTGTGTTTCGTGCTTTAAGTTTAGACCCTTCATTGATTAGAGCTTGATAAATCTGCAAACATTTTAAAAGGACAGATATACCATGTGTGTCAAAGTCTGTGAACTAATGTTTGTGAAGGTGTCATATTTTAACTAGGGCTGAGTGTGACAGATTTGAAAGATTACTAATCTATGTGAATGTTTAAAATGCCTTGAAATATGTATCCATTTAGCAATAAATTACATTATAGTGGTAGTATTTTTCAAGCTGCTTCCTTGCATAATGTTTTATTCATCTCATGAAAGTGAGCTTCCATGCACTGTTTTGTGTTAAGTAGAGTTCACTTAATTGTATGTGACTGCTGTAAATTATATTCGGTGTTAGCGAGCGTAGAAAATTAAAGAGGCATGAATTTGGAGTGTTCTCCACATCCATACCAAATTTGATGACAATCCACTCAGCCATTTTATAGGTTGAATATTACCACTGAGGAATTCCATGAAGATGCAGTTGGGTTGGATTATGTAGTGTCTTACATGCGCAGAAGAGGTTGCGCAATGGCGTCACCGGTCCACCTCACGAATTTGACAGTCTGTTACGTTGCTGTTCGCGTGTATTGTATATGAAGTAGCATGAATCCAGAGTTTACATGTGTGGCACATCCATACAAAACTTGATTAAAATGTGTTCTGCCTTTTTCTAGTTTTAAAATACCCGGTGAGTAGATTGGCATAATTGGTTGTGGTTGGGTTAAATAACATTAGGTTAGGTTGGTGTTGCGTATGTACAGAGAATCGTGCGCAATGGCGTGTTGTTTTGTTTCTCAGCGTCCACAAAAATATTTGAAGAATTTTGGGAGTATCACTTACAGAACAAAGAGGTTGGGATCTCTTGTTTTGTTTGTCTCTAATTAAAAGTTTATTGAGAATGGGATCAAGTAAGTTCTTCCATTATATAGGCAGCAAAGTCCATTTAGAGTACACAGTCTGAATATCCATGCAGTAATTATTTGTATATAATAGTTAGGAGTGTCTAGACATTAAACATTTGATTTGTGAATGAGCTGTGTACATTCATTCATCATTATTGGCATAGATAAGGGTGTACAATGATTTTTTTTTTTTTTTTTAATTTTGCTCTTGGTGTAATGCAATTGTTATTTGCTACAGTCTTCATACTTGATTTACTTTTGTGTGTGGCACATCAGAAGTTAGTGTCACATAGTTATTATGCAAGAAGATAGGTGCTGCCTTTAAAATGTTGATAAACTTTTGCCAGACTACATGTTACAACAACTCAGAAAACAGTTATCATCTTCAGTGTAATGTTTTAAGTTATCATATGTGTAATTTCATTATCATATGTTACTTTAAAATAACATGTGTTTGAACACATAGTTCACTACTTGTCATGTACTTTGCCCATTGACGTTTTCAAACCTTATAGAAAACTCCATCTTCTCTGCGGGAGTAACCTGCATTAGTTTGAGCAGCATGAGGTGATGGTATGCTGAGGTTAACATTATAGGTGTTGGAACGCTGTGTGATACCACCAAATTTGATAGGATGGCCTCGTGATATGACTGCAGGTGGTGGAATGTGTTTATTATTTCTCAGTACTCGCCTGGAACATGGGCAGAAACATTAAAGTGTGAAGTTTCACCGTATATGAATAGAATGCTCCCAAATGTCAGATGTTTAATTACATTTGTAATATATGTTTTATTTAGTTCAGTGTTATATTGGAATTTATCTTGTAATGGACTCTTATAATCAAACTACACTGTTTACAGGTTTAAGGAAAATATGGATTACATGATTTATTTACGTCCTCTTTTGTAATGTGATGTGTTTATAAAAATACATCGTTTCGTAGCTAGTGTTTGGCATGTTGTGTTATCCAAAGCAGGGCCATCTCAAGCAACTTTATGTAGCCTGCGGCTGCAGCGGCCTTGGCCACAAGGGGGTTCTGCTATCTAAGGCATCCATCGGGTAAGGAACTTGTGACGCACTGAACAGTGCTGCTAAGATTATGTGTATTTACATGTGGAGTTGTTCATGACATGTGATTTGTTTCATGAATCAGATATTTACTGAGCAAGTTCTGCATGTCTGTACCTGATGAAGAAATTTGGGTTCAGTAAAATTGTAATAAAGAATGGCGAGTTAAACGAAAGTGACATATAATGTGCTTTAAGAAAGTAAATTACAAAAGAGATTTGGGTACTTGTGGGTTATCGGGACACATCGCTTTAAAAATAGGTTAGGTTAGGTTAATGTGTGTGGATAAGTGACATATACTTGAAAGTTATTATATTTTATTTCAATAAATTACAACTAACCTAACCTAACCTATTTTTAAAGCGATGTGTCAAGGTTATCCACAAATACTGAGAATTGTAAATGTCTATTCTCATGAGGGTCTTGAGAAATGTCACTTTGGTGAAAACATATTTCCAGTTTGTGATGAAATTATAGTCATGCAAGATAAAACCACTTTAATGAGGAACTATTATTATATCTGATGGTAAAGGGTGAGTATTTTTGTTGTCGTGGAGCTGTTGACTAGATTATGTGACAATTAGACACAAGTACCAAAAACTCAGCTGCGTGTACAGTATTTAAAACTGCCTAAATTCATTCGTGTGTGTTATAAAATTAAATTAATTTATTACCAAGTTTCACGTCCCAATGTCTCAGACTGTAAATAGACGTCAGTAACCTCTGGAAATACTGCATCTTCGTGTCTGTACGTTGAATCAAGCACAAAATCGAGTTTGTCACGTGGAGCGTTGTTGCAAACGTAGACAACGGATTTGCGTATGCTGTTAAGTGTGTGATGTGCAAATAGACGCTGCCAGACTAGTAGATTTTTTGCCCAGTTAGGATTCTTCTTTAAATCAGCTTGACTATCTACCTTCGAATTAATCTTTCCTTTTTGTTTGTCATGTTTTCCGTTCTCCCTGTGTTGATTTTTGTTAGGTTGCATTGTAGGTGGAATGTCGATAGCCTTTGTGCCTTTGGTTTGTGTTTTATTTGAATCTGGTACTTCATTGTCTTGTCTTGTAATCTTATTCTTCAGTGTAGGAACTCTCGTAATTTTTGCTGGCTGGATCCATTTCTGTAAGATATCACATATGAACTATCATATAAAAGAAATTAAAAAACAACCCAGTTATTTTAAATTTAATACAAATTTTGGTATTTACCGTGTTAGCCTGCCTAACATTTTAAAAAATAAAATTATAAAGTCTGTTTTTCTTCCGGGCTTCAGCGGGACTCATGAAACGCACTGTTAGCCGGCTAGTGTATGGAGAGTACCACTGAACCACAAAAGTAAGACAGAAGACTTTTTATTTATGTATTTCTTCACAGTGTTAGCCGGACTAACATGGTTAACACGAAATCTCAGCTTCTACTCCCAGTTACGTATATGAATTTTATGGCGTAAAGGAAGTTATTATAATGCGCTTTTATGTATTAGTTTATGAACCGAATATTTAAATAACGCAGTAAGATGAGGAAAATGAGAAAATCACAGACGTGCCGTTGTCTTATTCCTGTTGAATGAACGTCACTTTTCATTAAACGAACTACAAAGATGACAATTATTAAATTCCGTTGCAGAGCATCAAATTTGTTATAATCACCTACGTCAATTGGAATTTCGTCGATGAAATGTCCTTCTCTGTCCAAAAACGGGATTGGGCCATAATTCCGTATTTGCTTTCCCATTGAAAATATATATATTTGGAACAAACTCGACGTATAACAACCACGAAACGAGATTATACGAGAAAAGTCAGTTCGTATCCATAGCGACAATCTGTTTTCACCGGAAAGTGCGAGACAGAATCGATCGTTTCGTGCTAGCCTCGACATACGCAGTGTCAAACCAACTGCGAACGGCTGACATTTGTTTTTGTCGGTTTCAATTGTAATTTTGCCCCACAGGGTCAAGTGTAACTGTCTTTACACTTCAGGAGGAATGAATTTGTACGCAGAAAGGAAAATTATGTGTGTGTTTTTATTGAGTTTCCTTACAACATCTGACGGCAGTAATTACGATGACCAGGATTTGGACCCATGCAAGGAGGTAGGGAAGATACGAAAACACAGGAATGAAATAAACACTGAAAGTCCTTCTTTCGTCTTAATGTTGACATTCGCTGTGCCACAAGAAAGTGAAATTTCCTCTTGGACAATAGCGTACCTTTGTAAGGTAGCTTGTGGGGCACTCGTGTATGTTATCTATTTTCGATTTTATTGGCTTTTAGTACATTTTTAATACGTTTTTATCACATTGAAAAGTGTTATTTTTGTTGTTTTAGTATGTATTAACATTAATCTGCAGTGCACCATATGTTTTGCTACTGTACCGGTAACCTCTTATTATTTTATGGATATTATTAACTCTATCGACAAATTTAATTTCTCGTAGTTAGTTTAATAATATATATATATATATATATAGTCGGATTTCACTTCGGTGTATACAATTAGATTGTTGTTGAGATTATTGATATAAATATGCGAAAATAACTGTACGAACTATGCAATATTTAACCATTCTTCGGGACTTTTAGGCGCTGGTTTCGATTGTAATGTTACTTATAGTGTGGGCACACGTTTTAGGTGGAGAATTAATGGTAATTAATTTAATCTAAGTTGCATAGTCATATGGTGAAGCGTTTAATGCGGATGAATAATAGTGTAAACTAATTATAAGTGTTAGTTTATGCTGTATTTATGTATTTAGAAACGTAATGCATCATATGTTAAAGATAATCTCTTCTGTTACTCATTCCATTCTATAAAAAAATTGATTTGGTTTGAATATTTATGAGGATAATATTTCGTTGGCTTAACTGCTGTTTTGTAGGCCTAGATTTTTATATTAAATTTACATGACATATTCTATATCATTGGTTTAGTCTATCAAGGATCTATGGAATGCAAATGAATCTTAAAAAAACAAAAACAAACCACGAAGCGTCCGACTTTTCTGTGTTTGGAAATTTGATTTAAGATACATTTCGAAGTTGAAATGTTTCAATGGCGAATGCGAGTGGACGAAGTGAGGACTTTGTGTTTGTGAATTTACACGTGGGACTGATTCATTTGATGTTCTGGCTTTAGTCGAATGGTTTTCACCTAAAAGGTTTAATGTTCCATCAACAATGGAGCCTTGAAATATTCTCATCTCCTGATTTTTCGCGAGAAAGCCAACGTACTTCAGAATGTAAGAGTACTTTTTATGTGCACTACCGAGCTCTTCATAAAGAACATGACAACACGAAAATGTAAAAAGGATTTCGATAAAATTTACCACTTTTACTGCCTGATAAAATCATCAGCTTTAGTGGCATTTTCAGACTTGCGAAAGAGTCCATTACACGCTTTGTATTACAGATTGAATGTGTGCTTTCAGGATGCTAGCGGAAAGTGGGACTTTACTTTGCTATCGCGTGTGGTTTTGTCATATTTGATAACGATAACGTCACTAAATTTGGTTCGGCTTGATAATTAGCTGCGCAGTTCGGACAGCGCAGTTCTGGTTTGTATGGGTTTTCCTCTAGGATTATACCCATATCGCGTAACAGCGTATTAAATTGCTTCATTAAGACCACAAATTTTGACAACAAAATCTCGCACTCCTCACACGAACTGTGTTTTTGATACAATTTTGTTGAATAGTGTATCAATTAATTGAAAATTGCACGTGAGACGACACAGTTTTGATCTGAGCAGTTCACTCTGTATAAACAATTGAACGTATATGGCCGCATTTACTAGGAACATCTGGATAATTCAGAAGTGTTGAACGACTCAGAACACTATTACAGATGAAGATAATTCCATTGTGATGGGGCACTGCACATTTCAGTCGACACAGTACCTGAACGAGTAATTCCCTGACCGATGGATTGGTCGTGGTGGCCCGCAGAAGTGGCCTCTGCGGTCACTGGGTCATTAGACCTCGGTCCCCGAGATTTCCACGAAAGAACGTGTTGATAATTGGACGTATTAAATAAGATACATTTACATTTCTTGTTCTCTTCAGGGCCAGATGGTTTTAATTACAGTCTGTTAATACTTAATGTCACGTTATTAAAAATTATAGTAATTTATTATTACAAAGAGGTTCAAATATTTCTCACTAATTTTCTTTAACACGTTTCTTTGGTTTGTATTTATTAATTATTCGCCTGTAATTTAAAGCAATGAACATTTTTTGTTCCACATAATCCAATATTTAGGAAAATGTGTGCTGACTGCGCAAAACACATGGGCAGGCTGTCGAATAGGAACCCTTGGCCTAAGCTATTTAGATTTTTTTTAGTATGGTGACCCATTTTCTAAACGTTTGTATTTAATACATTCCCCAAATAATAACAATCTGGAAACTAGACATTCAGCAAATAGATTGATCAGAGTGAGATACGAGGTTTTTATGGTGATGAGGGCATTGATGATGTGGGTTTTGGTGCTTTGTGGATTCATCAGTAGATACTGACATTTCAGACAAACATGTTTCTCTGAAATGTCGGCATCTACCAATGAGTGTACGCTGCGCCTTAACCCAGAAGATTGTCGAGGGTTTACTTTTGTGTGCTTCAGGGAGACTACCATTATGAACTGACGGAGTGTGATCTGCAGAAGGGACGCTGGCGAGTTCAAGTTCCCAGCTCTGGCATGTGTACCGACAGCAGCCCCAGTCCAGCAACAAGAATCAATAATTGCAGTGAGTCCTAAGAAATCTTTATCCTTTCCTGTTTACATGATGCACGCTACGTGAAGAATTGAATTGAATTTTTATCTCCCACCATTGTCTCTCTTTCACGCAGAAATATCATGCGAGGCTGGGTATTATTTTGACTTGGGAGACCTGACATGTCGTATGTGTCGCCCAGGAACATTTTCCTTGGGTGGAGGAGTTCTGTTTGACACATGGGATGAATTACCAGAAGGATTTTTTACGCAGGTCGAATCATTCCGTTCCTCCTTCAGTTCGCTTGTCAGATACGGTAGCGAAGTCAACTGTAGCAAGTAAGACATTGTGAACATCATTATTGTGTATTTGCTGTATTTTGTAAGTCTGCAAGTGGTGTTAAATGCTGGTTTTATTGTACTCCAGTAATTTATTTTGCGACAGCTAGTTTTGTTCTTAGAACTGAAATTTCAGGTGGCATAAATAGCTAATTATTGATATAATTATAGAATTGTTTATGCAATGATGAGAGATGATACTAGATTCTGATTTTTTTTTTGCCGCAGTTATGGTTGGCAACCAAGAGGTGACTTTATAGCTTCCTCAGGAGGCTCATGTGCCGCAGCACTTACGTACACCGTGCATCTTGTGAGACCTGGAAACCTGTCCTATCTGTATCAGTATTCTGACAGGGATATCATCTTTGACTTTGAGGTAACTATTTTAAATAGATTGTTTTGAAATGTTCCTGATGGCTGACGGAAATGTTACGCCATGAAATGCATCTTTTGGCGAAATCTGGAAGTAATTAGTCGGTACTTGTGGGTTATCGGGACACATCGCTTTAAAAATAGGTTAGGTTAGGTTAGGTTAGGTTAGTTTAGGTTAGGTTAGGTTAGGTTAGGTTAATGTGTGTGGTCAGCAATAAATAACTGAACAAGCTAACAGATAACAACAACCCTAACCTAATTTAACCTATTTTTAAAGCGATGTGTCCCGATAACCCGCAAGTACCAATTAATCTCTTACTGAAATGTCACATTTACCTTTTAATTTATTTTGTATCTATGATATATGGATTCAGAATTGGTTGAAAATCAATTAAAAGAAAGTTTCACGTACCCCGTACTTTGACTAGATTCTTAAACCGCGTTTTACGTTTCGATTTAGGCCCAGAATGATCAGTGTCAGTCCATTCAGGATTCAAAAGAGTATCGTTGGCCGTCATTAACTCGCGAAGGTGAATGGAAGCAGCAGACTGTTCATCTGAAGACTGGTCAGAATGTTCTTCAGTGGAAAACAATTGGAATGGACGTACATCAAGGAAAACCAGTGTTAATAAAGTCAATTGAAATTAGTGGTAAGCAAAAGTTCTTTGTTGTTTTATTAATCTGTCTGGTATTAAGTATTATGGATGTACAGTGATAATACTTACTGTTTCAAAAGCACGACGTGGCAAAGCGCACACCAGGGTTGATGTCAAGATGAACGCGAGTCAATCAGCACATGTATCAAAGTATGGTATTTAATTTGAATGCAATTTTTTTCTCCGTTTCTGTAGGCGTTGCCTTTGCCTCCTCATGTAAACCGTGTCGTGCCGGAACCTATAGCCAAGGAGGAGCTCGCTCATGTCTCGACTGCCCCGAAAATCACTTCTCTGAACGCGAGGCCCACTCTTGTACACCTTGCAACAATATAACTGAGTTTTCACCACGAGCGTCCCCTACCTGCGTCACGCGAAAACTGTGTACGCACAACGACTACTATGAAACACGTACTCCATGTGATTCCAATAATCAGGTGAATTACTTGACGTCTGTATTTCAAACGAACGTGTAAACTGCAGATATCAGAACCTTGTCATAAAGCACACTTTCTCAAAGCTAAGCAGTAGTTTCTTAAAAAAAAAATAATGATTAGTGTGTTCTGTATTAAATTTTACATAAAATTCTTTCTCTTATTAATAAATATTTAACAATTCAAGCACCGTGTGTCTGTAAATAAACTTACGTATTTGTAACATTTGCATGTTTTTCTTTAATTTTTTTTTTGGATTATCCGGGGTTTCAGTTATCCAATGCAGATAATTGGGAGTTTAGTAAACTGGAATTTGTCCTGTCTTCCAGACGCAAGAAGTTTACAAGTGGCTTCAGCCAAAGATTTGTCGTGATGATGTTCCTGAAGCAATGCGTTTACCTCCAGCAAGTAAGAAACATGAGTGTCCACCCTGTAACCCAGGAATGGATTATCGCAATGGCTCTGCTTGTGAATTCTGCCCTAGAGATACGTATTCAGACGGGAAGAATGGCTGTAAACGATGTCCACCTAATACTTCTCCAAATTATGGTTATCAAATTCACTATTGGACAGAAATGCCGAAGATGATGAGTGCTGCATGTATGGAAGTTGATGGTAAGAAACTGCACGTAGTTGCCCAGACGAACTCGGCATATAATTGTGTGTGATGGATTTGTGCTTTAGAATGAAGTCGCGTGGTAGAGAATTTTATAGTCTTAAATTTTATTTTTTCATTACCAGTTATTTAACTAATGCAAAGGTGAGATATAATATAATGGGGCCAGCGTAGCTCAGTCAGTATAGTGACTGGCTACAGACTGGATGACTGGAGTTTGATCCCCGACGAGGGCAGAGGATTTTTCCTCTAGCCTTTGTGTCCAGACCAGTTCTGGGGCTCACCCAGCCTCCTGTCCGATGGGTACAGGGGTCCTTCCCCCGGGGGTAAAGCGTGGCCGGGGCGCGATACCGACCCCCTTCTAGTGCCGAGGTCGAGAATAATCAGGAGCTATACCTCCTCTCCGCCCAAGCGCCTACATGGCATATAGTGGGATAGATTTACTTTACTTTAAAGGTGAGATATAATAAGAAAAATGTAAACAGACTAGCAACAGCAGATTTAATGGGCAAATTAAAATTCTGATATGATTTTTTGCTCGTTATTGTAGGGTCAAGCTGCAGCAGTAGTGACATGGGTTGGCATTGTGCAGGATCATACATTCGTTCAGGAAATCATCACACAGATGGCGCATACCTCTTACTCTCCCTTAATGTCGCTGGCTTTCGCAGCAAAGGAGGTGTAAGTGGTGGGCGTCGGTTAGAAGTCGGACGGATAACCTTCAGCTTCGAACTGGATTGTGAGAGTAAATGTGAATTCCTGTTCATGCAGGTGGGTTAATTAAAATTCTAAGGTATTAATATTGTTAAAATCCCATGGCCATTTATAAACCGTGTTTAGGCAGAAGTCGGTAACCGTGACGACTCATTAAACGTAATAACTCTGGACTCTGAAGAGTTTGTTTCGCGTACGTAAATATTATGTACCCGCCTTCTGTCAAATAGATCATTTTTATATCCGTCAAGAAAAACTGTCCATTAATGGAGAAATTATTGTTGCCTGACAGAGTCATTTAAAAATATGTATTTATTTATTCATGTATTTAGTGGATTAATATATTGTTGGTACTGGATGTCTTATATACTACAATGAATGAAGATGAGTACATGTAGCTACTACTGTGTTTTAAAAACATTCAAAGTTCTTTACCTGGGAGAGCGTCCTCCGATCCTATGGGTTCTGGGGATAAAGCGAGTAGAGTGTGAAGCTGATGGTCAAGAATAAGTGGAGCTGTACACTCACATCTCCATGGCATCGTGATTAATAAACCTTAGGGACAACCTTGTAGTATGAAGTAGATTGCTTTTAACATTTCCAGATATTTGTAGATGTATTTCAAGCTTCGTTGCGTATATAATTGTCCTCTTTTCTTTTTAACAATTTAGGGATCAGATTCCAAAGGAGTGACGTTGATTCAGAGATGGACAGAGTCGCAACCAATACAAGAGTTCTCCCATTCAATAATGCTGAATGATTCCTACACCTTCAGCTGGGCATTTCAGAAGCTGCAGCTTGGTCAGAACAACAGAAACGTTAGGCTTGAAGATGATGTCGCAAAGATCTATTCAATCAACGTGACTGACACGATTGATGGGGGGGCAGATATGTGTTTGCCATGTCATCAGGTGAGTGAGTGTATCAGAAATGTGGTGAATTTCTTCACTAGCTGAGCATACCATTAGCTTTTCCAGAACGACTGCTGCATGAAATTAATTAACTTCACAATTTGTCCTCGTATTTATGTGACGTTATCTTTGTCAAGTACAAACACTTTCTTATCTTAAGAATTTCCTTCCCGTGTAATGAGTACATCAGAATAATGATTTATATCATTTTAATCTGAAGGATGGCTTAAGAACAATAAATATTGAAGAAAATGTGACCTGCAGTAACCATAAACAAGGTATTTGGCCGATAAAGAAGATAGAACAAACTTATAATGAACATTGAACTTCCTGTAGGATCCAGAAGAACATGGATGCATACCTTGCCCACCTGGACAGTTCATTGATCCAAACACAACGGCTTGCATGCCTTGTCCGCTGGACAGCACCGTGTCCGACCCTCTGGCGTATGGAGAAGATTCTTGTCAGCCATGTGGACCTGGACTCACCAGCTTGGATGGTGTTTTATGCACGACTAAATGTGTTTTCATGTTTGATGGAGCGCACTATGATCTCTGGTTACTGGACAAGTAAGACCAGTGTTTAAATATAGATTTTATGTCTGTTTGAAATTTATTCTTTACTGACCTTGTAAACTATAGTTTTCTCTAATACATCAGCAGCCAAAATTCCATGCAACATAATAAAACTCTACTAAATGTAATAGAAATATGTTGGTATTTTTATTTTACTTATTTAATGGTTCATTCTAATCTGATTCTCACTGAATCTAAAAGAATTTGGGACGCATTTTGAACTAGAATCTGAGGTAATAACATGACGTCTTTACATTGAAATGGCAACACAGTTGGTTTTAGTGGGTCTGAGTGTAAAATTGTGCAATTATTTCTACACTGGAAATAAATGTGATGTGTAAATTTTGTCCAAATTCTACTGTTATATAAAAATAATGCATTTATATAATACTATGTGTATTTATTTCATTTTATTCTTTCCATATATGAAGTGGATTTTTAAAATATAAACCTAGTGTCTTCACTCAGTAATATTTAATTCTCGGTATAATATTCGTGCTGAAGCTCATCGGTAATAGCAATATTCGCAGGAAAGTTTATGAACCTGTAACTGGGTGTTAATCTGTTGCCGGGACGGCAATCTTACTGCTCCTGGAATGTGAAGATAACTTTGACAATATTTGTGATTACAGCATTGCCTATTTATACTGTTGATTGTTTCATGTTACAGGCCATTCCTGGTGAAAGGGAGTAGATTATTTACAGCTTCTGGTGCACAGTATTACCACCTTTTTAACATAAGTTTGTGTGGACAATCAGCAGCTCTCTGCACAAACAACGTGTCGTACCAGATCGAAGGCCAGACCTCCCAGGTGAGTTTCGAACAATAATTTAATAATTGTATGTATTTCGAATTGTGTTCTAGCGTTATCCTTGTTCTGTTGGTGTTGTGTATTTCCTTCTATCCATTATAAATAAGGAAAAGGTTTGTTATATATATTTTTATACAAAAATTTGTCTTTTGTAATAAAAATTCAATTTCATAAATATTTTAAATAATTCTTCAATTGCAACAGGTTAAATCCTTTGTGTGTCGGACAACTATTGTTCCAAGTCAGTCAGCAGAAGAGGACTTGACTCTTTCGACGCAGTCTGTCACACTGGGAGACGAGTTGGTTGGTGTTACAAAAAATGTCTCCTTCATGAATATGCAAGTGATTGATGAATTTGTGAAGATGGGTCACCATGATGATCTGCATTTTTACTACTCAACACCACTGTATGTATCTCTATATATATATATATGTTATTCATTGGTTTAACTGATTTCGTCGTTATAAACTGTTATCTTTATTATATACATTCAAAACTGACGGTGCGTGCAGGAAGTGTTGGCCGTACAACGCGGAGAGATGTACATTAATTTTGTACAAAAATATTTATTTGATTTCAGTTCTACACGTTCATGTCCTCAGGGCCGAACAACTATAATTACATTACGTTGTGACCCAGACCAAAAAGGAAATGGAACGATTCATCTTCCTTCAAAGTGTCCTGATGGAACATGCGACGGTTGTAATTTCAACTTCTTATGGGTCAGTGCATCAGCCTGTCCTGTGTGCACAGAAAATAATTCCTGGTCAGTGTTTCATAAATTTATTCTTTTTGGGTTTAATACTTTTTTTTTTTCAGGAAAGTTTAAATCATTAATTATCAATTTTTTTAATCATGTAGAGCTGTAGTGGCATGTGTACTTATGTAAAGTTCTGCATGTTAATTTTCTGACGTGTATTATAATGATTTTAATTTATCAGGTGATTTTTTTTTTATCTGTACTAATTACGAATTCCAGTTAATTTATTTGTGTATTACAGGATGGTGAAGGGAGAGTGTGTGTACGGCATGCAGATGGTTCATTACCTTCCTCCAACTAATTGCATTATGCCATCATCGATGCCAGCAAAGAAAAGGATTCCATGTACAACTCATATTCCCTTGGAACTTCAGGTGGATATTCAATAACCAAAACCTCTTATCTTTTTGGAAATCAATGGGCTTGTTTTTTCTATTTCACCGGGTTCATCCGTAACATTTTGATAGTGGAGCATTTTTGAGTACAATATTTGATCAGGGATTTATCCACCTATAAATATTTGAAGCCGAATTCCCTTCATTCTTCACCAATTTATAAATGCCAGTAATCATCTCCATTTCCATACGCCCTGCAGCAATTTGTGAGACTGTGGGTCGAACGAACCCCTTTACTTTCCTCCGTCTGTACGAGAGGCTTCTTATTTGCCCCCCGTTACCCTGGCCGGCTGCCGAGCCTTCCCGGTCCTTACTGATTCATTTCACTGCCATGCAGTAGCCATCACCAGAAGCACGTTTGCAGGATTGTGAAATTTAAATTACTCATCACTTCCTCTGCCTGTACGTTCACTAGTTTCTTGGCTTCCTTGTGTTAATAAGGGAATAAGAACTGATATTTAAAAATTCTTAATACTAGAAAATTATTTAGATCGCAAAATATTTTTCATTGTGGTCAAAGTCCGAAGGTTTCTGATGATGGTGCGTTATATTATGTAAAATTATTCTTTTAATAAAAGTACATTTCGCAAGCTGGATTCTGCTTCCATCTTCAGGAAGACATGGAGGTCTGAGGCTACGTCACTAGGGGAGCCCAACAGATAGGCTCTCTGTCCTCGTCCCCTCTTTCCACGTAAAGATGGAAATAAGATCCAGATTCTGAAATGTCGTAGTTTCCATAATTTTATAATTGAGACAATAGGCGAGGCATTTTTTTACATATTTTGCATTATTGTTCTTGCATCCAGGCCCAATGTGGTTATAAAATATATCCAGTCGGTTTTTAAATATAAAAGTACGTTAACTTCCTCGCCAACAGATAGTGATTGTTGTGACGGTGGCGCTCGCCCTCTTCTTGTGCGGTCTCATGCTTTATTTCTGGAAGAAGACGCAACGTCTGGAGTACAAATACATGAAACTGGTGCAGTCGGCTGGGGGTCGTGATGGCGAAGGGGAGACGGAACTTGCTCCGGCCGAAAGTTGCGCGCTTGACGATGGCGAAGAGGAAGAAGTTCAATTCAGCCATCCCCTTACTTCTGGGATTTTGAACCGCATCATGGCCATGACCAGCAAGGTAGGATAACTCGACTTTCTGTATAAGAAAGACGTTGGTACATACCACGGTACTAAATTAATCTGTGTTAAACCACTCTTTTTCTTTCCAGAGTGAAACAGGAAATCCGTTTGAGACAATTCAACTAACGAAGTAAAAATGCTGTCATCTGATAATTTAATTAGAATTCCATTTATTACCTGAGGGACCACTGTAATTAAATTATACGGAAGTGATATTTACAAAGATTAGGTCATTGGGTTGTGCAGTGCGCCGAGTTG
>NW_019060117.1:253249-266298 GCF_000696155.1 Zootermopsis nevadensis
ACTTCTTCAAAATATCAACAGTTGTGATAACGTGCAAAATACGTCGATATATAAATATTAATCCTTGAAAAACGTGCATGTTCTGTCCCCTTTGAAGGAGTAGTTATATCAGAGACGGGAAGAATCGGTTCCGAGAAAGCTGGTAAGTGCCAAAAAATATCAGATTGACAACTAAAACTTTTAAGATGAAAAATAAATGCTGCCTTCTTCACATTGTTATCAGTATTATTGTGAGGTCACAAGAGTAGTTGACTTATATCTTAGAAACCCCAAATCAGATTAAAGTAAAACAGTTCATATTGTGTTCATTCGTGTATTTATTTTTCTTTATTCTCTCCTTTGATCAAGTCTACGTCTGAGCTACAGTAAAAGTCTGATGTAACGAGGATGACCTATAAAACAAATCCTTTTTAACACATTTTTTTGCATGGTCAGTGGAAAAAGGTTAATTATCGGAACATCTGCCGTCAGTGGCCGCGTGGTCTAAGGCGTGGGCCTTGTGCAGCTTGGTCACTGGGATCATGGGTTTGAATCCCACTCGAGGCATGGATGTTTGTCCATTCCCCTACTACCACCCACTGATAAGAAAATGATAATTGCAGGCACTCGGCTGTCTGCTTTACATAACGATGTGATTTGTCTCTTAGGTTTGTTTTTATAAAACATTTCAAGACCATGTATCCATAAAAAATTAAAAACTGCGTAAATATCTCGTGTTTCAAGTATGATATCCAGCAACATAACAAAGTCATCATTTGTAATATATAATTATTTATATTCCAAATGTTAGTTCTCGTGACAACAGACTTATGCTGTATACATCTGATATTACTGTTTTGTTTACTGTATATTAAATCTGAATATCACTATGAATTTCTGAACATTCTTAATCATACTTTAAGGAAAGATGCCTTCTAAGAATTACATTTAATTTGGTATTAAAATTGGTTTTGGAAGTATAAACGTATACTTCATTATATGCTTTGAACAATTCATTTTTTTGGAATATTTTAGCTACCAACAATCGCTTTTGCATGTAAGGAGCTGGTCTAAAATTACAGTTGGGGTAAAATGAAATCTGTTTTATTGGCAAATATGTTCCTCGACTGTTTTTATATTCCGTGTCGTTATGTTGGTCATTCTGGTATTCAACTTCAGTGAAATATGGCGTGTTGAGAGAGCGCGGTTTTCAAGCTTCGTATGCAAAAGTATATTTCTGACGTTTGTTTTACGGTTTTATAATCACAGTTTATCTGCATTGGAATCCTAATATTTGTGATCATTTTATTGAAACAGATAGACAGGTGAAGACTGGAAGTAAGTCTTACGTAATGCTTATTACTAATCGGATTCTTTTAATAACTTTTAAGGTTATGGTTTCGGAAGAAGAGCATAGAAGTGCTTGAGAAAAATGTGTGTTAAGGCTAAGTGCAAGTTAGTTTTCATGGCATTACATAGGTCAGACAACACCAACATACTAGGTTTGTAGTCGAACAACGCATTCGTTGCAACCAAGAGACCGAGCTACAGGGGCAAATTTTTGCAATTGTTTTATCCAGTCAGTGAATGAAGTTACCTTTGATCCACATTTATTTCGTTTCATTTAAATGGACGTGTATTACACGCATAATGACTTACACAGGCCACTTCATGATCCGAACATTTGTTTTTTGTGGGGATTTAGTGCAAAGTGAATATTTGGCCTGTTTGATTATGGACCAGTCTGCGATACATGTTTACGACGACAAGGGGAACATCTTCAACGCGTTTTCTGAACCGGTAAGTTTGTCTTAAAGTTTATTTTGTTTTCTTGCATAGTGTTCGTAATGGATCACGTAAAGAGGGTTACATTTTATTTCAAGCAATTCGTCTTCATAACACGTTCCTCTAAGCAGGGCAATTACTTTTAATTTTGTTTGTGTTTTCCATTGTTATATTTTTAATACTTAGGTTCGTTTCGAACTGACAGTCTATAGCTTTTTAATACATTTTTTGGTTTATTCATCTGTTAACAACGCGGGGTTTCTACGATTTGATTTATTCTTTCATGTTATGTATTGATTATAATATGGTAATGTGTTTCGAGCTGTAGTTAGTTTAGTAAGCCACCGCTAGAGTACACCTCCTTTCAGTTGCAGATACCGGTTAGAAAGCGTAAGATATTTCATTACTGTCGATAACTAAAATATTCGATCGATAAATAAAGCATCATTGGTGTGTACATGACTCGTCACTCCATGTTTTCTTGTGATTGTTGGCCTTTTAACTCATATAGAGCTAATTTTTAAGACCTTGTAATACATTCATGCGTTAATCATGTTATTACATATCGAGTTTCGATTAGGTCGATGTTATCGCATATCGCTTCAGCTACCAACCCCCAACAGAAATCACTATTATATCTACTACTCATACTCGAATACATTGGCTTTCACATTATTGAAGCTCTGAAATCTACTTTATTTCATAAAACAATAACAATTTCGCGTGATTTTCCTTACTTCTGTGTCGTTATAAATTATATGCAGTCAAAATGCCTTTCCTCCAATTCACTGCTTCAAGTCGTGCCCCAGAACAGCTTAGCTAATTGAAAGACTGCGATGTGATAAATGAGGAGTGATCATTAGGAAAACGAGTCTGGATTTGCTGGAGGAGACGTGTGGGCTACTGGAAAGTGCCACGCGGTTAATCCACAATGTACTTAGCGTAACATTTATTTATTTACGTAGTTTGTCTACGACGAATATAAAGGACTGATGTTTACGTCCTATACTGACTGGATGGGGCAGAGTCTTTATTAAGAAACCACAGGCCTCTATCCTGAATAACATTAATCCAATCTGTACCCTCATATCCTAGTTAATTAAGATACTTTTGAAAGCGTCTATATGTTTAGATAATTTATATGTGGAGTAAGGGTACCTTACGACGTTATTTGAGTGCTATGGTGAACTTCGTCTGTAGCTGGTTATTGGGTCTGGCTCAGAGGAGTCATCGTTCTGGTAGCCGTCCCCAAGGAGACACCGGAAGTGTGCCTTTGGGCCTGCGCTGGTTAATCAGCCAACATGAATGTTTTCTTTACAATAGAAAGTAAGACGTTAAACAGAAGTTTTATCGTCAGTGTCAATACTATCAAGGTCACAAACCTTTTCACTTTTTTTAAACATGTTTTCTATGACGAGGTTCTGGTCTTTTATCGATACGAAACTGAGGAAATTTAATATATTTTCGCCAGCGCAATTAGTATTGTACTGGTTGTCGAAAAAACGATGTACATTTTCCTTCCAGAAGCTACAAGTCAATGAAAAGTTTTTTTTTTTAAAAAAAGGAGGAAATCAAGTTAAATAGAAAAACTTCCTTACATTTTCATTGTTATTATTCTGTTCATGCCTCAGATCCAAATACGAGAAAGTTAGAGATTTACTTCTGTTGTTAGTATTTTATTTATTTATTTAGTGTTCTGTCTGACGACAGGTCCATATGAACAGGATCCTTCCATCCTTTTCTCGGACTGGGACCTGTTCATATACGTTCTTGGCAGGTGATCCAGAAGTGGTTTGCCATTGCCTTCTTCTGTGTGTGAATGGAGTAATTGTTGGGATGCCACGGAGGAAAACTCCGTGTTGCCTAGACCACGGCCTTGCCCAACACAAGTTATAAATTCAGGCACCGCCGGGAATCGAACCCGAGACCCCACGATTACAAGGCCAGCGTTCTAACCGCTAGACCACCGTGGATCTACTTAAGTTAGTAGGCGACAATAATTAATCCACTGTTGTAATCCGTCTTTCGAGAAATGTTTCTGCGGTGTATTGACTGTTTGGTAAATATATTTTATCTTGTGTTTCTTTGGTTTTAAACTACGAGAAACTCGTTGACTCTCTTAGATGCTGTGAACGCAGGATAAAATGGACATTTTTGCTAAGTGATACATAAATGTTCAGTTCACATAACGGGGGTCTTACACACATGTTTCGATCTTCATTTATTTAGGGCAATACGAAGTTCTGATCTAATGTTTGCATTCATTTGCAGGGTTTAATTCCAACACCCCTCTGTATTTTCGATAATGATTTTTTAAGATATTGTAGGTGCGTCATATTGTGATTTTATTTAAAAATAGTTTTAAAATATATTAAAATTGTCCGTCAATCACAATAAAGTAATATAAGATAATTAAATAGTTAAAATATTATCCTTTGTTCCGTATCGAGTACTCGGATTTACATATGGAACATTCTCGACATGTAATTGAATTTAAGAGTTTATAACATACACCTGATGACGGCTCTATGAAAGCCGAAACATGTCGAGAATGTTCCATATGTAAATCCGAGTACTCGATACGGAACAAAGAATAATATTTTAACCATCTAATTATCTTATATTATTTTATTGTGATTGACGGACAATTTTAATATATTTTAAAACTATTTTTAGATAATGTTTTTGTTTAGTATCTGGAACCTTGGTAGTTGATACGATATTGTAAACTCAATACTTTATTCTTTGTTAGTCGTTCGTTGTAACAGAGGGAAGGAATAAGATACAGGGAGGCGAGAGACCGCCCATCCCCCACCGGTACACGCCTAAACAAATGAGTACAAGTGAATTTGAAGCAGATTTGGTCAATTTCCCCTGGGTCAAATCTAGAGGCGTCACACCACCCACGTGCATTCGAAATGTGTAGAAGCTGACATCTGAGCTGCTGGAAATGCATTTCGATATGATGGATAGCCCGGCTTGACCTCGTGGTCTGTCTGTTGCCTCTACACTCATGGGAATTGTTCCGCGTGTGTACGGCGTGATGCAGTCGTCATGGCAACTGTCTGCTCTCGGTTTATTCCCAGTGGTCGTCAAAAGGGGGGGGGAGCCCCCATGATAATTAAGCCTTAAATCAGTTTTAATACGCACATGTTCGCGAGTGTAATGCCTGTGTTATTGAAATGTGTACGCTTATAACTGGAGAACGGATACACTGATTTGAACTAAACTTGGCATGTTTATTCCTTGAAATCAGGAAGAAATTTTTGACAGGTTAAAATTTCGAGAAATGTCTTGGGTCTGAGTCCCGGTGAAGATTATTTCTCTGGCTTGGAAAAGTAGGAAATAGATCGGGAACATTTGGGTTTCGTTCTTCAGACTCAGAATATGAACCGAAGACGGGCTTTTGTGAATAAGGTAATGAACATTAGGTTTCTATAAAATTCTCCGATATTGTCGTATGGCTGAGCGTAGTGTCAGCTTGTCAAGACGGGCTCTGCTCCGAGTTGGCGTGATTTAATATTTACGGTCAAATACTTTAAATATCTAATTCATTTATAACGACGTTTTTTTAAGTAGGCCAGATTGTATGGAAGCGAATGATGATAATCAGAAAGGAATTGCAAGGCTTTGGCCCAATGTCGGACATTTTCCCGGAATTTGCCTGGAAGCTCTCGAGACAATCACGATGTAATTCAGTCATGACAGCCGGTCTTGGCCCGAGATTTGAACCCAGGATCTTCAAAATTCTTTTAAGAAATACCTTCTTGTATCTTTATTTCGTTTTTCGTAACTGGAATGGTTTTAAAAATAGCATATCGTTTTCATAAATTTTTTTTGCTAAGTCTCGTAATATCACTTTCGTCTCCTTTAGTGACATTTTTTTCGGTTGTGTTGGCAGACCTTCATATTCTGCTCTACCATCAATAATATGCGTAACAAAAGAAAACACACTTGTTCCGTTTTAAAAAAAGATTTAATTAGTGTTCAGTTACTAAGTAGGAGTAGCTGTTCTGTCCAGAGACTGGAACGAATCTTAGCTGCTAGTATTTTGCCATTTCTTAATTGCACTTTACAAAATTAAACTCACTGACTTAACAGTAACATATTAACCTTACAAGACCATCAGTTCTTCTCATTATATCGTATTACTTTTCATCTTTAAAGTATCTTAATTTCAGCGCATGCCTCGTTGACTTACGAACCCCACATTTAAATTATTTCGGACAAATTTCTTTTACGTCTATACTGCCATTAAAATTGTTTTAATTAACTACATCAACGATTCAACAGTGAGCCTTCCTGACGACAGACAAGACGGAACAAGCCGTGTAGTCTGGTAGTAGAAGTCTACCGACGTTTCAGAGATACTTGCTACCTCCATCATCAGGTCCCTGATGATGGAGGAAAGAAACACCTCCGAAACGTCGGCGTAACATCCCTTAAGACAGCCATCTTAAGTCTCACCGTCATGAAAACCAAAAATCCTACCAAGACGGAATAAGTCCGTTTCATACTTCGTTAGTGTGCTTAGTGTTTTGAGTTTAGACTTGATGAAGTTTCTGAGGAACGTGCAGTCTCCATCTTCACGGCAGCAGTGATCTTAAGATGAAAGTATTTGTCACACTTCGCAACAAACCATTTGATTTTGTCTCCGTGTTTTTGTCTTGTGGCGGTGAATTATACTTTAGCACAGTGGTATTCAACCTGGGGGTACGCGTACCCCCGGGGGTACGCGAAGACATCTTAAGGGGTACGTGAAATTTAAAAAAAATTATATTATTTTATGATAAACACTGAATAATCAGTAATGTAATTTATTTAATTTATTTTAGATGTAGATTATATACTATGTATAACTTGAATTATACACCAACAACTTTTTGGGGGTACAAAATTGAAGAGAAATTATATCTGGGGGTACGTGAACAAAAAAGGTTGAATACCACTGATATAGAGGGCACATAGGACGAGACTGGGAAGGAACGTCTGTCGCACGAAGTTGACTTAACTCGTGTGAAAAGAGAAGTTACAAACGAGACACGCAGTTATTATTCTTCTTATCTCTGCGCGCGTGGACGACGTTTCGGCCGTTGTACGACACCCAGCGCTGTCGATTATGAACCTTCAGATGTTTCGCGAGATGATCAGAACGTGAAAAACCTTTTTCGCACGTCGGACACTGGTAAGGTTTCACTCCCGAGTGAGACCTTCGATGTCTCGAAAGTTCGTCAGATCGAGAAAACCTCCACTCGCATCCAGCCCACGTGCAAGCGAACGGTTTCTCTCCCGTGTGTCTTCGTAGATGCGCCTTGAGATGCGATGATTTGGCATAAATCTTCTTGCAATCATTAAACGTACAGTGAAATGATTTGTCTTCAGCGTGGTTTCTTGAAGGAGTCGCTGTTTTCGGAGGAGATTCTGGTATCGCTACCCCGTTTATATGGGGCTGAAGCGAGTTTCCAATGAACACCGGAGACACCGAATGACCTTCTGGTGAGGACAGGGCAAAAGACGACGGTGACGTCACATGAAATGCTGAAGGATTTGATTCAGGAGTCGTCACTGGCGTTAAAAATGTCGGTGATAGATTGTAAGTTGGTGATGTCGACGGTTCAAACGACGTTTCGGGCGTTGCGTATGGATAGAAACCTACTTTCGTAAACGTTTCGAGAGTTTTGTTAGTGTAATCGTGAGACGCTAATGCCACAGATGCTGTGTACCCTACCTGCCCGTTCTCGTATACGTAGCCATCGTCTGCAATGTGATCCTGACCGTATGTTCCGCCATGCTCTTCGTCTATGGACGGCAGCCATGAGAAATCGTCCGTAAGAGAAGACAAGTTTACACCCAAGACTACAATTTGTGATGTCTGAGGTTTGTACTGCAGCTGCTCCACACTTTCGTCCAGATACTTGGAGCACTGGTCTGTGCAATACATCGTCTTAGCTGGTAAACACTGTAGAGGGGTGGATGGTGAGTCGGTCAACTCGGGAAAGAAATTTCCCTCCCACCAGACGTCGTCCATTTCATGTACAGCAGTATCAGATATTTCTTCTGATATGCCTGTGTGCAAATATTAAAAAATATCAGCTTCTGTCCAATGATTTATAAGTCAGAAACATAAATGCTACAAACAAACAGAAAATTTGTTAAACTTAGATACGGAAATATGCAAGGGAAATAAGATGTCATATTTATGTCTCGTCACAAGACTGTAGGACTAAATACGGGTACAGAGGTTTTTTATTTGTAGTGTTCTGTCTGAGGACAGGTCCATATGAACAGGATCCTTCCATCCTTTTCTTGGACTGAGACCTGTTCATATACGTTCTTGGCAGATGATCCAGAAGTGGTTTGCCATTGCCTTCTTCTGTGTGTGAATGGAGTAATTGTTGGGATGCCACGGAGGAAAACTCCGTGTTGCCTAGACCACGGCCTTGCCCAACAGAAGTTATAAATTTGAGCACCACCGGGAATTGAACCCGGGACCCCAACTAAGAAACTTTGAAAACTGGGCAAAGTTAAAATATATAATTAAATAGGGTTCTCTGAGAAATTAAATACACAATAAACTGAGTTCATTTCAGTACAGTTCCGTTTAATTTCATACTCGTCAACGTGAAAAAACTAAAACCTTGTTTACTTCTGTTTAATTCAGTTTAGTTCCGCTTAGTTCAAAATAAGTGACTGTTTGATTTGTCGATCTGAATGTACCGAGAAAAATGTGAAATGTCGAAACTTACCCGATAAATCGGCGTTTGAATTTGTCGACCATTCTGCCCTGAAATCCAGGCCAGTTTCATAGGGCATTGGACTTTGAACTGGCGATGGAAACAGCGAACAGATGTTGTCGAATCCTGGATACATGGAATCCATACCTGAAAAATAAATAAATGTTATAACAACTGTCAATTTCAAATTTTTCCTGGCTTGAAACGATTACGCCTTGTAGCCTAACATTGCATGAACCACTCTCCTGATCTGGTAAGTTGTGAGATAAAAACATTGGCTAGTTGCTGATGATAATTAAGCCAGAAACCAACTTCAAAAACATTTATGCAACAGTTTTATCTCTTCGGACGTTCTAAAGCAGGTCAGAGATATATCGCGAACATTGTAAAGACACACAGCATCACCGTACTACCCCAATTCCTGAACCGTCTTATGAATCTCGATAAAATTTCGTATCTGAGCTTTATATATATCAGCAAAAAGACTGTATTCGTTCGCATAATTAAAGCAGGATTATTACATTTTTTTTTACATTTTAAATTGAATGTAACCTAAATTTTAAAACGTTTGAAGAATGCGAAGACAAAGATTTTAAAAATTGAGAAGGCTATAAAAAGTCTGTATTTATTTTTGAGTTATAAGAATATTTAAGAAAATATTGTAAAATTTTTAAAACTTAAAATATCAAACGCTTATTAACAACCAGAAAAGTAGCAACAAATATGTAGTAAAACTTCCCAAAGACTTTGCGTCCGTAAAGAACAGATTTATATTTCGTGTATGTTCCATTAGACAGCGAAATTACGTCTTTTTATTGTTTATTATAAGTTTTAAGTGATTATATCCTTTTTAAATTTGCTTTTCGTAGAAATAAAAATTATATTTTGTTCACTTTTGTTGTTTCAAAGATTTCTATTCTTTTTTTTTTTAATTAGTACGTATCACAGTTATGAAATGCTGAAAGATAATTGTCTCGTGAAGTTTCAGAACTTACCTTAAATTATATTTCCTTCAGATACATTAAGCTGCCTCCTGCGAAGAATCCCTGCCTCTGGTCTCGTCAGAATATCAATTAGAGTCGTTCTAACCCCATGATCCGCCCTCAATCCGTCAGCTAACACACATGTAGGCTGGCAGCTTCCTCAACTTTGCCTTGGATTGGCGTACGCAGAGCCACGTTTCCTGGCTGATAGTGTGGGCCACACAATGTCGGACTGGAGCCTTCGTAGGTCCCCGGATCGGATGTCTTCTTATCTGTCACTGGCTCTGACTATTCTTGATACTTCTGAACACCGTAATTAAACATCTGCTTGTCCCGATGTGTTGTTAACAAGTGGCCGGCGACCAGACATCTGTTACCTCCCCATAAGAATGTTGACGTTACCTCAGAAGTAACCTAACACTTGTCTTTCCCCCCCAAGGGAGTGTTAAAAACACATGAAATTTGTCATCCACTTTTGTCACTATCTTCGGGGGTTAAGAATACGTAAATTATTCATCTATTTCTGACACTTCCACTCCCAAATAGAATTTCTTTATTTATTTTTGGCTTGTTTTGGCGGTATATTTGTGTTGTGTTTTGCTAACAGGTTTCCCCTGCTAGTTACAACTACAGAATATTCGGTTTTCGAAGGATTAGCCACGCGAGCTTTCGACAAATATTTCAGGTATCATCTTCAGGGTGAATACATATAGGTCTTATATAAGTCACAATATAAATATACAACTCGCCAAGAGGCTGTCTTGAAGGAATCGAAATACAATTTATATCTTCTTTGAAACTGCTCTACAAACCACCAATTCTCACCCACAGTTTCTCTGGTCTCAGCATAAAGTAATTTATTACTTTCAAAATGTGTCTCGCTCTTCCCTCTGTTACTGGGGAGAAAAAATAAGGATGTAGGGTGTCCGTGGAGGACTGTCTACACTTCCGGTGTAAGCATTTCGGCGTATTGATGGCAGATACCACGCCTGTTTGTGGCATGTATGCGTAGATCCACGAAGGATGTTTGCACAATTTACAGTCTAAATGAAATGGTTCAATATATTTTACAAGTGATAATAGTAATCGGTTTCTGGATTGTGGAGCGTCGAGTTACGTCCCTTGCATTACGTTGGTAGTTTGGAACCAGGCACTGGTAGATACCACTGAGATTAGAGTTTCAGATCATTCTGGTTGTGTTACATGGACGTAAACCATACGCAACCTTTCGACATCTGGAGCGAAAGTTTGCCTGCAATCCACCGCCAAACTGGCGCCAATATAAATCCATTGCTTGTGGGTGTTATGATTACTGCAATAAAGACTTTATCACGTAAATTTTTATTCCAATCCAATGAAACACCCAGTCTTTTCTTCAGAATAAGTACAGAAATTTTTTTTCTTATTTTGTTGCTACTGAATGCGATCGTCAACTTTTTTTTTAATGAGTATTCTACAGGGAGTTACCAACAAACGCTGCAAAAAAGTACCAGCCATGGTAAAATGAAGACCAGTCACGGAGGGGAGTTTCGTATGAGAAGACGTTTCTTTGTTGGAGGATGATGCTCCAGTCCTCCAAACCCTGTGGTCTTCAGTTACGATACGGAGAGTTGGCAACAATGGATACTAAACTATTTTTTAGTAGGATTTTTTGTTCTCGCTGTGTTGAATACGAAGATGGCTGTCTTTTGGATTGTAGAGCGATTATAATGGAGGCAGCAAGTACCTCTGAAACGTTGGTAAACTTCTATCAAAATACACGTTCTTCTTAACAATCGAGGGTTACGTCCCAAAGGCCTGTTCCGAATGTTTTATAGTCACTTGGGTTCCACTATAAAGCGGGAGTCTATACCACGATTACTGGATTACTAATTAAAAGTTATTTTGGATTTGTAATTTATTAACTTTATGAATAAGAGGCCTTCTTGAGAAGTTATTAATTTTCTCAGCTGGTCGAGAAAATTACCCGAAGGTCCATTACCGTGTTTACAAGAGGCTACCATTATTGAAATATGTGACGCAGATTTTTGAGGATGTGGGCTATAAAAAAATATGTGGAAATGAATTGATTGGCGAAAATGGAGGACCACATCAAACCAGTCGAAAGACTGATGACAAAAAAGAAATTAACTAAGTTGGCTTTATTTTGACTACACATTCTAAACAAGCCAAAGGTGTTTTTAACAAATGCTGACATTAGGGATACGTTCCTTTCTAGTGCTAGCCTGTGCACACATTTCTTTAGTGTCATATTCATGTGGACCTATTATGTAGGAAATAATCTTGTCACATTTTCTGCAGCAAACCACATGTGAGACTAATGGCTTAGCTTTTAGAATGGGCTTTATTAATGGGTAAGTGTAAAAGACGATATCTTTAGAACGAAGAATATAACGTGCAAAAATGGCGTACACGATTTGTAGGAAAAGTTCATCCGATAACATTGGCTGCCCTGCTTCGCAATTCACGCCTGTGTCGGTTTAGTCTGCTAGATTGAAGGAATTCGTGGTGTTAATTGTACTGCAAACTCTTTAGTTCCGAAGGGTGTAGATCTATTTACAACATTTTTGAAATGTGAAAACAACAGAATAGTTTATAATTCACTATTATGTCGATCAAGAGAAATTGGTTCGTGCAGTAAGCAAAATATTCGGTGTGTTTAATGACAAGTGTCAACATGGCAACATCCACTGGGGATAAAACTGTAAATAAAGTGGCATTATGCTCTGCAATATTTGCTGGATTTGCGTATGTAGGTTATTCAGTTGTGCGGACAGCATTTTGTAGGAAGCTTGGTCGTCGAGATGGCGAAGGTAATGTTAAATGTACTATACTGGAATTCAGATATTCAATAACCCCCTCCCCCCCCCACAAACCCTATTAAAGTCTTAATCAGGATCTAAAGCCAGATGAATCCAGTTCGTACCCACACTTTCTCCTCAGTACTCATTTTAATATTACCCTCCAAGTGATCTCTTCCCTTCAAGCCTTCCAACATGAATTTTGTATGCTTTTTTAATCCTTACATTTGTGGTACATGCCCTGCCCATCCCATTCTCTTTGATTTGATCATCCTAATAATTTAGGGTGAAGAGTACAAATTATGATGCTACTAATGGTGTATTTTTCCCCACTCTCCTATTACTTCATCCCTTTTAGGTCCAAATATTGTCATAAACACCCTGTTCTTTCCTCGTTGTAAGACACCAAGTTTTGTGTCCATACAAATAACAGCAAAATTAGAATTTTATATAATTTGCCCCAGGAACTCATCACTCATTCAGTATTTCTTAGTTCTTTTATCGCAGCATGGCAGTGTTGATCTCAAAATGAGTCGCCGAGTGTGTAAGAATTATTTTTACCCACAATGGGTTCATCGTTGATTTAGTCATTACAAAAGTAATGTGCTAATTTTATATTTTCGTCCTGATGTGCCTTAGTTGAGGGATATTCATTGTTGACAGTTGTAATCTTCAATTTGTCAGCACTGCATTTTTACCATTAGCATCTTCTGTGTTCATCCCGGTGTATGTGGAAATGGGGGAAAAGATGATTTTGTGTCACTTTG
>NW_019060117.1:270968-313414 GCF_000696155.1 Zootermopsis nevadensis
ACGTTCAACTCGCAGCAATTAAGGCTCTGGGGAACCTTGCGTTGAACCAAGAAAATCAGAAGGAACTCAAGGTACGTGTAGTTTTATGATCTGTCAGCCAGTGAATTGAAAGGGCAAAATGTAGTTACTTTAACTTTTAATGTTTTATGTTTTGGGGAAGTTTGCCACTGAGGATGCTTTCATTCTCGTGTTTGAACGTACTCTGTGCATTTACAGGACGCAATACCGCTGCTGCTGACGTTTGTGAACAAACAGCAGACGCCAGAGAAAGTGTTGCTCAGCGCTCTACTCACGCTGAGCAATATTGCCGTACTGCCAGATTGGCACGATGAATTTTATCCGATCCTTCACACGCTGTACAACATGATAGATTCTGGAAGTCCTCAAGTGAAATTACAAACACTCAAGCTCTTGGTAAATCTCTCAACAAATGAAGATATGGTTCCCAGTTTGCTTGCGGCCGAGGTAAATTTTGATTACGTCGATATATAATTAGGGCAAAATGTAGTTAACCCTTTTACTTTAGATGTATCGGTTACTTGTCGTCATAAAAGGAGATGACTGTCTTCTGGGTTGTTGCGCCGTGCAAGCACCTCTGAAACGATGGTAAACTTCTACCAGACCACATGGCGCAACCCAGAAGACAGACATCTTCGCACTCGCTGCCGTGAGAACTTAAAATCTCATGATATGAATCCTATTTCTGACCACTGTTAATTGTTTTATTTTGTATGTACAAGTATCGCTTCCATGGCCAGGTTATAATGTCAGGATGCTATTTTATTGATGGAATCATTCTACTTTTTTCTTTAAGGCTCCTCGGAGATTGATATACTTGTTAGATCCTTCAACAAATGAAGATATTCTGTTGCGGGTTGTGACGTTATTAGCAAATCTTACTAATATTGCTAAGGAACTGAAACTAGACCCTTCCATCGACCTCCCTGCCGAGGATAAGGCTGCTTCTCCCGACACAATGTGAGTAGAATTAACACGCTGATCCAGAACTTGGAAATAATAGAACTACTGATCATTGTTTGTTGGTTCCTTTTTGTCATCCTATAAAGATATCACCCCTGCATCTAATGTATGAAGCCGATGAAAAATTAAAATAACATTTATGTTGACTTGTAAAGTAACTGATAAATGTAAAAGGTGAAACATAGATTTAAAAGTGATAATCCACAATTATCTATGTTTTTCTCATAAAACATTATGTAACGACCGGCTGTAAAATAGAACTCGGAAAATACAAGATTTGTGCCGTTGTAATGTGATTAAAAATAGATTCATGCACATTTTCGTATCTAATTCGAGTAAAGGATTGAGAGTAGTTAACACCGTAAGTGTTCTGTTACACGATCATTGCAACAATTTAGATGGTTAAATTTAAAATATAAATGTACTGTGATTAAAAATGTATGACTAATTTGTGTCTTTACAAATATATTATTACTGAAGGCTCCATCTCAAATGCTAATATATATTTGAATCTGTTTTGTTATACTGCAGATGAAATCCTATGTCAGTATTTATTTTAATTTTAAAATTTGTTCTGCGTAAAATTTCTAACTTATTAATGCATTAAAAATGTAGTTGTTAGAACAAGGAACCAGGGAAAAAGCATTCTAGATCATGTTATTGACGTCTTGTCAAACCTATAGTACTTTCTATGGTTTATACATTTTGTTGGAAGGAAGGAAAGAAATGTTTTTTTGCGCATGTGGTATGTTGTCTGTGTTTCTTTTATCTGGCACATATTATATTTAGCTAATATATTTTTCTTTAGCAGGTATGCAGCTATCTACGGGGTAAATACTCAGGAGAAAATGCAGAGCAAAGCCTTCGTCCTTATGAATCAGCACAGGAACGAAGACGTTCGGTTTCACGCCCGCAAAATGTACGAGGCTATTAAATCCTGAGAGCGGGTCGAATGCGCGGACTGCGGTGTGAGCAAGCAGCGCCCTGTTATTGTAGTGACAAACCACTGACTCGTGGCTGTACTAAAGAGCAATGTAGGTAGGTCCTAGTCTTTTATTTTATTTTATTTTAAATTTGGTTGAGGTGCTTTGTTTCAAAGTTGAATCTAGTCATTGTTGATGTTAAGAATTGAGATTTTATCGGTGTTGAGACCTGCAATACTTTGGCCAGCATAGTACAGTTCAGGTTCCAGCTCAATGGCAATAGAAAGGGTGTGGAGACCGTGTTGTGGTTGGCGGCAAAGAGAATGAAATAAATCTAATACTCGGAATGAAAGTATTGACCTAGCTTGCCTTTGCCTTGCTTGTCAAGTCTTCATGCTGATGTCCTTGAATATCTGTCAGGTATTACCTTATGGGAATATAATACGCTAAGGGCAGATGTTGTCCGCGTCACGGAACACGGGCCGTTATTCACTGGCTTCTCATTGCAGAGGTGGCTAGTTTTGTCCGCGTCGTGGCTGGCTTCTCATTGCAGAGGTGGCTAGTGTCAGATATTTGCAGGGTTAATAATAGTTGCGTACGTTGGATAAGCAGTTGTCTGCTTATCGGATATGTCACTCTTATATCAACTCCTGTCTCTCCTTACGTTGTCTCGTGGTGCTAACAAGCTTGGATGTGAACTGTAAGTATTCATTGTTTCCAGCAATGTTTGAACATCACAATGACAAATTCAGAATGATATAAAACAGGCCTATAAAAGAGTACATTGTACTTAAATAATTTTGGACCAGATGGTGGTATGCCGGTGAATATGTTAAATTCTGATAATGTTTGACGTGTGCGAGAACATATACACATTTACATGCACATGCATGTATCCGTGATAATGAGATGGAGTCAACGTAATAAATCATCTTCAAGAAACTTGCCACCATATTCTGTCAGGGTCATTAACCCACGCTTAATGCAGACTAATATATTCGCCCTCGGTCGGATAGCAACACGCCACGGGAAGACAAAAATGTCTCTTTCAGGATGCACACTGAGCACATAGTTTTATCTTATGCTTATAGATGAAGTTTGCAGCTATCTGTTGTGATCCCTTGGACATACATAAATTATTGGCATTCATTTATTTATCATGTAATACTGCAAACTGCTATAGCATACGGCCAAAAAAATGGGTAGGGTGATATGTAAACCAGCAGCAGAATACATGGTAATATATGTTTGCATTGACATGTGGCAAACACAGTAAAGAATGGTAAACCCAGCGTACAGATATTTACGAAGACAATGCAGGCAGGAAGAAGTGACGTACAGTCACTTTACTGCTGCGAAATTTTAAATAGTACACAAATTGGTAATTTAAGCATTCAGTGGAATATTTTAAACTCTCACATTGCTTCCTCAAAGTATGTATCACTCCATCCAGAGTTTAATCCTCCTTAACTTCTATCACGTCAGTGTTTAATGTATGTTGTCTTATACTATTAGTGTTTCAGAATAGAAATTGATTATAGGTGCAAAATTATCACATAGATATCTTCTACTAAAACTCTTTTGGTGTTGTATAGTGACATTGCTTTCTTCAGTAAAACTGTAGTGCAAGCAAATATCCTGCAAAATATATGGAAAACGAAGCTGAAGTACACAGTTCTGTGCTTTTTAAATTTCCCTTTCATTTTAAAACTCCATTTATTAGCAATAATATCACAATTCACTTGTTCATTGTGGAACTATATTTTTTAAACTGGGTTTACGTTCATGTTAAATAATTGACGTGCACACCTCTCATCCAGAACATAAACAAATACATCGGAGTGTGGTTTGATTCGAGTTCCTTGGTCATACTGGCTCATAGGGGCATTTTGTACCAGCCCTTGATAATGAATTCGTAGCATAAGTGGAATGATCCTCTATGACATCATTACCCATGATCCTGTAATGTGTCGTAATCTCTTATGTCCATCTGTATGTGTTTTATTATTTTACAATGACTGAACATATTTTCATGAAATTTGGTATGTATTTTATGCCATTGGAGGCTACTTCAGACTAATACTGTCTGTACTAACATGATAGACACTTGAACTTATGAGGTGGGATGATTGTCCTCTGTGTCGATGTCATTACTCATCATGCTGTTATCTGCCAGTGGCTGTGTAAACTATTCATGGTGCCATCTGTCAGTGACAGTGTGAACTTTTTGATATCACACCCATACGATGTGGCAAAGAGAACACCCTTAGAACTTTTGCGTACCCTTCAGAGTGCGTCTTTCAAGTCTCGTCTGTAATCTGAAGTTCTGTGTCAGAATTCCGGGGCAACTTGAAGTGTCATTTTTGTTAAAACTAGTTCCTGTAGAATAAGTTATGAGGCTCACGATTTTATGTTGTTATTCTAATTATTCATATGACATCTAGATGAATCAGTATTTTTGTAACACTGTATTCACTTTAACCGTAAAGAAATAAAGTACAGTTTCTTATAACTTGATATTTAAAATTGCTTTCACTATATGCACTTAATTACAAATGTGTGTTTACTAGACCAGCTTCATTTAATGGTTTCATCACATAACATTCATCTACAACTGATTGACTTCATTTCATTGCGCAAAGTAATCCTCTCACTACAGCGCCAGACTTTCAGCATTAAAATTACTATTCATGCACTGATGATTATAATCAAATGTCTTTGATATGTAACTCAGTCCTTGTGAAACTGCATTCCATCATGTAAAGTGATGAAAATAGTCACCCCTGGCATCCACGCATGCGAAACTGAAGATGGCGCTGCAAATTGGTGTGTACACATTATAACATGTCCGTAGGAATGTAATGTTCTGGCTTATACGTGTTTGTCAGAAATGTCATCCTTTGTATGTAAATATCACATTAAACAATCAAATTTGTGTCGATCATTGCAGTTAAATGTAATTCATTTGATGCAGTTAATGCAGAGTATATATATGTTGTTAATTCCATATTCCAAATGATCTCAGGCACTGTTTATTTATATTATATTTCAATTTACATTGTACAAAATAATAATTTTATTGCATAAATGATTACTGAAATAAAATCCGAGTTAATAGATGATGTGATGAAGGTAATTTTCATTTCGCCAATAATAGCTGTGTATGTGTGATCTGATATTGCCATGTCTATAAAACCTGAACTAATGTCCAACACAAACCAACATATTCAAAGTAATTTCATTTTCTTAATGTTCTGAAATGTTTGCTATGTATAAATGGACATTCCTTTATCAGTATTTGTGATAGCAGAATATTCATGATTTGTATAATTGATTTTTTGTCAACATTAGCACATGCTTTCATGTGTCATACAGTACCTAAAGCTGATTCCATTCATGTTTATATATGTTATTTGACTTCAGAATGTTAAATTAAAGCACATTTTCTCATGACCTACATTCCAGTGTGTTATATTCTACCAAGTGTGCTTGGCTGAGAACTGTGTTATGAGTATTCATACTGTTGCTGAATGTCTTTTGACAGCTCATCATACATTTATAAACTGTGTGTTACAAAAATAAATGTACACATTTGATAATTATTGCAGCTATTTTATGGACTCTCATATCGTAAAGGTTTTGAGAAATTAATCTCATGTGATTAAATATTATAGGTTATATTGTGCATTGCCAGATGTAGTTTGAATATAAAACGAATATTGTCCATTGAAAGTAATTTATTCATAACATCGTATTGATTTAATTTTGTATCAACTTTAAAAAACTGTTGATATCATGAAACCCACTGCAGAACATCATATTGCAATAATAAAGGAAGTTGGTATATCCCATTTTAGCATGGACAGGCCTGATTTAAAGATCTTTATTGCGTTCTATTTGTAAAATTATGCAAGTTAGACTCAGAATTGCAACATAAAGCAAAGTATCTTTGGCATCTTATGGTTGTTTTAGAACTGGTAACCTAACCTAACATTTCAGTAATTTAGTGCAACTGGCAGGAATGAAAATTTGATTTCGGTTAGCCTCATTGTGTTCCAAAACATATTTTGTGAAATGTAACTTTGTATTTACAGTGATGTAGTTTTCATTATTGATTTTAATGGATTGAAAGTTTTTCCATAATCTATTTACTGCAATAATTTCAGATTCCTTTTTTTATTTTTGATGGGGACCATGATGAATATATGTATACAGCAAGAACACTGCAAAGACTCACGTAATAGTTATTATGGGATAATTTCTGTTCATGAATAATGTTCATTGATCCGTTCCTGAACATTATTTTATATGAATGTTTAATTTTACTTGTGTTCGTGATTATTTCCATCACAACAGTTATTAAATACAGTGAATTCTCAGTGATTTCCATCAAAGAGAGTCTATCCATCAAAAGTGCTAATGAACTTGATGGTCCTTTATATGTTTGGAACTGAAGTACCTGAAAAGGTGCACATTTTCTGATTATCGCTTTCAGAGCTAGACCAGAGCATGCTAAGTATACTACACTTTAAACCTGATTGGATTTATCCACTCACTTTTATTATGTACGTGTTACTTTCATACCAAATAGAGAAATTACTTGTTACAACATAGAAATGCCTAAGTGTAATGCTGCATTGTAGACACTTACATAAACTTGGTGCCAATTAGATATAGTTGACCCGGCTGAGATATGTGAACTGTTCTTAAAATATTACACTATGCTGGCTTATTAAATGTACTGTGGAAAAACTGTATGTGTCATTTAATGTCAGATTAATTCAAATCTGAATAATGCTCAGAATACTGAGCAGTCACTAAATATATCTTAATGGATTAAACAGTAATGATGTAGCTAAACTCCAAAAACTTATTAATTTTTTAGGTGCTCGACAATTAGTTATTATGGAATCTTATTTTATTTGTATATATCATAAAACAGATACATTTCTTTTATTAATGCAAACTAAAATATTCCCTGAATCATGTATACAGTGAGTTTTCTCTGATAATTTTTGCCGTAACATATTAACATGCCTAAGCATAGTTATCCATAAGTGATTACTGGATAGGCCTTGTCCGTCTGTCAGCTTGTCTCCATGTTCAAATAATAAGACGCATACCTTTACCATTAGCACTGACTGCAACATGCTTACAGTGTGCAACTTTCAACTCATAAACCTGTTCCTACAAAGGATAAGTTAGCTGACATTCCTGAGGTGTCATCATATTTAATGACAAAATCCAATATATGAAATCAGCATATAAATAATACCACCACTTTGGAAGGGCTAAACTTAAGTGTCTCATCTTGAGGAATTTTGTAAAGCTCTGAAAATAAAAATACGCAATACAGTCCAGCTTCTTGAAAATGAAGACCTTATTAATTATCTTTAAACATTTAATTTTAATTTCTCATCAGTTGGTTAATGTGCTGTCACAGGAAAAAGAAAAATTACCAAAGTCCTCAGACACCTCATTAAATAAGCATCTCGCATCATTAACTGATTTCCTATTCCACCCCTGAAGAAAAATATACTTACAGTATCTGTATGTCTATATTTGTAAAGATGATGCAAATATCATAATATTTACAAAAAGTTCTCCTCAAAATGAAATGCAACACACTGTTAAACTCTGCTTTTTTTGAGTTTTTACGAATGTGTATTCATTATAAGAATTTTGGCATTGTGGATAAATTTTCTGCGAGATATGCCACTGCCTAATGAACAAACCCACATAATTTACGTAATTCTACATTAAGAAACAATGTTAATGTTCTTGTATTTATAGATTTGTATGTGTTTATTTTGAACGTGATTGGGAAACTGTATGTATTATTTCATGTTTGTATATATTAAAGTTTGATATCATGTGATATCACTTTGCTTATCATGCAATATAGAATTTATCTTGAAATTTAAGAGATTGTGTTGCACAGAAATAAGTTGGCCTCTGTATCCAGACTAGCTCCGGAGCCCTCCCAGCCTCCTATCTAATGGGTACTTGGGGCCTTTCCCCAGGGAAAAGTGCAGCTAAGGTATGACTAAGATTAAGAATGAGTGTGGACTTGTTGGTAGGTACCACTTCAGAGGAACATAACTGGCTCTGTATGTCCATCTGAAACAATGGTACCCACACACAAGCTAACACAGCATCTCGACCAGAAAGACCACCACCGACATCTTCACCACAGTGAGAATTACAAACTGATAGCCTATACGCAAGCGATAGTTGGTAACAGACGTATCTGTATTCACACGATCTCAAAAACTGCTTTGGTTTTGAGGAGACTTTATTAAAAGTAAAGAATATTACAATCTTCCAACACATATTTATTTAATAATGCTGTCAGTAGCTCACATTATAGAATTTACTTTCTAATCACAAATTAAAATATACTTTCTTCCATGAATAACAGAATTATAAGCCTTAAACTCATGTTTTACAGAATTGGCCCTATATATTTTAATCTGGAAGTTGCATCTCTAAATAATTTACGTTTATTATATGGTATCAGTCAATGTATATTATGTTTGAAATTATTTACAGTACAACTGAATTTATTATACTTATGCACATTGTTTGAGTATAAATTTTGTATTTACAATGACCAGCTGCATAAACTGTTACTATATATCAGAAAAAATATGAATGGCAAAGTCTTCATACTACGTAATATATTATCCAACACTTTCAGTGGTTTTCAATTGTGCATCTTCACTTTTTTTCAGTTGTTTCGTGAGTTCTATTTGCTGCTGAAGCAAGTAGATATTCTCCGTCTTTCTTCTCTGTTGGCGCTCTACATCTCTGATTACACCATCATGGAGTCTGTTCCTGAATAAAGTGTTACATTACTTTAGGCAATATCCTTAGTGATTTATAACGAAGAAATTATGCAGCTTTGAAGTTAAAATGCCTTAAATATTGACTCTTGCAATCACTGAACCATTTGCTGTCATGCATTCAGATTATGACACAGAATGAATACAAATGATCTGAGAATTTCATAATGTGTTTTGGTGGAGTTCAATGTGTGCTCTGTTTGTAACTCTACACACATTAAACTGATAACCTGTTTCTTGCCAGATATGTTCCATGTTCACAGTTGTGCTCCTAATAACCATCATTAGGTTTAAACCACTTCTTCCACATGCTACAGAAAATTTGCTGAAGTTTATTTACCTGTCTAAGTGTTGTTTATAGTGAACATAGCTAATAGTTCCAACAGACACAGTTATTGCAGCACCTAAGGCTATTTTAGAAGTATATGACATGATTTTCTGATGCTACAAGCCTTAAACACTAAAGTTCCTGAAAACAAAAGGAGGTTATATAAAGATTCATGTATGACTTTCCCATAAATTATTCCAATCCATTTCCTTTTGTGCTTCTTTAACATTTAACAGGTGAAGATCTCTGAACATATCCATGGAAGTTATAATTCTTAAATTATACTTTCACTAAGACTGCCTGTTCATGCATTATGGATAAAAATCCCTTTAACATAAATACGTAGATTTTCTGGAAAGGCCTGTATTACCATCCATCACTCCATAAACAGTATAATAGAATCATACAGTGTTAGATTCAAACACATTTTTATATTTTAACCTGTTGACAAATTATCGCCTCGTCTACGGCTAGTCGTTTGTAGTGTACCCTTATTTTGGATGAATTAAAATTCCGATGGTACTCTTTGTGCTAAGAATCTTCGGATATACAGTACTCTTTGGCCAAAGGTTACCTGTATGGTCAATGCTATCAACATAAACAACATGCGGCAACAGGTTTTATAATTCATGTGAATTTTTTTAGTACGGTAGTGCAGTTGAGGTGTTCCAAACATTAAATGTTATTATTCACTTTTTAATTTCTTTAATGTAATCTACATGTTCTTGACGATATTAGGACATATAAAGGAGATATCAGTTTAATTTAATTGTGCCCATAGATAGTACACGCAAAACGAATTGGAGTTTGGATTACCAGTGGTCAATTATTTTTCCAGATTTTGTAGTTTTTAACAAATTTTTGCAGAATCATAAAATTCTGAGATATAGGTGTGTCTAGGACTCATACAAATTATTCTAACCTAATATTGGTCTGACAGTTGCGAAGTTGCCACGTATACAGTTCTGTGTTACTGATCTTGTCATAGTCCATTTGATTTGTTTATTGCTCCTATATCTCTTTATTTTGGTACAGAGTATTTATGTTTTTTGGTCAGAATGGTAAAGAATGCATTTATAATTGTAGCTGAGACAATCCCAGGATGGAGATTGTGGTAAATGCAGTGTATACAATGAGAGAATGTGAAACATGGGTAAACTACTACCAGACTACAGAGTGCTACAACCCAGAAGACAGCCATTTTCATACTCACTGTCATAAGAACCTCAGAAGCTACTTAATGCAGGATATGACATTCGTGAAACATTGATTTGTAGATGTCACCTAATATTGTTATGATTGTGAAGTCTAGGAGGCTGTGATGGGCTGGGCATTTGGCTGGGATGGAGCAGGCAAGATAGGCATAATTTTGGTATGATAACTATTGCAGAATGTCTAATTGGAAGGCCAAGGAATGGATGTGAAGATAATATTGGAAGGTTGATGGAAGTGGCTCAGAATCTGTCCATGGGCAAGCTTTGATATTAGCATTGTTGAATCTGAAGTGTACTGCAGACTTCCTTGAAAGTGTAAGCTGAGAAGGCATAAGCATGTTCTGCATCGGCTGAGTTCTAACATCAATAAATATCAGAAATATGCTTACCGTGCAGGGACAAGTAATTCAATACTTTTCCAAAGAGCATTAAAAGTATAAATCATGATATAAATGTATTTAAGCCAGTATTGAAAGATTATCTTTTATCTCACTGAATACATATTTAAATTGATGTAATAAGTATCATGTTTTGTACTGAATGTTTGTATCCATACTATGAAATATACCACATCCTTGACTTATACTATGAAGAGTCTATAGAATGTAAATCAATTCTAATTCTAAAAAAAACAAAAAAACATTTGGCCTGATTATTAGGTCCAGCCACAGTAATATTTATCACATGTATATGAAAGTCAAGTCTCTACAAGAATAAAATATATGTATTTGTTGACTTGCTTCATAGTTTGAAATGCCATCGTTTGGTAAACATTGAATATTCCTTGAGGTTCAACTACTGAAGAGTTAATAGCAGTTTTGTTGTAAAAGGTGCCTGTGAATAACATTAAGTACATTACATATCGTAACCATCTGGTTATGTGCCATCATTATGAACTATTGATCCTGAAGATGGAGGCAGCATGTTACTCTGCAAGACACAGCAACGTAGAAGATTTCTATGTAAACTCATATTACTGTGAAAATATCAAATCGTACATCAATAAGCAGATTTGTTCAGTGTATCTATTCTTTAAAATTTTAAGATCACTCATGTACCAATTTTATTGTATATTTTTCAGAACTGTGGGCTGTAAGAACGTGTTATTAAATGGAGCATTCATTGTATTCTGTCCCAATAATCCAGCAAGACCTACGACAAGAGGAAACTATTCTCCAGATTTCAGATGCATTGGATTATCTAGACCAAGTGGTTAAAGACATATTTGCTCGAGTTGAGTCTCGAGTAGTGGAAAGTAAAGCCAAGCTAGAGAAATTACATAAACGAGCATCTTTTGCCAAGATGAAAGTTGAAAAGCTGACTGGAAGCAGTAAAGCAACAAAAGTATGAGTAGAATGAAACAAAAATAATACAAAATTCTGAAATTTCGGAGATAGAGTCTCATCTCCAAAATGTGCAATTTTATGATTTTATTAGACGATGGAAAACACCCAGAAAACTTTTTATTTTAAAAACGTACCGTCGTCACAAACTTTTAGATCTGAGCTAGAATGAAACAGTTTGATATACATTAATTATGCTTTTACAAATAAAATTAATACTGCATTATATATACAGGTGTTCTCTAGTGCCAAATACCCAGCTTCGGACGTTCACAGCGACTATCGTTCCATTTTCAAGTCAGACGATCCTCTGCCCTTTAATAGACATCCAGTGAAAATCAAAAGTAAACATTTACCATTGGAAGGAAAAGTTTTGCAGGTGCGTAGTCTGCATTTTGTTTGTCTCTTTTCCTATGGTTTGCTGTTGATTAAGGTAGGAGTGATGTAAATTTTAAGCTGAAGTTTTAGGATGCAAAGAACTTGTTCTTCAGTGGGTTATTACAGTTTTTTTTTAAAATGATTCCAGGAAAAACTTCAGTTTTATCATGTGAAAGTAAGTAACAGACTTTTGCACAGAAATGTTGAAATAACACCGGATGAAGGACTAGGAAGTTTGCCTAGAAATTTGGATTCCATCGGCTCTCTTCTGCTGTTCAACACTTCAGAAAACCCGTGCGTATAATACGTTTTACTGCCCTGACATTACTCTTGTTTATTATAACTTTATGGATTGTGGATGGACTTACTGAGGTATCAGCTGGAGATGTTGAATCCAATATGATTATCAGTGCAGTCACAGAGGTTAAAATAATTTCTTCGTTGTAATGGGAACAAATGAAGAAAGAGACATTTCGCTGTATTTCACAGATAAAAAGTACAGCAAGGAAATTGTTTCCTTACGGTGTTCATTCTGCGTTTGACTAAACAGTTTCTGCCGGCACTGCGTATTGTTATGTCTGTTGCTCGGATAATTTAAATTTAGTAACAGATTTTGGTGTCAGTAACTGAAGGCGTTTTTAGTCAATCTAGTGTTAAGTGATGATAAAGTCTGTTCAGTAGTAAATGAAACAGATAATGTGATAATTATGTTGTAGATACAGGCAATATGTCATGTTGGATCCTTTGGGAGTGGTGACAAAGACTCGACAAGCCTTAGAGGAGGAAGAGGAGCAGCGAATGGAAGCTGCACCTATCTCCATCTCGCAGAGGGAAATGTTAGACCATCCAGCAGGAGAGAACTACTTTTATTCTCCCGGTCTGGGTGAAGTGCCACAGATTGATGTTCCTCTCGATTTACCTGACCTTCCTGGTATTTACATTTAGTTTATTTTTGTCTCTCATATTGCGGGACATACCTTACTTAAGCACTTACATCGTATTTGTAGTACAAGGCTAAGTTCAGAATCAGGTGAGGAAATTTATTCGCGTATTTACAGAACATACCAGTTTTGTTTGTTTAAAGGATTCATTACTTATGAAAATGTTGGAGGTTAAATTTAGCGCAGCCAAGTCCGAGTGATTACTCCATGTTTACTAGCTTGTAGTGTAACAGTGAATGTATGTGACAGATTTGTCCCGTATTTACTCTTGTTAAACACCCCATATGGAAGGAAATTTGCATGAAAACCATAATGAGCTCTTTTAACTATTGTCTTGTCTTGTTAAAAATTGACAGTAAATTGTTCACTGCTTTCTGAATTATATTTTTATTTTAGCTGAAACTTGATTTTAATTTTCTATCAGGAGTAGCAGATGATCTGAGGTACAGCATGGATCTGGGGCCTATGATTGCCCCGTCCGTATCGACTACGCCGGCCATTCCGGAGTTACCAAGTTTGGTACCTGAGAGCCCATCGTCTCCTCCTGCAGCTGCGGCCCCCCCTCCTCCAGCTGCTCCTGTACCTCCTGCTTTCCTCCCACCACCTCCACCTCCACCGCCTCCTCCTCCGCCTCCCCCACCTGTTACAGCTACTGCTCCACCTGTTCATACCGCTCCGGAGCCTGTTCTTTCTTCTGCGCCGCCCAAAGCACCGGTTGTTGTAAGTGCATATGTACATACAGTTGCTTAATGTGTTAACCCATATTTCCAAAAATCATATTTATAAATCAGTGTGTCTTATTAGGTAAAGACTTCATATTAGTGAAACGTACATAAGTTTATTTATTATTTATGGTCAGTCGAACATTAGGATTTTTTACCTTGTTGTACTTAGAATTTGCATACGAATGCTACTTGATATAGGCGCTCCAAATTTATATTTCTGTTCCGGCGTGCAAAATTATTTCTTCTGCATAAGGTGAAGCTTTCACAGTAGGCATCTACTCTGTTGATGGAGACAAGGTGTTGTAAATACATGTACATATTGTTTTATATCTTCATTTTTATTATAATTTTACAGTAGTTTAGCAAGTAACGCTACTAGTTCATTGAAAATCTTTTGTAGCATTTTGCTGAAGACAGAAATTTGAACTGTGTGAGTGATAAAGGCTGTGGCTTAAGTAATGACATTGCTTTATTTGTTTTTTGACCACGAAAGATAAACACTGTAAGTGCGACATTAGAGCCGGTCCACTGTAAGAAGGCTTCTCTGTTCGTCATATCATTTTGCAATGAGCTTTTCTCTCGATTATACCATTCATTCACAGTAAGATTTATGGCCATCCATTATTTAAAGAGTAATTGACCTGTACAAAGACAAGAGATTAAAATTTCAGGAGACTGATCATTCCAGCCAAGTGGTTGACCCTCCTGTTGTGTACTTGGGAGGTCCCAGGTTTAAACCTAAGACCAAAGACTGGCTATCATTACTGAAATTTTCATAGTCTTCCTCACTCCATCCAAGTAAATTACTGTTAGGATTGTACCTTAAATTAGGGCACGGCCTCTTCCTTCCATATCGTTTTCAATCCATCATTCGTTAATCATCCTGTCGTTCAGTGCTGTGTAGTCTGAGGCACTTGCAATGTCATTAAATAAATCACAAAATAAATTCATTTTACTTCAGAAGTCTGCTGGAGCAAGTACTGAAGGCAGTAGCGATGCTCGTGCGAACCTCATGGAAGCTATTCGTCAGGCTGGAGGTTCAGGAAAAGCCCAATTAAGATCTGCTAAAGATATTAAAATTGAAGCAAAAAAGAAGAAAATGGTAAGTTTTGTAAAATGTATGATGATAAATAGTTTTCTTAGGTAGTATGCAGTTCTTCTGGTGTGTTAAAATTGGCTGAAAATATTAGCACTTACAATTACTGACTCTTATCGAATCCTTACCTACTCAGGATTTAGGTCACGCTGTATAACGTTCGCAGTTGAAGCATGCGATTTATGATTCATTCAGTCAGAGGTGTGAGGTGTTTTTGTTTGTAGTTGTTTTATTACTGTGTGGATGTGTTTTATTGTTTTATTTTTGCAGGAGCAAAAAGCAAGTGGAGGTGGAGGTGATTTAATGGACGATCTTCATGCCAAGCTTTCAATGCGAAGGAAGGTATGAACAGTTTGACTGTGTATTTTACCTGAATCATGTTTGAGATCAATTTCAAATAAAATCCGCCTAAATTTCACGTACTGTGCGCAGTAAAATGCTTGACTTCTGTTTGGAAGTCTTTCACAAAATTGATTATCTCATTAAGAAATAGTTGTAAGTGTTGCTCGATTTTTCAAAAGCCAGGGAATAGGTTAACGAAGACAAATGTTAGCTGTAATGGAAACTTTAAAAATCATATAAAAATTATATGGATATACTTTATTTCTAAATAGTTTGTTGTCTCCAAACTTGATTTCAAAGTTATAAGTAACTTTTTAAACTCATTACTGCTCCGTGACACAAGCATAATTCTGACGAAGGACCGTAATGTTTGTAGGGTATATCAGGTGCAAACAAGCTAGAGTCGTCGGTGGGTGTAGCTATGGAACGAGTTTCAGCCATGATCCCACCACCAGGATGCACAGAGCCCATTTCATCGAACACCGAGGACGATGAAGACTGGGACTAAACATTAGTACAGTTGAATAAAATTATGTATTTCAGCTGATATATTAACTCTCGGAAGTGGTTTGCTTGTCACTAGTGGACTGCATGTTTGTGGAAGCAAACTTTATTCTGTGTCTAGTCTTTTTTTCCCTCACATATTTGCAAAGCTGTGCTTCTTTGAAAGCACCATTGACTTAAACAATGTAGCGCTCTCTCTGTCATTTTTCTTGTAGCAGCTGATGTGCTTGCCTCGTGTTGTTGGACGGACTGTATTTCTAGCTGTAGGTTCAAAGGAGGTGCCTTGTGTTAGATTTAGGCACAAATGAAGTTATCAAAATAAGTGAAAAGAATGTTTATTGTTGAATCAGCAAAGTTGAGATTAAATTCTCTAAACAATATCGACAGATGATTTGTTTGTTAAATATGTTTTATTTTTCCCTATCAATACTCATGACAAGATTGTTTCTTGTGTGTTGAATTTCACATATGTTTATTACGTTCACATGTTACAAATGTACCAAGTAAATGGAATAAGTGCAAAATGATTTTTCTTACTATTGCTGATTCACAAATAGTTAAATCGATTATAAAATTTTATAAAATAATTACCCTATTGAAATGAACATAAAAATATCTTGTAACTAAGTGGTATTGTTAAATGACAACCAACCAAATGAAGTGAATTAATAAAATCATTACCAAACCAAAGAACTTTTCATGACCCTGTGACATTGGACCCACTGAATATGGATTTACAGTAGGTATTTCAAAAGGGTTGTGACCTGTTTTTATACATTAACATTGTGCAACAGGAGGCCTGGGGGCTCAGTTTTTGATTTGTTGTTGGTTTATGATGGCTGTCTCAGGTTCCAGTTCTGCAGGACAAAAGAAGAGCTGACCTCAATCCTACATTGGTCTTATTAACTGCCCAATATATTATACGGGTATTGTTACTAAATTGGTTTTGTTTTGTTTTGTTGCACAAATGCTGATTTGTGCGTGCGCAAAAGACGATGCGCAGTAGAAGTGGCTCGGTCACAATTTAGTTCGCCGTGTCTCCGTCAATGGCGTTTACAGCTCGTTTCAGTGACAGTATGTGCCGGTACCCATAGTGGTTAGGTTCGTAAGCGTGGTATGTTGGTACTATCTGTGTTGCTTAGTGTGTGTCTGATCGTGGATTCGTGCAGTCGTATTTCTGGAGGCGGGAAAGGCGACTTGGTTTTGTGTATTTAATAATATTGTTGTGCATGTTCCAGATTTATTACAAGTGGAGTGGAACAAGCGACATTTAAGAATGAAAGGTAAGCAAACTGTGTCACATATTTAATTTTATACTTTACAAATATTTGTCATTCATTTTATATTTTTTGACAACCTCCCCCAAATTAATCATGAAGATTCGACTTATAAGACGTATATAACCTTAAAAAATAAGCGTGTGCCGATTATTTATAACGTGACCATACACATGGTAACTGGAGTGAACAACATAGTTGGAAAATAATATTTCAATAGTAAATAAATTACATTTAAGTAGTACATTTTAATACTTTAACTTGTCTTTGAATTTGAAACCCATATCAAAGAAATTCAAATTTTCCCAGTAATTTTATTGTATTAAATACATCTGAAATGTTATGTATTGGGCTGGCATTTTTAGTGTACAACGATGAACTCATCCCCCGGCATGTAAACTGATGTTTTTCAGGCGTAGTTAAATCTTGTCGGAAGAAACAGGACCGTCGAATGGGGAAGGCGAAGTATCAGGCGTAATATCCCGTGATTTCGAAGTGTTTGAGTTTTACGCACTGCAGTAAATATATCATTGGCAGTGTTTTGGGTTGTGACGTACCGTGATTTTTTTTAGGTCGGAGGAACTTACCGCTTCCATCCTCAGGCCTGAAAATCGAGGCAGTTCCTTCGATATGTTAGTATCTACCTCTAAATCTCACGACGTTACAACTCCAAAGACCAACATCAACACTGTAGAGCTAAATGTTTTTTGTCTGAGACTGACAACAATGGTGGAGGCTCACAAGAAGTTTTTGTTTTGCTGCTACTAGTAGGAGGCACTTAGTAAAATGAGGCCAGTTAAATCCGAGTCATTCTTAAAGACGGCCGTGTAATTCCTTTTGCTCTATGCGGAAGCTACAGTGACTAATTTTGTTTTGAAATGGCGTTGTTTGATTCTTAAGAGCGATGTTAAGGTTTCGAAAGGTGTCGTGACTATAAAAGTAAATCTGGTGCGTTTAAAAAGGAATATAAATCGTGAATCGGAGAATTATCAATGGTTAAGATGTATCACTTCTTAATTTCTTGAAGCGAAATTAAAATGCAGGTTTCAGTGACCAAATTTTTTTAGCGACAACAAAAATGGTGAGTAGATGATTTAGGATGCGTGTTCCCGATTACGCGAGCCCATTGCAATTTTCGGAATGCGTGCATCTAAGAATTTGTCCACCGTTTTCAAAATTAAAGATTGAAGTTCATCAGTCGCTGTTACATCCCACAGGTCATCCGGCAATTAACAAGACCCGGAACGCGTGAACCTTCACCTCCACGACCTCCAACCTCCGGATTTTTAACAGGAGTGTTATACACCAGCGATGAAATTAAGTCAGAAATTGAAATACAGAATAAATCCATGACTTCTTCATGGACATTCCCACAGTTTTTGTTGTAAATATTTAAATTTATTCCGTTGATAAAAGCTTTACTTTTGTTTTTTTTGAAAAGGGTTATAAATTAACGGTAAGGACCACACTGAAGACGTCTGTCTTCTGGGTTGTTGCTCAGGACGATTCGCCCTGATGATGGAGGCAAAAATCACCTTCGAAACGTCGGTAAGCTTCTACCAGACTATACGGCGCAACAACCTAGAAGACAGCCATATCTTTTACTCGCCGCCTTGAGACCCTGAAATCTCATCAATGGTCGAACTGGAAGAATATCGTGAAGTCTGGGTTAAAATGTCAGCGTGGACGTTTTTGGGTTGGTTAGAGAAATCGCGGTACTGCTGTGGGACTGGAGTAATGTTCTTCCTTTCAACAACTGAGAAGCTTGTTGGCACAAGAACACAAAACAACTGAGAATCGCCCCGCGAGTGAAGTATTGTCACAGTCCGCTATTGCTGGTTTTACGAGGCCAAGCGACCTACCATCTGGCGTGCTGTTTGGAGCAGGTGTCCTCGCTAGTAGACATCTGTTGTTTTGTGTGTAGGCTATGTGGATTCCTGGTTAACATGATACACGTCCATTTGACGCATGTTGGTAGGAGTTAGGATGGGAAACCTTATGCGCAGTGATCTTCAGGACGATAATTTTCACACCCATCTTGTGTGAGCTTCTAAAGAACCTAACCTGCATTACAGGCCTATGGCGTATTGAAATATACATTAGAGCGGGGGGGTTTATAAACGCTTGGTTTATCGTAAACTTTTATAAAATTGTCTGTGTAATTGGTTATTAACTTTCTTTCACTGATAGCATTCTGAACCATTCCATATTCTTTGTTAGATAACAGTTTATAGTTAAGCGTTTTTGAAGTTCGTTTAAATAAGGATGTCAATTTTATTTAATGAAAAATATTTTTTCTTTATATTGTCGTAAAGAATCAGCACATTTGATGTTTGAAGTATAAAATTTCGAACTCCAAGTCAGAGGTGCTCGAGCGACGGCTGGAACTTTTACACTCAATAACGCTGGTAACAAAAGAGTGCGTGTCTGTAACAGATGTATTATTTTACGGTAGGGTGGTATCACTGTTTCGTCACGTACAAGCCCAACAATTCGCCTGGAAAACAAGATTCTGGTAGAATAGTGGACACTGAACTTTGCAGCCTCGGAAGTAAATCTTTTAGGAGAGACACAGTCAGTTTCTTTTTAGTTTTTAAACCGTGGAACTGGCAACAGCAACCCCCACTTAGCACCAGTCATTTCCTCGGTGATGTCGCAGTTAGTCAAATTCTAAAAGCGTATGAAGTTGAGAAGTACAATTTTATTTTATATCCCCGATGATATACCGTCAATACCAAATTTAATCCATATTCGTCCAGAGTTTCTCCGGTTTAATCATGCGAAACACAGAGACGGGATCATTTCTTGAGAATCGTGAAAAGAACCCTTGATAATGAGATGGGTCTTACCACATGTCAGGATGTCTCCATGGCTATAAAGTGCAGTTAATTCGTCAATGACTGTCAACCCACGCTCAATCAAAACATCTGCCATGTCCCGGGCAGACATCCTCTTGGAGTCCACAGAAAATCTCCTATAACATAAGGCCGTAAATATTACTTGAATTCTTTCGACTCTGAACGAAACTATTTTTGTAATAGGCCTAATCCAATTTCGGTCGTACAAGGCACAAAGCTGAGAGACCATCGTCAGCGAAGAAAACAAATAAAAATAGTTATCTTATGACTATAAAAGCACTAGAATGCTACGAAATGTTTATACAGGCCTTCGGACCTTGATTTTGATGAGGTCACAAGTGATGATAAAACGACATCTCGCATTAGAAATAATCTTCTAAAATATTTATTAGCAAAAGAATAAATCAAAATTGATAAATACGTAGTATTAACCCTTTGAAGCCGAAGCTCGTCTACACAATATTTAAGGATTCAGTCCGTACCGCGAAGAAAACACAGCACCTCACCATTACGAAGTTCAACTGGTTAACGCTGTTTAAGGAAATAATCGCTGTTTACGCTGAGAATAATTGGAAAGCCACAAGTTCAAAATGGATGTGGATAATATGTCTGTTGCTTGTCAACGTGTGTGTTTACAGACGGTGGTGTTCGTAAATTAAGTTGAGTTTACGTGAGGCTAACACGACACGCGGAGCGCTTCTGTTTCTAAGTGACTAATCAGATTATCCTGGTAAAGTTACCAAAATGTCAGACACTTGACTGGCGTGTGACTGTAGGTCGTTGGGGGTCTTGACATAACAGCCCGGTTGTTTTCAGAACACGGGGACCTGGGGGGGGGGGGGGGGGGGGGGGAACTGCATTGCTCATGGTAAGACACTCACGCCAAATGTATTCCGAAAGCAATTAGCTCTTGTGTGACTTCATAATTATTGTATTATTTTGTTCTGGGAAAGTACAAAAGTTACGTCTAACAGCTTCGTAAGGAATTACGTAAACATAAATTTCCATGTTTAAAGAGTCGTTATAATAACACTGATTTAGTGATGAGCTTATTTTAAAAATAAAGAAATCAGTACCTGTATTATTTAAAGGATAAATATTAATGAATAAATAGATTAATTATAAGAATAAAGCAAACTAAATATAATAGTTCTTGCAGGAGCGAGTGTAACGAGTATTATTTCCAGGCTACAGTCTAGAGCTCTGAGGTTCGATTCTCTGTCAGGCAACCATTTACCCAGTGTTAATTAGATGAACTTTGTAAGTCTTGTCAGAAAGTTGACATTGCAGGTCTTTTTAATTCGTTTTGTTACGTTACAAACTTGTTTGAATGTCCTGTTGTGCAACCTGAGGGTTTGTACCGAAAAAACGAAGGTTTCTAATTCACCGGTTTTTTCGGATAGTTATTTTTTTTGGTGACATTGGTATCACTTGTATTTAAAAAAAAATCACGTGGATGAACTCGTAGAAAGCTGCTTTCTAAAGAAGATAAAATTGCTGTTTGCTTTTGTATGAGAATGTTGTGTTGGCAGTTGGGACGGAGGTGATAGAGTCGACGTGTTATTGGTTAGGGGTGAGGTTTTCCTGGCGAATAGCACGGAAGTGCTACTTCACAAGCCGAAGGATCCTCCTGGGCTGAACTCACAGTTTGGGCGGATACCATCTGCTCGAGATTGGTTGCTCTCGATAATGCTCGAAGTTCGTTCTCTGAGAGGTGAACGTTTTCTGACTCATTGTCTTAGAAGCGTTGCCAACCGGAAAAGAGATAGGGCGAGGAGCATACACCCAGTTTTACTGCAAGACAGATTTCTGAATCCTTACGCTGTTTCTGGTTTGGGGGGTAGTTTCGAATGAGGGGTGGGGCTATTATGGTCTGCTACTGTTAGCCCAGTGTTTTCCAAAGTGTGGAAATTGTACCACTGGCGGCAGTCTATTTTTAATACGTATTTAAAGATTAATAACTGATTCTGATATCGAAATTCAGATCAAAGTAAATGTAGGGGCTTGTAATTCAAATTTCGTAAACACTGCATTCATCCTTTTGAAGCCAAAACTCATCTACACATTAATGATCAGCTCGTACCGCATAGAAAACACAACACGCCTCTATTAAAGAGACCAGGTGTTTGATGTTTGTCATTCTGAGGATGATACAACATCCATAAATACAGTCCACGGGGGGAAAAAAACGCAGAATTATAAACTGGGAAGACAGGTGGTATATATAGTTACCACCGGATTTTAAAGTGGTATTATGTCGAGCGAATCCCTTGACATAATATGAATTAAAGTGAAGGATACACAGATCTTCGTTATGAGAGACTTAGAGCCGGTTAAGAGAGTGTTAATGTTTCAGGATGTAATTTAGATCGAAATTCAATATAAGCTGATTGTTCTCTGTCGAAAGAAGGATTGCCTACGCACCTGGTAGTGTGTTTATTTGTATTTTGTGGTTTCCGTGTCTCTGGACTGTGGACGTATCTCACACGGCCGCTTAATGTGACTCAGTTTATAAAAAAAATCGTGAGTTCTGCGTGGAATGCTGCTTTGTGTGTTGCTGGGTGCATTCACCTTTCAGTAGGCGTTGTGTGAACTCTAAAAATTCGCGAGATAATTCTGATCTTCAAATCGATTTGGTCAGTAAGATCGAAACCTAACCTAACCTGAAGGCATAATGATTCACACGTGTAATTACGCGCACTCACCCCTTGTAGAAACCTCTCTTTGGTTGTTGATTTACAAGTATGATAAACCACATTAAAGCTGTTCGCGGAGACTACGTAATTATGTTTGCATCTGCACCAAACAATGATAATGGCTCTAATTGTCTTGTTTATAAGTAGCGATAGAAAATGTTGCACTCAGAGAACAGTCGAAGACTGCAGTTCTCGATCTCTAAGATCGGAGATCGATCTCTAAGATCGGAGATCGATCTCTAAGATCGGAGATCGATCCTTTCTTATCGAGTCGCAACTCTCAGGTGATTCATCTGATTTGTATCGGCCACGGCGCGTCTGACGTGAGAAAAATCCTGCTGTAAGTCTTAGAACATTCCAGACACATCAAGAAGCCTGGAAAATCCACTCGTTGACATCACGTACCTTTCACGGGCGAATGAAGTCGTAACGTGTGTGGAATGTGGTTGCGGTAGACGTCCTTAGGTTATCGTTTGAGTAAAAGTGTACGCACGGATATGTAAAGATCATTGTTAAAATAATTTTTTTTTTAAAGATAGTCTCATGATTTTGATTTTGTGAAACCGAGTTCACATGAGACCGCCACTGGATTCTATGCTGAGCAATATTAATTGATTATAAAATTTAGAAGGAATTTATTTACGATCTGCTTTAATATTATCCTCTCAGTTACTATCTTTTCTTTGGATTTGACGACTAAGAATTTGTAATATTAACTTTTATCTCTTTCATGGATCAGAGATTCTTGCAAATATTGGTATGGTCTAAACTGTTACAATGTAACATAGGTCCAGTATGTACAAATTACATATCGAATATTGGATCTACGTGGTATTTATTATGGTACAGGCTTGCACTCGATTGAAAGATCAGTTCGGAGGATAAGTCACAGATTTCGAAGCTGTGAGCCTGCAAATGGTCGGATGGAGGCATATTATTTATTTTGTATTTTAATAGTAGTTTATTTTTAATTTTAATATATATATATATATATGTATATAAATTCAGAATATCTATAAACCGCCGGACTTATCTATCATCTGTCGTCTCATTACAAGAAGTAATATGTTTACGTTTCTTCAAAAATAATTATTTATTCAAAGTCAAATATATTTATAAATTGTTGCAGGAACGAAATTTTCTCTGTAATTTTTCGTTATATATCGAGAGTGTACTATCGATTCGGTTAGTCGATATATTCTCTCCCACAAACGAGTTTAAAAGTTAAAGAACCTTATAAATTTTTAAGTATTTCACTTTCTTCTTCACCAATCCCCTTCTTTGCCTGTCAGGAGGAAGGTAATCGATTTCTTTTCGGTATTGTCTTTTCTATAAATAACTGTATCACAGAAATGGAACGAATCAATGAGATAAGCTGCAAGACTTGTTTGTGACATCCTTCAAAGGAGGCTTCTGCGTGGATACTAATTAGACTCTAATCTTGTCACAAGAAGCCAATTAGCGAGTCAGCTGCTTACAAGACACTTTCTAATGATAGCAGAATGAGGATAAAGAACTTTCAGGATCACATTCCTAAGGCTCGGCGTTTTCCATAGTTACAGCTCGTAATATCTATTTCGACCTAATTAATTGCTTACGTATCGAATTCAAAATATCGATCCTTCAAGGTCCAGTATCCCACCTGGTTCAACAGTCAATAATAACTCTTCATTTTGTAAGATTCTCACCGCAAAACAGGAATCACTTTCTTAACACTTCGAAGTCGAAGCTCGTATTACGTAAGTAATAAGAATCCAGCCCGTACCGCGAAGAAAACACAGCACTTCACCATTACGAAGATCGACTGGTTAACGCTGTTTAAGTTAAATTAAGGCTGTTCACTACGAAATGTAGGATTTGAGGTTTTCGTGGCGATGAGTCTGAAGATTACTGTCTTCTGGGTTGTTGCACCGCGTAGGCTGGTAGATGTTTACTGACGTTTCAGAGGTACTTGCTACCTCCGTCATCAGGGTGATGATTCTAGTTAACATTGGGCTGAAAAAGGGTTAGTAATAGTAACTTCGTTAAGTGTTTATGCTCCATATAGGCTATAGATGATCATAGTAAAGCTGTGAGATCAGTATCTCCTTCGTCGTAGCCCACTTAACAACGAGTACAGAGCGCGAGTTTTATTACCTACAGAGAGAGAGAGAGAGAGAGAGAGAGAGAGAGAGAGAGAGAGAGAGACTTCCTTTCGCTGTGGGGGATAAAGCGAGATGTGACTTCACTTAACCCAGAATGCGTTATCCCGTTAACGCTGTCTTGTTGGCTTACGAGGTTGCGATGGCTTTGCAACACCGAAGGGTACGTGAACTGTATTCCAGTGAGAATCCATTTTTTTTTTCAGTGATCCCATGTGTGTTCGTGTGCCGTGGAAATATGGCTCCCGGGTCCTGTGGATTTTACCAAAAACTGTGTTCTCGTAGCAGTATTTTTTTTTTGGGGGGGGGGGGGTACGGACTGGATTACCAACGTTTCAGAGGTCCTTTGTGCCTAATATAAACTACACGACACTTCAACCCCGAAGACAGCCATCTTCATACTCACCGCCGTGAAAACATCGAATCTTACATCCAATAATATCTTAGGTTTATGTTATTGTTTCAATAGTCTGATGATCCACACTCTTATTTTGAAAATGGTGATTACGATTACAGCGTAATATTTAATGTGTATTATAAAACAGCTTAGGGATGTGGATTGAGTTAATCTGGCTTAAGGTAGGACCCTATGTCGGATTTTTGTTAGCCTTCGACATCGATAAGACGCAGGGACATCGCTGACCAGCTGAGCGACCATAATCTTCTCGATAAAGACAGCTGCACGATGTTAGTTACCTCTGTTTGTATTTAAATATAAATAATATTATATTTTCGTGTTATTCCACATTTCTTGTCATATACAACCATTATTTCCCGACGTTTCGGACGTTCTGAGCTTTTGATCAGCTTTTGTTATGGGCTGAAGGTTGTACTGAGATTTCAGTGTTTCTCAGAGCATTACCTGTTTGACATTAGTGCAGCGCTGTTTTGGTCTAGTCACAAGCTTGTTTCCCTAGAATGAAATTAACCATTGAAGCCAACTAACGCCATAGTTCTTGAGAATCTGACAGTGTCATATCGTTTATCAGCGTAGTTAAGATGCTGATGTAATGTTTGAAATTATTAGAGCTTGTAAATTGGAAGCAATTACGTTTGTATCGATATAATAGTAATTTTCGTGCGAAAAATTGGCCCCCTCCCCTCTACAAATAATCGGGTGGTTTGTATCGACAGTTCCATGGTCCTTGTTTATCACAGAAAAGTTTCATTTTTTTTAAAAAAAAAATTACTATTGAATTTGAAAACAGCTCTCATGTACGTCATCGTAAATATTTGTAACAAAAATATCTCTCATTTTTTCAGAATCCTTGAGGATGTGATGATGCATCCGCAAATGATACCTGTTCTTGGGGCTCGTATGTCGTCGTACTGAACCTATCATCAGAATGTCACAGATAATATAACAGCTATTTAACCTGATGACGGCCTTGGCTTCTTAACTACACGCCGGCAAACCCATGGTTTAATTGCGTTGTTATTGTAGTGACGGGAGTTGGGCTATGTATTTGCGTACACACGAGTAAATATGAAGCAACTATCGGAATATTACAGGGGAAAACCGAAGGTCTCTTTACCACCACAAATCCCACACGGACTGGCCTAGGAGCGAACGCTGGACTCCGCGGCGACGACTTTAAAGCGTATCTTCTAGAAATTGCGCGCAGTGGACTGTGGGTAATCTGAATTCTTACGAAAACAATGTAAACTGATGCAGGCAATGTGACCCTTAGTCTGCACCCTTATTTAATTCCCTAATATGAATCTTTTTTCCCCAGTCTTCAAACTTTATCATGATAGCTTCTTCATCGAATTGATATTCTGTTGAAGATTTGTACAGATTAAAACATCAACCAGATTGATAAATAGCTTGTCGTGTTCCTGTTTGCGGTCAATTGATGTGTGGTTCTTGAAGAAATGTTTCTGATCTTGAAGTAGGACCTAATTCTCTTGACAGTACTTTGTTCTGTCCATATTGTAACTAATTGTTTCTAGAAAGTTGTACAGTTTTATCATATCTTTGTTATTTAGTAACATTTTATTGTAACCAAGTTAGATGCATTTATAAAGTTGACTGTAACATCGTTAAATTTTCAATTATGAAGACGAACAAATGAGAGAATCGATTTTGCAGTTATATAAAGCAAACTAATCGATTTGAATGTAGGTTATGTATAATTATTTAGTGGATTGTATTGTCGCAAGGACGGCACTGTTGGAAAGTTATCTGTAACAGGATGAAAGAAAGGAGCTTCTAGAGACTGGAACGTCTTCCCGTGTGGTTGGCGTAAGGAAGAAGGCGAGGGAGTCTGCATTGTGAAATGTGACACGGATTCTGAAGATTGCCCTGAGCATCTTTAAGTTTGCTACAACTCACTTTGGCCTCGGTCCAAACTGCATCCGCACACAGCGACCTCCACGGTCAGTAGGTCTCTCGCATTCCACGAGAAGCACCTGGGATTGTAACGCTGCGTGGACTCGTAGGCGGATGGATATCGATGTACCGTCTCGATATATATCGCTGCGATATAAGATCGAGAAAAAGAAACCAAGAAGCGTGATTGGTGGATACTGGAAGCAGTGACAATACATGCTAGACTGACGAAATACGTTTCGTCCGAACCCTTCTTCAGAAAGGAATCTGAAATGTTGTTGAACCCGTAGTTTTACGGAATTAGAAACTTAGATTTATGGATTTTAACATAAGAAATTCTGAATGCTGTTTAAATTTCTTTGTTACAGAAAATTCAACGTGTTGAATCTGTTTGCGAGAGGCTGATCACGTGATTTGCCGTTTCGGGGGAATGAACTCTACACCTCAAACATTACGTAAGTGTGTACTGCTCGTTAGCGATACGCTGGTTAGTTAGTTAGTTAGTTATAACTTACTGTGAAATGTCTAAATCTAACTCCGAATAAATTCCGAGCCAAAAAAATGGTTTTTATCTGAAAACCACGATGTGATTACTGACTTCAATTCCGATGGCACGCCTTGGGATATTCGTCATTGACGAATCATTTTACAGCCTATAATTGATCCAAATACGACCCTAATGCTAATGAGACGTTTATTAAAAAATTCATTCAGTACCAGACTAGATTGATTGCGATTCTATTTATTTTAATTCCTGGAAAATATTTTCCGCGTCATGGTTTAAGCACAGGATGTTTAATGGCGTATTTATTGCTTTGAAATACATTGTGCAAGAAGACGTCGAACCAGGTTGTCAGGTTGTGTATTCCGAAGGAACTGAGGGAAATCATTAAACATTAAAGTAATATGCAAGTTAGAAGTTGGCGGTCAACTGGAGTTTCTGCGTGTTAGCCCCTAGGGGCTGTTCTCTGTCTGTTCACCTCACGTTCCAAATTACAGGGACTTAACCGACCGCCCACTTTGTTTCTCATTCACTTGTAAGTAGGAGTTACCGTCTGTTCTTATTATAAACTTCGCTCCCGCTCTAGTAGATCCATGATTTCGGCATTGAGACACGAAGCAACCTTAAGGATGCAAATGCTAACGACTGTAATTCATATTTCGCATTTGAAATGAATGTTTGAAGCCAAATTTATATCGCAATTTCAGTTTATCTGACAGGGGGAGAAGGAGGATTGAACTGATATATACTCAATTAAACCACAGAGTCGTCCTTGAGAAGCTGATAGTCGTTCAAGTGATCAACACATTATCTGTCTTGTATGACACCCAAAGTTTAATTAATTAATCGTTACTAAAATTGATAACAGTACCAAAATAATTTTTCGTTTATGAAAGATATTAATGCATTGTGTTGATACAGTGAGCAAAGACACGAAATGAGCTTTTAAACTAAGAAAAATTTACGAAGGCAGTTTTTGCTACGAGATATATAAGGCACGTGTAAACATTTTTTAAATAGTGAAATACCACGGTGGTCTAGCGGTTAGAACGCTGGCCTTGTAATCCTGGGGTCTCGGGTTCGAATTTATAACTTGTGTTGGGCAAGGCCGTGGTCTAGGCAACACGGAGTTTTCCTCCGTGGCATCCCAACAATTACTCCATTCACACACAGAAGAAGGCAATGGCAAACCACTTCTGGATCATCTGCCAAGAACGTATATGAACAGGTCCCAGTCCGAGAAAAGGATGGAAGGATCCTGTTCATATGGACCTGTCGTCAGACAGAACACTAAATAATAAAATGTTTATGTAGGAACCAGCTCTAATTACGTGTCCATACATTAAATTTTTACGAATTCGTTTTTAAGAATTATTGTAGACGCATATAAGGCTTTAATAAAAAGGTACCCTTCTCGTGTTTACGTATTTGCGTGGTAGTTGATGTCCTGGTGACAACCACAAATCCTACGAAATATTATTTGTATTTTTTTTTTGAATAAATTTAAATCGTATTTTTTTAGGATATTTTAATGTAGCGAAATGTAGGAGTTGAGCTATACTGTCTCTCCCCCCCCCACCAAGCGCCTGCATGGCGTATAGTGGGACGATGTTAATTACTTTTCTTTACCCGCATAAAAATAATCATAAATGCAACACCCACATTTTACAGCTGTCATTGGCCTAAATGCATTACAACGTTTCGTTAAAGATAACAAATGTATTTCATCAGTTGGGAGTATTTGCTTCGTAAGACTGCAGCTGATAGCTTTATTGTGTTAGGAGGAAGGGCTGGTCTCTTGTTTTCGGTACGCTTCTTAGAAATCTCTCAAGTTTTGTGGAAATGACGTTGTCACAAATAACTTCTAAAGCGAACATTGTTTGGGTTTTTAGAGGGACTCGTGTACCGGAAGTTAGCGACGAGATATACAAGACAGGAAGTGACTTTTTGGTGTACTCGCGGTTACGTCGTATTTCACCGCATCCAAGGACCAAGTAGCCCCCATGAGCTTGTGGTTTATGGATGATCAACTTGTGGTTATAAAAATTCTTCGAATAAAGTCAGGGTCTGTGTCGGGGAGGAAAATAATATTTTCTGGGCCATGGGTATTGAAAGTTTCTGAGGTTATGCGCCGTGTCGAGAAATTCGATGTTTAATTGCGTCCTATAATAACTTTGGGACAAACTCAGTCGTCACCTTCATGATGGAGGCGGTACAGACTACTTCAAATTACACGGCAAAACATTCCAGAAGACAGTTATCTACAAGAACCCTGTTGACACCCCAAAATGTAAAAGTAAAGTTTGTCCCACTATACGCCATGTAGGCGCTTGGGGGGGGGGGAGTGGAGGTATAGCTCCTCTCTTCCTTGACCTCGGCACTAGATGGGATCAGTGGTCGGCATTACGCCCCGGCCGGCTTTACCCCCGGGAAAGGACCCCGGTTCCCATTGTAGAGGAGGCTGGGTGGGCCCCAGAGACGCAGAGGCTAGAGGAAAAATCCTCTGCCCCCGTCGGGGATCGAACCCCGGTCGTGTTAACACCCCATTTTCTCACATTTACGTCTAGTTCTTTCAATTTTTGTCTTTCATTCAGGTTTTAAGGCAATGTACTGTGTCCATGTCTTCTCAATCTTGATTATATTTACTAATAAGATCCAGTGAATCGCATTCCAGTTCCTGTAAGGACTGTGACAGGAGGAACATAAATACGTCGTCCTTGACTTTACCCCAGTTAATGAAAATCTCCGGTTGTGAGGTCGGGCGATCGTGGCGGACAGAAGCTTCAATGTTGGTTCATTGTTCTGACTCAGTTCGTTTCTAATACGTCGAGACCTGAACGAGAAATTATAAGTGGCCACAGCGAATCACTTTTGTGGCTAATGTTTTTTTTTTCTTTTAAAAAAAGTCTCGTATCTGCAGACCTACCGGGACTTGCAAATCTAACCAATCCCTACTTCACCTTTAAATCCATTTCTTCTCTGGTTCGCTGTGTCAAAACGTGTCCTCGGTGTAAGAGGGCAATTTCTTATTTGGAAGGTAAATGTTTTGAGATTTGTTGGTAACACCGACGGCCGTCTGATAAAACTCAGGAAGACCTTCTCCCCCCTTACGCGTTCGCAGCTGCTAAGAGTTCGTCAGACTAGGGGCTTTTCTCGTCTGCTCACCCCCCCCCCCCCCCCCCTTTTTTTTTAAATGTCACCCACCGTTCCTACGTCTTTAAACGATGTTGCCAAAATTGTGTCTCGCCTCTCCAGTTATATGACTCGCATTACTCCGTAATAACAGAGTATCTCAGCGTTCCACGTTTTAGGCAAGTGTTAACAGAATTTTACAGTCTAATTGGTAGCTTTACGACTGTACTTAAGTATCGCTGTGGTCCTTGCTGCAATGAAGTCACCCTGATGATGTAGGAAGTAAGGACCTCCGAAACGTTGGTAAACTTCTACGAGAAGGTGCTATATCCCTGATCGATAATATGCCTTGAATAATAATTAGCCTGATATTAGGCAAATATTGTTTACTTCCGGTGCCTGAGGGGAACTTTGGCAAACTACAAAAACCTTAGAATAGCCGGTCTCGTTCCGAGATTTGAACCTGGGAGCTTCCGGTTACGAAGCTGAAGTGCTAACCACTCGTCTTTAAAGTTCGGCGATACAGTATCATGTGATGAACATGGCCTGTTTTATTTATCGTGGACAGTTAGGGTCTTCCTCTGCGTGAATATCTTTAAGATATGTAAGACTTGAGGTTCTCACAGCGGTGAGTATGAAGATTTCCATCTTCTGGGTTGTTGCGCTGTGTAGTCTGGTCGATGTTAACCAACGTTTCAGATGAATCGCCCTGATGATGGAGGCAGTATGACCTCTGAAACGTTGGTTAACATCGACCAGACTACACGGCGCAATAACCCAGAAGACGGATATCTTCATCTTCAAGATACTTCGTATGAGAGCTAATTGTCTTAATTGTATCCCTGAAACTGTGATCATCCGAAATTGCTGTTAACTCCATGGAGTATGGCGGTCTCTTCTCGGGCCTTGTACTGTCCCCCCCCCCCGAGAAGCTGCCTGGCTAAACTGTTATTAATATCAGGACTGGTTCACAGCATCACAGCACCAGATTGTGTCGGCACGATCTCATAACACGGAAGATCGCCATTGGTCTGGTAGATCCTGTCACGTGGTACCGTGATTGGGCGAGCGGGTTCTAGAAGATTGCACGTGCATGGACCAGTTAATGTCCGGGGCTGGTTCAAATGATAGCAATCAGACATTAAATAGAACATTTCAGGATTTCTCTCGGAACATTTTTTTTTCTCCCAAGGAAAATTTTATTACGCGCATAAAGCGAAATCACAATGATGACCTGGTGATGTCTGTCCGTTCGATTTCTACTCGAGAACTACTTGGACGGATTTTCCCTATACGAGTGGAGCATGTCTCTATAAAAACAATAAAAATCATGAAGATTTCCGTCTTCTGGGTTGTGGCGCTGTGTAGTCTGGTCGATGTTAACCATCGTTTCAGAGGTCATACTGCCTCCGTCATCAGAGCATGAAGCTTTCTGTCTTCTGGGTTGTTGCGCTGTGTAGTCTGGTCGATGTTAACCATCGTTTCAGAGGTCATACTGCCTCCGTCATCAGAGCATGAAGCTTTCTGTCTTCTGGGTTGTTGCGCTGTGTAGTCTGGTCGATGTTAACCATCGTTTCAGAGGTCATACTGCCTCCGTCATCAGAGCATGAAGCTTTCTGTCTTCTGGGTTGTTGCGCTGTGTAGTCTGGTCGATGTTAACCATCGTTTCAGAGGTCACACTTCCTCCGTCATCAGGGCGATTCATCAACAACCCAGAAGACGGAAATCTTCATACTCACCGCTGTGAAAACCTCAAGTCTTAAATAAAAATCATCTTGTCTCTGTGAAATTGCTTTCTGGTTTATCGGTGGGCACTCTGTATTATTTACAATCACATTTGGCGATGACTGTCAACTTCCCGGAGGGTAAATCAGCCGAAGGATGAAACTGATCTCTGACCTGTGTAAAGCGCCCACCTCATTGTTTGCAGGAATTGTTTACGAAGGCATTTTATTGGTTCGTGCTCAGATTACTCAGATTTCTGTGCTTGGATGTTTGCTTAGTCGTTTGTCGCTTAAGTAGGATTCTGTTAACTAGTCTTCTAACTACCTAGGAGTATGTTGAACAATAAAAAGAGACCATTACATCTCCGGTTTTAGCGGTCAGAACGCTGGCCTTGTAATCCTGGGGTCTCGGGTTCGAATTTATAACTTGTGTTGGGCAAGGCCGTGGTCTAGGCAACACGGAGTTTTCCTCCGTGGCATCCCAACAATTACTCCATTCACACACAGAAGAAGGCAATGGCAAACCACTTCTGGATCATCTGCCAAGAACGTATATGAACAGGTCCCAGTCCGAGAAGAGAAAAGGATGGAAGGATCCTGTTCATATGGACCTGTCGTCAGACAGAACACTAAATAATAATAATAAACACGCACAAAAAGTCTTTTTACAGGATAGCATAAATCTTTTAGCCTAAAAATATAAATATTATCTTCTTTCCACGGAAAATAAACAAATAATCCGAGTAACTCTGTATAAAAAACGTACTAGTAAGATGATATTCTTGATAAGCTACGCGAATAGAAGGTTTTTTTTTCATAATTGAACAACTAATCGTAATACAAAAGTTAATATGGCTAAGTATACTTAAAAATCCATATCATAAGAGTAGGTGTCAGTCCAAAACACGTGCCTTGTCAAAATGTGTCTGTTCCCATATCTGATTTTTGTCTGTATTTTTATGTACTTTTTAGATTGTGCTAATTGCAAATTTTGATATGATTAGTTCACGAAATCATAACAGCATCACCTAGCATTCTTCATAAATTACACCTTAAATCACTGAAATTTTCTCTTAGATTACTAATTCTGAAGAACATATAATTTATATTAGGCTCCATCGTCATTTCATTGAAATTATTTTCTTATTAAGATTACGTATATTTTGATCACTTGTTACTGGAAATTGTAGATCAACACCCTTAAACTTGTACCGAATCTCACATCCCACAAACTATTCATCTGTTGTTCAATTTTAAAAGGTTGTGACGATGGTGGATTACACTTAAAATTATACATTGCCTCGAATTTTTCTGTCTGAGGGGCCCAATTGAGTAGGTACCTCCCGCCTGAAGACGGAAACAGAACCAGTTTCCGAAACGTCGTACTGATCTGTTGGCTCAGTACGATATTATCCTCTGTTCATTCCTGTAATATCATCTGTTTACTTGGAAAGTCCAAACTTAAAGTAAAGAAATACGTAAGTGTTTAAAACACTTTAGACGGACATAAGTGGGAGATAATTTCATCTCAAGATTACTTCTGTGTGAGTACTTGGCTCATTGGGAAAAAACCACACACGGTGGACCTACTACAGATGATAATGACAGCTGACCACACAATCCTACGACGTTCTGAGTCAATGCCACGCGAGGTTTTCGTGGAAGGAATTAAGATTCGAACAGTGACCTATCAGTGAGCGTGGAAAAATCTCACTACTTTGCAAAAGGTCCATGCAAGATAGTCTTAAAGGCGTATAAAACCTCGAACTTATCTCAACTTGTAAATATTTCAGTATATATTTAAAAAACTAAGTTTGTGTATAGACTGAAATAATAAATAAATATATACTGAATTTTAACACAAACATGACGCATCTAAACTATAAACTTGCAAATATTTATTTTTAAAAGATGTGAATCAGAGGACCGCAATTTACTCAGTAATGTGTATAGAATGGAGGAGAAGTACACGTACTTAAAATTATATACGATAATCTTATCCTTTCCACCGTAAAACAGCAAAATGCACTTAGTGTTTTTGTACTATAAAATTAACTGCTCATGACCTCAAAGTAATGATACGTGTTTCGCCTTTATTGAAGGTTTTGATATCCTCAGAGCTTGTAAGTTTCAACATTTCTTGTCTCTTTCCGCTAAACGTGTTTTAACATCATCGTGTTGATTATAATGGTAAGCATACTTACTCTAAGCAAAATGGATGACCAAGGTAAGGACAAGACGTAAAGAAAGAACAAAGTGCAATTCCAGGTATAATTAGTTTAAACCGTGTGTTTAAATTTAAAAGGAAGATTCAAGCCTATGGACTGTTGAATTTTACTTATCAGAAGTTCGTTCTGCCGCCATGTTGCTATTACAGATTGTAGGAGAATGGAAAATATGATCCCAAGTAGGACCCAGGTGGCTTACCGTACATACCAAATTTCATCCATATCCGGCCAGTGATCTAAGATTAAAAATGCGGACTTACAGATGGAGTCAGCCCTAAGTTTCGTTCGTGAAGTTCATGCAAAGAACAGACAAAACGTGCTTTAAGAACTTGTCAGTTTTTATATTTTTTCTCTTCTGGAAGGTATTTTACTAAGGTCCTGAGACCCCTACGATCCAAAAACTTATGAAACGCGAGATTCATTGCTCTATACGTAACTCAGATCAATTCGGTTCCTATATTAGACAGTGCCGTCTATAACAGGCGAACACTAATAGAAATATACAGGAATAACAAAAAAAACATTAAAACGAGCAATGAAACAAATCATTTAGAATAATCTGTCTAGACACTTTCTCGCGCAGAGAAAGTGTCCTCAGAGTGGCCATTTATTTCGCCTTAAAAATCATTAATAACAAATAAATCACTGAGATGTCCCGTGGAATGAATTATTACCAAATTTGGACGTATTTAAATCGTGTCATAATTAAGAACAATTTAATTAATTATTTTTCTTAATAATATTATTACAAATAATACATTCTTTACAGCAGATAAATTTACGAATTACAAACATTATTAAAATTGAGATGATAAAGTTGCGTCATATTGTGATAAATATATATTTGTTTAAATCTTGTCAGTCTAATCACAATAAAATTCCTGTTAATATTAAAATATTACTATAATTAACATTTAAATATTTAAAATATATTAAATGATATTCTCTATCGAAATTTTCGATTTACATTAGAACATCACTAATGATTAATATTTAATAGGAATTTTATTGTGATTAGACTGACAAGATTTAAACAAATATATTATTAAAATTATTAAGTTCCACATCATATAATTGCTTTCACAATTCATAAAATAACGAAATTGCTTACAAAGAAACACAAAAGTGTTATAATATAAACGCCCAGCCTCTTAAAAGTCTATTGAAATCTGAAAATATGACGCAAGAATCTGACATATCAAACACAAACTTTATTTATACAGAGATTATTTATCGTCAGTTAGCGAAAATTTTCTTTGCACAATTTGTATCTTCGTGTGTTTATTTTATATGTAGTAACAAAGTATTAGTCTGTTAACCAGCAGAGACTCATTTCCCTGCATTTCCTAAGCACGTGTTTCAAAACCCCTCAGACTTTGTTCTTCCCATAATGCGAAATTAATGTTCTCATATAATACAGACTGGCCAAAATTGTAATATCTCGAAGGTATTAAAAACAAGGTCATTTATGAAGAAAAGTTGAATGCACAGTTAAAAGTTACAAATAAACTCAGTTCCATTTCGCTTTGCTGTTTCGTATCGTGTGAAAATTATTCGCTAAGTTAAAAAATCAGATATTCTTTGCGTGTAGAATTTTCCATGCGATCTGATACCTAGAAACAATTGAAAGACTGCTGTTACGTTGGTATTAAATATATTACAATATCTAGCTATTGTATTTTTTAAGAAAGTCGAGTGTGAGAACAGCAAGTCCGAAACAAATTCTGTTGTTTGGGTTATTTGTAAGGCTTAACGTGGCGGTTGTTGTAAACTTCCGATTGGGAGATGGCAACGACATTAATAAAACCACGAAAATCATTCACCAAGCCTTCTTGAGAACCACAAACCAGCTCTGGGAGACTTCTCGTCTTATTTCGTAGCAATATTTTGCATCAAATATGTTCTATTTCTAATAAAATTATATCTATTGTTATATTGAATCATCAGTAACAGCCATCCAGCGAAAACTCGACAAATTTACCTTAAATTAAACTTCCGAGACAATTACATTTCGTTTCGGTATCACTCACACGCATGCGTGAAGAAAATCGAGAGGTCTCTCAGGATAGCCAACTTTGAGATTCTATGTACAAAATGCGCTATTTTGCGTGCTGAAACAATCAGCTTACATTTAATCTCCTTTAATGCGTCCTTGATCTTTGTTGTGTTTTTGAGTCACAATATGTGTTTGTTGCGTGTCGACCCGAGAAGTCTACCTTACAGTGAAAGCCCGAGTTCAACACCCATGCGAGCCATATGAGAAACAGGGCGAGCAAAGTTTGACTAAGGAATTTCCCCTCGCGTCTTACTCTAGATCGACCTGAGAGACATCTGTTGACCTTAACGAATACCGGCCATAGATCATTACGTGAATTATTACGTGACAGTTTATTTTTCCTTCTTAAGAAGCTGATAGTTACCCAGATGTTAAGAAATTAACAGGGTTTAGTTAAAAAGGATGCTTTATTACAAGAATATCCTTTGTTGAGCTGAATCTGTAGATATTGTTGATCTGTTAGTAAATATTTATAAAGTAATACACACATTTCTATGTGTTGTTAAGTACAAATGAGACAAGTCGATAAAATAATTAAAGATTATGTAATTGTGGAGCGTCTGAAGGTCTCGCTGCCTCAGGGGGATTTACAAGGGCTGTGACGTATAATTTCTCGCTCAAGTGATCGTAATTGTTTCCCGTCCTGCACAGTTAACAGCACTGAAACACACTCCATTGCTTCAGAACTTTATTGTTGGCGAAAGATTACAGTTGAAGGACGTGAGTTGCCACGCTACGTGATCTGATTGGCGGAGTGATACAGACTCCGTCTAGTCAGTAGGTACCAACGTCTGCGGGTTCGTTCCTAGGAAAACACGCGTCTCTTCCATTGACTGAGTAGTAACTTCACACTTAGGTTAATCACTGTTGATGAAATAAATCGCCATTGGCCAGCTGCATCCATCTCCTATAAAAAAACTACGATCCATCCATCTTAAATTGAGATTTGAGGTTATCACGACTTTAAAGTTGTTGATCGTGATTTTCTTTTGGCGGTGATACCGTGTTGTCTTATACACAGTCACCGCCTCCATTTGAATTTTCTGCCCTGAAGAGAGAGTCGATATATTCCACCGAAACATTGTAAACTATTTATTTAATTGAATTACAGACGTACAAACAGTTCAGGGAGGTCTACAAGACCTTTAATCACTTACTCCTTATGGAACAGAGTCCATTCTGAGAAGCTAACAGTAGCTAAGACACTCAAGAAACTTCCTAACGTTTAATGCAACCCTAAGGCTCATTATCGTGTTCATAAGATTCTGCGTGAGAACTTTAGGTGTGAAAATTAATACGCAACCTTTAACTAATCACATTCTTATTGTATTAATTACATCTCACACGGCTGCTTCGCTCCACGTTCTGATTTTATGGAATGTAATCCCATACGTTAATTAGGGCGTGTCGTGGTTAAGAATGCGTGGAGTTTTACCTCATTTTCTCTGTGAGATCTCCGCTCCGCGTAAGCTAAGTGAGTCTTTATCGCAAGGCAGCCTGCGTCATTAGACATGTTGCGTGATTTTAACTCGCTAACGAAATACGTCATCTCACACGGTTTAAGGATCTCTTGTCTATTTGAAGGACTTTCGGAAAGAAATGAAGATTTTGTGCCAACGGTGCGTAAGAAATTATTGATCCTTCACGTTTAATCATTCTACCGTGTCAACAGTATCACCGCGAACTTCCGCGAAACTTTTCTTTTGTACCGAACGGAAACCACAGATCGTTTTAAATGAGATGGAACATTATATTTTTTTTAAAAAAAAAATGTATATATAATTTGAGCTGATATTTTATCGGTATGCTAAGAAACATTTTGATAAATGTTCACAATCAAATTTGGGTGGATTTTAACGCTAGCTGTACATACCGACGTTTCGGAAGAACATACGTCCTCAACACTAGCACCGATATCTTTACTGTCGTGAGGTAGTTGAACCCCCACAGAAGTTCAAGACATCTGTTTTGTTGTCTGATTTACGTGTAGTTCCAGTAATTTATCACTCGTCGCCCTCATGATGGAGACAGAAAACACCTCTGAAACGTCGGTGAACTTACCAGAAGACAGCCATCTTTGCATCCAGATTGTTTGATCTCTGATTCCGACGTGCGTGGTACCTTTGTCGTAATCACTAGTAACTTCTCGTGATTCTTAATAGAAACATATCGATCGATCGATCGATTGATCGAGATGCCACTCGATGTACGTATTTCTGTGAATAATGTGTTATGAAAATACATTCTGCAGACTAATGGTATAATCAGCATTGCCAACAAGCTGATATCGTCATATATTCTTTCGTAATTTTAAGAAACGAGAACCAAGTCTGTCCAGTCATCGATCCATGTTTCTATTTGGTCTACAAACTTCCTGTCTGCCTCCAGACTTAGGTTCTTGTCCAATGGGTACCGAGGTCCTTTGCCGGGGGTAAACGCGGTCGGAGCGTGATGCTGACCATTCACCCACCCCCATCTATCGCCGAGGTTAAGAATGAGCAGAATATATACCACCACAACCTTCCCCCAAGTGCCTACATGGCGTGTAGCGGGATAGCTTTTTATTTAACCTACAAATTTACTCGTGTTATTTCAAGTCAGAATATGAACTGTTTCGACGATGCATGAAATTCATTCTCACGATCGGCTTTGTGTTAGCAATTACAGAATTTTATTCTTTACAAAAAAAAGTTTAGTCACAAGACTACGGTGTCCGTAGTAATTTAAATAACAAACGACGTGTTGTTACAGACGTCATAACAGGTCCTTGATGACGACAAAAACTCTTCCGGCTTTAAGTGTAGGTCTTTACGACATGGCTTTGCTGCCTTGGCTAGTAATTCTTTCTTCAGTGGACCAAAAACTTGTATGAAACCCACTCTCTCAATTCTTGAAGTGTGTCTTACGATTAAAGTTCAGTTCGCTCGATCTGGTCACCAATTACAAGTTGGCGAGTATGAATGTCTCTGTGTTCTGGAAAATTACGCCGTGTAGAGACAAGTCATCTTCATATTCGCAGGTGTGATAACCTAAAATCTCTCAAAATAAGTCACTGTTGAAGTGTTGAATAATATACAGTTCTGTTGGTATAAGATGTTATTTGTTTCCAGTGTTGAAGACTGAAATAATATTAAAATAATCCACTTAGAGTCTCTATTAAAGCGTTAATGGGTTATCAGAATTTGAATTTCGATTATTGTTCGTGGTTTCGAACTGTTTTCGACGTGGGCGGACGTTGGTAAACCTGCAACAGTAAAATGAGAGACAAATGAATAATGGCGAGCGCTATGTATTTACGTACTTCCCTGGTCCAGTGTGTACCGTTATATAAACTGGCCTCGCTGCATTTTGTGATTATTGGAGATGACAAATGAGCAATTGTAGGAAGTGGACTTGCAGTAGGAACGTGCCTCAGGATATTTTAGGTTTAAACAACAAACATGAATGCTCGTAGACACGGAATTTTCTTACAACGCGATACATACTCCGAGTCCGTCGTTGTTAAACACAATCGTAGGTGGATGGGTTCTGACGCCGTGCGGACTTCAACCCTGAAGATGGAGACAGTATGGTACGCCCAGAGAGCTTCTGACCTGAGACGTATTGAATCAAGATCTAAAATTTGCCTTTTAGTAGAGATTAAATTGTTAAATAATTTATTTATTTATCGACCTAAGCGAAATGAACATTTGACATGTTTGTTAGTTTGTGACAGATGTAATGCTGGTGGTATGTAATATCTCGAAATGTAGTAAAACTTTATTGGCGAGTGTGACTTCAGAGGTCATTGAAGTCTAAAATTTCGGTAGGGATTATAAATTTTCTTTAAAAAAAACTCTTGATTTTTAAGCTCATATTTTAACGAGCTTTTTTATATTAATGTCGATGCTTTTAAAAATAAATTTTTGAACTGCCTTGAAGTTTCGCCTGATTTTATTCATGTCACAATGTAATAATCATTCCCTCACAGATAACTCATGAATATTCTGTCTTGAGACATGACAAAGACATTCAGAACCAGTGGGACTAGACACGTCGACAGGAAATGGAGTTTCTGTGTTCTTTGCTTCGCTGCTGGATATTCAGAGCTCTTAAGAATGGCTTCCGAGACACCGGATGTCGTTATTGAGAGGTGCTCGCAGACTCTACATACACAAACAAAGCCTTTCTGCTTTCCGAACATGTCCGTCCGCCTTGTTTCCCACCGAATCCGGTATTGAAGCCACAATTTAAGCTCATGTGTCTCTTGGGACAGCGGTTTGACAATTTTCGAGGTTCATTCACCCGAGTATAGGAAGAAATTACCTCGTATTATAGTTCAGAACGACCTCAGCCAAATACGAGTTTTGTGTTCAGCGTCATCGTCCAATCCACTGCCAGGTCTCCCCCGAATTATCCCGTACTTACAGAATTTTCGACGAAAAATATTACTGCCCTATGCAGTTTCCGTATAGCCGACGTTTCTACATTTTCAGACCGTCTTATTCTCCTTGAATTTATCTCCATAAAAGACGAATATGTTTCTCTTTATGAAATTTTGTCTGCCCTATAAGTTTCCCTCATCTAACTAACTAACTAACCAACTAGCTGGCTTACGGAACACGAAGTTTCATCACCGAACTAACCAAAACCCTCCACCGGACCCGGTCCTGGGCCAACAAAATCCAGTCTCCTTCAACTCCTATCTCCCATAGATCCCGCCTGAGATTATCCTCCCATCTACGTCTAGGTCTCCCCAGAGGTCTCTTCCCCTCAGTCTTCCCAAATAGTAGACCCAACCAACCAATGGCTTACGGAACCCGAAGGTTCATCACCGAATTAACCAAAGCCCTCCACCGGACCCTGTCCTGGGCCAACAAAATCCAGTCTCCTTCAACTCCTATCTCCCATAGATCCCGCCTGACATTATCCTCCCATCTACGTCTAGGTCTCCCCAGAGGTCTCTTCCCCTCAGGCTTCCCAAATAGTGGACCCAACCAAACAGATGGCTTACAGAACCCGAAGGTTCATCACCAAACTAACCAAAGCCCTCCACCGGTCCCTGTCCTGGGCCAACAAAATCCAGTCTCCTTCAACTCCTATCTCCCATAGATCCCGCCTGAGATTATCCTCCCATCTACGTCTAGGTCTCCCCAGCGGTCTCTTCCCTTCAGGTTTCCCAACCAGTACCCGGTGAACACCTCTTGTCCCATCCATGCGCGCTACATGCTCAGCCCATCTCATTCTTCTCGACTTAATCACCCTGACAATATTGGGGGAGCAGTACAAATTTTTAAGCTCATCATTACGCAGTTTCCTCCACGCCCCATCGTCTTCCCTCTTAAGTTTCCCTCATCTAGATCCAAATATTATTCTTTGAGTCTGTGTTCTGTTTTCGAGTTTCGCACTCATATAAAACAGCAGGTAAGATCGATCTTAGTGTCTTATACTGCAGTTTCTATAGGATGCAAGAATATAAATTATTCTGACAGTTGTAAGCTTTTCCAGAATTTAATATGGTCAATGTTTCTTTCTCGCCGATGTAATTTTCATTTGTTTCTTCTGCGTTGTTGGAAAATTTGCTTAAACTTTCGAGTAACGAGGTCAGGTACTGTCGTCGCCATCAGACTGTCAGCAAACCATTTTAGTAATGCCAGGAGGAAAGCTTTGTCGATTATCCTCTGCTGACCCCAACAAAGAGCCGTGACCGGCGGTACCTTTTCCATACCTAAAATCGAAGACGCGGATGGCACGTCTCAGTTTTTCCCCCCCACCGGAAGTGGCTTCACAAGTGACCGGAAGTGCAGAGGGTTGATTCACAGATGCTCTCAAGCGTTTCTTCCGCTACGTTCTTATTCTTCTGTCCCCTACTCTGGGTCTCCTGACTGAAACCTGCGCGGG
>NW_019060117.1:326329-362583 GCF_000696155.1 Zootermopsis nevadensis
ACCAACGTTTCAGAGGTCATACTGCCTCCATCATCAGGGCGATGAGTATGAAGATTTCTGTCTTCTGGGTTGTTGCGCTGTGTAGTCTGGTCGATGTTTACCAACGTTTCAGAGGTTATGCTGCCTCCATCATCAGGGCGATGAGTATGAAGATTTCTGTCTACTGGGTTGTTGCATGTGTCAGAAACTGTGTCACACTTACGAGATTTGTTCCGTCTAATGAATTTCTGATAATGTAAAACAGCATTCATTCCTTTAGGAGTTCTGATCGACCTTCACGTCCCTGGCTCAGAAGATATGACGTCGCCTCAACCTCACTGTGGTGCTTTGAATCTCCCGGCTGTACAGTACATCCTAGCAGCCAGATGGGCTGCAGAGGTAATCAACAACCAGTCAGTTTCTCAGGGAATTAAAATTGGTAAGTAATTTGTGACTTGTTAAGATCTGATGAATGTAAATTTCAAAGAAATCTGACGTGTTTAGAATTTCATTACTGATTGGATTTTGTTTTTCTGGATTTACACGTGGAAGGTTTCTCTCTGTACACACAGTGCACGTGCGTGCACTCACACAAACAGCTTTTCCATTACTACGGGCCACGCTTGCTATTCGTAACACAAAAGAAATGAATAAATTATTAATGTCGTGGACAGTAAGGAAAATTGTTTCCTTTCACTCGCAGAGTAAAAGCTGGTATTCAAATGATAGTTCTGCTACCTAATGCATTTCTGAAATTCTTTTTTATATACGTGCTGTTTTAATTTCAGGAATTGAGTTATTTGATACGTGTGGCTTGAGAGAAATTGCAATGAGAGACGTGTTTTTTGCTGTGAAGAATGCGCTGGAGCCCCGAGGAAAGCTGCCTTTACTAGGTAAAGAAATTGTGGTATTCAAAGTTTCAAAACAGTCGTCAAAATTTGATTTTGAATTTTTTTTTTAGAACCAGATGAAATTTTGCATTAATGTAAATTAGGGTCACCAAGATGAACAAACACATACAAAGACTGGAGGTTTGACAGACTGACCAGTGACCACTACGTGCCCAATAAGAATTTTTGTGTGTTTACAAATTACAGACTTACTTTCATATTTTATTTTCTTGTGTAATACTGAAAGGTTTCTGGACAAACATTCTGAAACAATTTTGTTTTCTCCTCATATCTGTAGGCCTAATTGGAATGGGTGACCCAGATGTGGTAGGCGAAACTGTAACAACTCTTCATGCTTTCAACATCCCGTTAATATTAGCTTCACCGAGATTGGCAGATTCTGTAACTCAAGAAGGAAACATATTGACGACAGCGCCGGATATGAGTGGCGTGGTGAAGGTAAGAAGTTAGCTGCTAAATCCCTGCTAGGAATTCGTTAAACGCGCATGCGCAAGAGATCGCGGTGAGTGACGACCGATCCTAAAAGCATTCGTTCCACAACCACTGAACGAACAACAGACAACAATCTTTCATGTGTTTTAATGGGTACAGCTTTAAAATTACCTCACAGAGGCACAGCGATTTAATCTAGAATATTATCGCAACACCCGCAAAACACATTAGAGGTGCACTCAATACACGCTACTCGTAACTGCTTGATGCTTTCAGTCTGTGTTGTTGCGTAAAACTCTGACGTATCACACTTCCCACCATGAATAATAATAATTCATAAATCTCTCTTCTGTTGCAGCCCCTTTTGACAGTGGGAAAAGAACTAGGAATTACGTCAATAAATCTCATTTCATCATGCTCGCACAGCATTAAAAAGTTTGGACAGATTGCCACGGAGATGGGTATCCTGGTTGGCCGGATACTACAGATTACTAAACATTCAAATGTCATCGGGGATATTGTGAAGAAATTTCTTGAAGAGTTGGTAAGCAAGTACTTTTTGAAAGGTAATATCCTGCCTGTAGTTTCACGTGTCAAACTGCACAGCTTAGCTGAATTTCTTTGTCCCGTATCTATGAAACAATAAACCAACAATATGCAGTTTGACTTTCATTAAAATTAAAGAATATCTCTGAAATAATTCTACATTTGTATGTTGTACGTGACAGAATTTTTAATTATTAATATATTCTAATACAGTTGCAATAATATCAAAAATGAATTCTACATTTTTATGAAGATAGCATTGACCATTGTTTATAATTAATTTAAACATTTATGGCAATAATTATACATTCGCATGATTAATTTATTGTAATAAATTATTTGTTTTTAGGAACCGAATGAAGCGATAGCTTTGATTCTTGATCCAGAGGAGATTTATGCACTAGCTCAACACTTGAGAAGCTACGAATTACACAACAGCGTGTTATTAACTGGAACAATTGGCCTTGACAAGAACTTACTCAAGTTATGGAAGAACATTTTTACTGGAGGTTACCTCATAGAACCTCATATGCCTGAATTACCAGACTTCAGAAATTACTTCCTTTATAAACTGCAGGTAAGTAGAGGGATTTAGGTCTAGAAGCATTTCTTGTGCCATTTTAATTTCTGTAGATTCTGTCGTTTGAGTCCAAATCAATCAACGATCACCGCCGCTAGTCGGTCTACCACGTGCACCGTATCGAAACAAGACACTCACACTCTGCAATTTCATCTAGTATAGTATCTGCGCACAGAATCACATTATTTACCCTTATCATCCGTCCTCGACTGACACAAGTGCTGTAACATTATTACCGAGTCGCTCTTGATCGTGTTTTGCGTGATTTCAGACCGCCTCGACTAACGACGACACGCTGGTACATGAATACATGGAAATGATGTACCCTCATCATCCGTCCTTGACTGACACAAGTGCTGTAACAATATTACCGAGCCGCTCTTGATCGTGTTTTGCGTGCTTTCAGACTGCCTCGACTAACGACGACACACTGGTACATGAATACATGGAAATGATGTATGACTGCAAATGGGGCTGGAAGAATGATTCTCAGAATTTTGCAAAAGACTGTGGGACACTACAAGAGTCAGAACTGTCTAGAAAGCTCGAAGTCGCTCCTGAGGTAAGCCACGGTTAACTCCTCACTTGCCAGTGAAGTGACTGAGCTAATGAAATAGGTTCTGCTACGCCTGCGACATTCATACTGGGCCATTTCTTCTTCCTTTGAGGTTATGATGGGGAGTGTCGGACCACCATTATCAATATTGCTGTATTTTTCCTGCTTATATGAGCCTACTTTTGTTTATATTTAATTTTTACATTTGGGGAGATCGAAGACAAAGGTGGTACGTTCATCCGAAACATTTGTAATCGCCCACAAGGCTCTGTCATCACAACCCAGAAACTACAGTTGACGACATCGAAATAAGACACTTTATACGAAGTTCTGCGTTAACTTAAGTGTGGACAGAGGCCGCAGAATTGGACACTTATCTGAAATCTTCCTTCAGATCGAGTCTTGCGCTTGTAACTGTAACGTTATTTCCTCCTACGTACAGAAATAAAGTTTAAGATTTATGAGTGTTTCATTTTGATACTGAGTCTTGTCCATTTTTGTATCAGAATGCTCTATTTTCAGGTGACGTTTGTCGTGAAAGCTGTCTCCGCATTTTCCGCGGCCGTGTTTTTAGTTCAGGTGGAGAAATGCCAGGGGCGCAACTTGTCTGAATGCTTACGTACTACAAACATCAACCTACAGCAAGAGATTTTGTCAGTGCTGTCACAGCTTAGTTTCACTTCGCAACACAAGGCTCCATTTGAGCTCCAGGGGACAAGTATTCACGTTACGCACGACGGACAGCTCATCTCAAACAAATATGTTATTTTTCACATTCGAGACACCGGAGATGTCAGCGGGGTGAGTGGTAACTACATATGCAGCACTTATTTCATGGCTTGATGATGCTTTGAGCCAAGCTTGATGGGCCTTGAACTTAATAATCTACTTGTTTGTATGAATGCAAATGCTTTATTAATTTCAGATTGGGTGGTACTCAGATGATCAAGGGCTGGTTCTTGATCACAATGCTGGATCAGTGATGTTGCATTTCTTGAATGGCCGGAGGAAGGTCTCGAGCAGTGAGAAACAGGGCAGAGGATATGAAGCAGACGCCTTCCCAAAAATGAAAGAGGTATTTGAGAAAGACGGGATATTGGCCAGCCTGCAGGATGCTGCTGTCAAAGGCATTCAGGTGCCAGCGGTGGGTAGAAACGTCAAGTTCGCAGGAGAAGACGGGTCGGGCGTGAATGTAATACGAGTGACGCCCGAGAGTTCTATCACTCGACCGTGGGCCACGGTAATGGTGGCCGTAGCGGCCGTAGGAACTTGCATAACCATGTTCATGTTGGTGTACGTGCTCATCAAGATATGTGACGGCACACTAGCAGGAAATCAGTCTCTTGGCATTGTCCTCCTGCTTGGCATCATGACTCTGTACGTCAGCATCGTGCTGTTTGTACTTCCTGCCAGCGAGATGCGATGTATTCTAAGAGCATTCCTCCATCCCATAGCGATGAGCCTCTGTTACGGCATTCTCATTATTAAATTAATGCAGTTACGTTCATTGGTTTTGCTGGGTTTGGGTGGGAGAATTTCATATATTAATCAGTATATCATTTTATTTTTTATTGTCTTAGTTCAAGTAGTAATCAATGTACAATGGTTCCTAGCAAACAGACCCCAGTTCAGAGTCGATTCTGAAGGTATTGCATATTGCTTCATGCCTCGAACAGATTTCCTTCTGCTGCATCTTTATGTTACAATTCTCGTGATAATCGCTTTCTTGTATGGACTGTCTGTCCTCAAGATCAGGAGAAACTACAAGGAGGGGCACTGGGTAACATTGGCCGCGTTTCTTACGATGCCAGTGCTCGTGGTCTGGGGTATCGTCTGTTCGTTTGTTCCCGAGAAATATAACGACCCGACTGTATGTGTCGCTCTTGTCGTCCTTGCAACAGTTTTGGTATTAGCTCTTTTTATTCCTAAGATGAGTACCATTTCAAAACAGAGCTCACATTTCAAACACAAAAAGATGCACATGTCTGATTCTGTGACGACGGTCTTCACAACATTCACGAACTTACATAATTCATCCACGTCTGGCAGCAGGAAGAAGGGCGCCCGAACACCTCACCGACAGCAGCACTTCAATGCCGGCATGTTGGATGCTTATGCTGACAACATAACCAAGAACCCCATTTATGAAGTCACTAATGGTGCATATCCTTGATGAAACATACATTCTGCAGTTAATCTTGGTAGACATGGACGTTCTAGGTCCTTGTTCTGATTTAGTTTTATAAAACATACAGTGATAGTATTTATTTATTATCATGGAGGAAATTAAATTTCATACCATGTAACGATAAGTGTCACAGTACTCATTCAATTGGTATTGTTTGTTTCACCAAATATCAGGTGTTGTAACTGCGGTTTCTCTGAGCTAAACAGTCACTTTCAGCAGTGCCATAGCATACCTCATTCAGTATAATATTAGACTAGATGTGTCATACCGGTCAGTTGTATAATTTCACTGCCATGTGAAATAAAAGATCGCAAGTTACATGCGTCCTAAGAATGTGATTTGTTAGTTGGGAATTGAAGTTCCATTTGAAGGATATTTCCAGTTTAGATTTTATCTTGTTCATAGTAACGGTAAACCCTTATACCAAATGACAGCGAAACTGGAAACATTGACAAGTTCAAACAGGTACATGTCGGTTTCTTCATTGGGTTTTTGCACTATATATGTGTGTGGCATACCGCCAAAATACCACATGGCACGACAACCCAGAAGACCACTGTCTATATTCACATCTTCGTGAGAAACTCAACTCCTACGCAGACTAATTAATTGTTTTTAAAACAATAGTTGACTTTTCTTGTAAATTCTTCATTTTCTTGCTGCTGTAATTTTTGTTTGATAATGTGACACGGTGGTCCAGCGGTTAGAACGCTGGCCTTGTAATCCTGGGGTCTCGGGTTCGATTCCCGGCGGTGCCCGAATTTATAACTTGTGTTGGGCAAGGCCGTGATCTAGGCAACACGGAGTTCTCCTCCGTGGCATCCCAACAATTACTCCATTCACACACAGAAGAAGGCAATGGCAAACCACTTCTGGATCATCTGCCAAGAACGTATATGAACAGGTCCCAGTCCGAGAAGAGAAAAGGATGGAAGGATCCTGTTCATATGGACCTGTCGTCAGACAGAACACTAAATAAATAAATAAAATAATGTGACAAAATATTCTAAGAAGTTCAAAGTTACTTGAAAAACAAATTTCAATTGATCACATCATAAAATTAATTTGCTTAATTGTGAAAATCCAATACCACCATCCCATTACATTTAAATCGGAACAAAATACCGTAGGAATGTTGACCTGCTACCCATTGATTTAAATTGTTTATGAGCATATATTGGTCCCACTGTTCTTGCTATGGCACTGCTTATAACATCTAAGTGATTGCGAAGCAAAGTTTAATTTACAATATTACCGAATGTGATTAAAACAACGCAGCGGGAGATTCAGACTAATATATAACTTATATGTAACATTTAAATAAATGCTGAAGAGTCTGAATAAATAGTTGCAGTTTGTGTAAGAATGTCTCTAGAGGAGAGTAGAAAGATTATAAAATTTTAAACTTGACAACTGAAATCTTATATTGAAAATAATTTTGATAACTTCACATTGATCTTATTTCTTAGTACTGCTTTGTCATGTAACTATAATGAGGCCGCAGGAATTCTCATTGGTGGCGGTGATAATGGTGCTCAAGGCCCTCGTCTAATTCACGAGAATTCTTTCTGTAACCTCAGTATAATGTGTAAAGCTATTCTCATTCAGAATATTTATTTCATATTCAGTTACAAAAATTTATATGAACTTTCTTTTTTCACATCTGCAATATTGCAGCCAAAGCAAAATGTGGACAACGCAAACATATGCTGGAAATTTTCATTCAAATTTTTGTTGTTTTGTTTTAATGAACACTTTTACTCCCCCCTGGAGGCCCCCCAGTTTGTATGTTTCAGGGTTCACTTAGAAGACTAAGAACTGAAAATACAAATAAATGTAAAAAATTGGCTGACAGACTTCTTGCTTAGTGGCACACATTACATTAATATCTGGTGGCTAGCAGTCGTTAATGTACAGAAGTAATCACAGATGTAACATTTTACCATGAAATTCACAATGCTACAGAATGACAGAATTTTTTTTGAGTTAGTACATAAAATGGCTGACACAAGAAATATAATTGTAAATGAGTACACACAACCTTTCACTGAATGATGACATGTAGTGAAATATGTAGCGATTTTAAGTTAGAAGTTTCAATATTTGAAGGAGTGTATATTTTCTTATTGTGTAAGTAGTATTTTCTAGGCATCAATAAGAAAATAGTATGATATGCTAGTGTGTTAATCCATTTGAGAATGTCCATATGATACGATTCACATTACTATTGAGTTTTATAAGTCATGTATGCTATAAATTGTATCTTTATGAGTAGTAATCTTCCGATACGTGCTAGGAGAATAGTTCGTAAGTTATAAATGTAAGATATTTCTGTTCATGTATATATCAGGTAGTGCAAGTTATTTAAGTGAGTTTTTCATTTTAGGTTTTGCAATTAAAATCATGGATCATCATTAAATAGATAATACATAATTTCTCCACAACAGACTCACTTCTGAGGTTCATGAGGCGTAATGGAGGTTGAGAAGTAGAAGTCCTCGGATTTGTGTGAAGAATTTGGCAAAACTACTGGAAAATTTACTAAATACTCTGACTTTGAATATTTTAAGTTACCTTTAAAATAAATATTCAGAGTATAGTTTAGTTTATACTTGAACACAAGACTATGACAGAAATGTGAAAATACCTGTGCTAATTTGTTGATGTAAAATTGGTTGTTTCCAAATTATTCTTTTAGTTCTTTATTTTATTTTTCATTTTTTTGGAATCGGAGTTAGTTTCCCCAAATGTAAAAATTAATCATGACACCTGACCATATTTCATACAATGGATATTTTGAATTAACCCCTTCCCTGATTAATTTTTGTTGTTGTTTTGTTTTCACGTCTTCACGTAGTTCCTGACACTGAAGACCATCGATTTTTGATCAGGGTTACCTTCCTGCAGACAACTTGTCCCTTAGGACTACAGGCATCATCCCTTATCCATATGTGCTCCCACATCAGAATTATAAGTCCCTCCTTGCCCTACAATTTATTGATGTATTGTCCCTGTGGAATGAAGCAACCAACCTATCACAGAGTCACTCAGCGTAGCAGGGTCGCTACATGTAGGTGGGCAGTAAGTTGGTTTGCAGAGGCCAAGAGCTGGAACTCACTCTCACCTCTTATATTACGCATATGATCTCATTCCTCCAAATTAATTCGTATGTACACTGATTTAGTATTTATTTTCAAGCATTGATTATATAGTATTATAGAATGTCTATAAATGCTGTGAAACACTTGTATTTTTATAATAGATCAGTATGAGTGGTACTTCTCACCAAAGTCTCTGGGTTTAAAGCAAAGTTTGTTTTTATTGTTTATTATGTTCAAATAGGCAATTAAAATTTAGATCATAGTGATAACATAATATGCCATTTGCTTTTCTAAGTCACCATTATTTATAATGTATCATTTAATCTGAATTTATTTCATTTGTCATTTACATATGAATATGGAATTAATGCCATGTAAATGTGTATTTTTGTTGGAACATTAAAATATAGTATGAATAAATGTGAAAATTCTTTGAAGGGTCAAGTTTAATATTTTATGCATTCTGCATGAAAGTTTATCAGAATACCCCATGGGCCAGGTGGTTAACGGCTGGCTTCTTACCGTGGAGGCCTGGGTTCATTTTTAGGGAAGTATATGTGGGACTTGTTTTAATTGTTAAAATTGGCTGAAAAAATGCGTTAACGTTTTGGCTGGAGATGGGAAGCGTCGTGCGCCGCTGATGTTGGTTGGTGATCTTGGACCACATTATTGAAATTGTAATTCCCTTGGTTGCTCAGCTAACGTCAATGTTTACGATGTAGCTTACAGACGCCTTTGGAAATTTAGCGTACTCCACTGAGTACACCTTTTTAATTTTTTTCGGTTCAGCTTATGCAATTAATTTATATTTTTCGAATTGTCCCAGGAATTGTATTTCAGACGATATGAGACTGTTATAGCCATTTACTATGCAATCCGCGGGTTTAGTTGGTAATGGAAAATATTTACTGTCATATTGTAATTTTGGCGAACCTTGTTCCTTGGTTGCTCTGTTCATTTGTTTTTATTTTCGTTATTAAATCGACGGATTTACTGGCATAATCACTTCATAAATCGTTCTGAAGAAAATAATGTTTTCTTTGTGGTTTAATAACGAAAAATAACCGAAATAACGAGGTCTACAACATTGTTTACAGGAGACCAATTGTCACCAATTTCCATTATTGATACCAAGTTTCTCCCAACAATTGTGCTAATAAGTCTGTGCCACAGTTATAGTACGCAGAAAGTGATTGTTATCTGTGCTTCCTACAACGTAAAATGATGTAAAAAGTGTAGTTTGTTTATATCCCCAGATATATTCCGGATCGTACAGTGAATACCGTTCTTTAAGAGTTGACCTTCAGTTTCAGTTAAAAGTGCCAGTTTAGAACTTTGACTTTGTCTTTAATCCATTTGGCAATGTCATCAGATTACATATATGGAATCGGAAATGAGGTGCTAACAGTTGCGGTTATTTTTATAATTGGTGTTCTTCCACTGCTTGTCTTTGCCGTACGAAAAATAGATTGGAGGTAAGCTTTATAGGTTCAATCCTAACCTAGCCATTATGCTTGTAACCGTCCACGCCTAGATTGTTGGATACGACCACTTGTCAGAACAGTCTTCTGACAGTAATTGGTTTTCATATTCAGAGAATATTTGGTGTTAATTATATTCTCACATTTTTGAAGACTTATAAACATTTTCTCCAACGTCAATGTATAATGAAGGTCATTGTCTTGTGGGTTGTACTGAATATTTGAGGAATATTACATGCATTTCAGAGGTTCTTGTGACAAAGCATCCCAAAAGACAGTCATCTTCATACTTGTTGCCATGAGAACCTGATATCTCACCTTGTTATGTAATGTTTTGTGCTTTTGCTTTGTGTTCAGATGGTACTGTATCAGGTTCGTTAAAATCTTAGAGAAATCATGTGGGAGGGTATGAGCTGCATTCATCTGGCTCAGGGTAGGGATCTGTGGCAGACTGCCATAAATGTAATGAGGAACCTTCATATTCTATAAAATGTAGGGACTTTCTTGACTATCTGAGTGAGTATTAGCTCCTGCAGAAGGAGTCTGTTAGATAATAAAGTAATGCATCTGGATTGTAAATGACTTCAGGACTATTCTCTGTTTATTTATTTTTATAACTGGAAGAGTGTGGAATGACTTTCACTTCTCTTTCTGCAGCGGTCTGTTGAACTCACTTGGGACACATAACTGGTGGATATTTTCTGATCAGCATAATGGCCCTCCACCTACTGTTACAAACATTCAAGAGATTGGAAATCACATTGAAAATGTTCAGCCTGGTAAGGCATTCATAATTTTTTATTCCACGTTTTAAACATATTTTCCATTCAGCTTTTATTAACAAGGTCAGAAGTTATGATTAAATTTTAAATCTGTAATGTTTTTTATTGCATGATTTTCTGTATGTTAATTATATGCTATGTTTCTTACTGAGTATTCAAATTTAAGCATTCTTTACATGAACTTGAAAATTAAGAATGCCATTTATGTATGTCTTAAAGAAAGGACTTTATTAAAAAAATTCCCAGAAATGTCTTTTAAATACCACTGGCCATGTAGAAACAGAACTGGAGGCTATGACCCTAGACTGTTCTGTGCCATGTTTTCTTAGGTTTGACGACTGGTAAAAACTTTTCCTTAGGTCATTTTTGCATTAGTCAGATCTTAGGTCATTGTTGTACAAGGGTGTGTTCCAGCAAGGCTAGGGTCTCGGGCCCATTTTTACACAATTGTGGTTCCCCATCATGCAGACAGACAGACATGGGCACGCCTATAGGTCGTTCTTCGCTCATACTAGAGCATGAAAAATGCCAAGAGAGTAATCCAAGAGAAATATATTTTGATGATCTAAAATAATTTAACCAGTGAACTTCTGTATTAGCAGTCATGCTGCTTTAGGCTAGTAAATCAGTCAGTTTGACTTGTATGCTTGAATAATAATTTCAGTACAAGTGATTTTTAGAGCCAATTTGTCGGTGAAGGTTCATGTGATGTGGGTGTGTGGTACCATACAAAAATCCTCCTAACCCTTCAATACTTCTGATATTTTGTACCTTTCAGTACTTTTATTATTACGCATGCACTTAAATTTTAAGTTGCACTTTGCACAGAAGAAGGAAAAAGGCTTATAAGTAGTGTGCGTGCTGTTTGACAGGTGTACCTCAAATTCCCAGTCGAACATATAATCCGGAACGCTGTCCAATATGCTTACATGAACATCAGATGGCTCTGGAGACCAACTGTGGGCATCTCTACTGCGGTATGTTCTTTGCTTCAAGTTGTCATACCTTCTTTTCCAACGCACGTCATTAATACATAGCATACATGTATGCCCTTGCCATCTGACTGTAGAAGCTGTTCAGTGTGTGGGTGAAAGTTTGCATATATTTGTTGTCATTCTGTGTGTTAAAATTATATTTGTAAGTTAAATTATTTTGTTACAGGTAAGTTATTTGTATACAGGTTTTAAAGTACATAATGGTATTATAATATACCTATTTGTGTGTAAAAAACCATTGATTTTTTTGAGTAATAGTGAATTCTGACAAGCAGTAGAAATACGTATTAATTTATTCTTTTGATATTTTATGAAATTAAAAATTGAAATAAAGATATTATATTTATGCAGAGAGCTGGATTGTTACTCTGTACATTATATATATATTTATTTATATATTTATATTTATTTATTTTTTCCCTTCTTATTATACATGCTTGAAATCTTGCTAAAGAAAGTTTGTTTAATTTTAGGAAACTGTCTTCGCATGTACATATATATGAATGATGTGATGTCACGCATATCCTGCCCCATGTGTCGCCAACAGGTGGGAGTCACTTTATCTTCTTTAAAAACATTCCTGATCATCAAAAACAGATTGATTACTGAACATGACAAAGAATTAAAGTAACAAATTTTGAAAGTAACTTTCCAGTTATATTCTCAGTGTGAGAGCCGCAGTTGTTTTACTGTTTGCAGATTTCAGTTCTCTTCGTTTGTTTCACGGAGCGAGAATTACAAGCGTCTCCAGCATCAACAGCTGGTGCTCAGATACAGCTTCTGTATCGTATGGTAGAAGAATATAACCGTAGTTTCTCTGGTGCACCTCGCTCGGTATGTATGGAAACTGAAATGAAGAAATATATTTGTGTTTTTATAATTATGTTTGAAGAAATGTGTGCTTGAAAATACAGAATGTATATAACCACTGCTTTTGTTTTGGTGGTACATACTGGTATAAATAGATTAATTTTTTTTTTAATTGTTAGACATAACCTCAAAGTATTGACTATTTCTTTTTGGGGGGGGGAAATCAATCCATGTAACATACCATAAATAACAGTAAACTTAATTTGTTAAAGGAATTTATATTTTATTTAATAAAAGTGAACTTCTATTGCTTTTTAAATAACCCCAAAATTGATTACAGTTCTTTTGCAATGTTAGCTCAAATCTTTGTCTCGCACTTTTAGTCTGAGTTTTACATTAGCCAACACATTTATAAATGAGTTACTAATATTTTATTCTTGTTTGCAGTTTATGGAAATGGTTCGTGATTGTCCAACGCTAATCCGGCATCTTTGGAATGAATTCTTTTCTGTTGGAGGTTTGATGTTAATGTTTAGAGTTAGAATAGTGCTGTGTTTCTTGGCTGGACTGATGTACTTATTTTCACCTTTAGACATCATTCCAGAGGCTGTGTTTGGTGTTTTGGGTTTGTTAGATGACTTATTTGTTGTTTTTCTCTTGGCAATATACATTAGCATCATTTATCGAAGATCGGTGGTGAGTCGGACGATGACCATGTGATGAAGCTACCTCTGTTATTTAAGAGATAAAACACCTGTGATATTGAGATTAATTTGTATATTCTAATCATTTTATCTTATGGTATCTTAATGTGTAGGACATGAAAATGCTCCTTATACCATTTGGTCAGTTGAATCTTTGTTGTCTCAGCATTATTTTCCTTATTGTAAGAGGATAGGAATGTTACTATGTTTGCCAGCGATTCTAAACAGAGCAAGATTGATATATACGCAAGATGTGTTGAATTCCAGTAAACGCCTAAGAGTTACTGTGTACTAAGCTTTCATATAAATTAATTTGTGTATACAGAGTGATTCAAAAGGTTAGGGCCAATCTGAAGGATCATATAGAGGTACTCAGAGAGAACGACTTTCGAATAGGAATCCATGTCCTCCGAAGTTATCCTGAGTCAGCCGAGGCCATTGAAGGTAGGGACGTCTGATAACATACCGCGGAGATAATCGTACTTTGCTATTCTCCTACTAGCTTAATTTTGAATGACACGTATCCCGTCAGATTCTACAGTGACCCCTGGGCTGTTTACATTGTCTTTGTGAGTTGATAGTGACTGGTGTCTTGCTACTTTTGTAATCTTTTTACATTCACTGCTATGTCAAATGGAACGATACATTTTTGCAGAACTCAGGGATATGCACATGTGGAGGACGCCATTTTGAACACTTATTGTAAATTCAGCTTGTAAGATTGCTAATGTAATCCTTGTACATTAATAAAAAACAAAATTAAGCTGTTAGGAGAATAGCAGAGTACGATTATTTCAGCAGCATGTTATCAGACGTCAATGGCCTCGACTGACTCAGGATAACTTCGGAGGACATGGATTCCTATTCGAAAGTTGTTCTCTCTGAGTCCCTCTATACACTCCTTCAGTTTGGCCCTAAGCTTTTTAATCACCCTGTATATATATATAAAATTACTGATATGTGTGCATTGCACACAATTTTGCTGTAATGATTTGTGTAACAAATATTGCAAAGGATGAGATACAGTTACTTTGTAATGATTAAATTATAATGTGTAATAGGTTGTCTGCACATATGATATATACACATTAATTTCTGTGTATTTTAATCTTACAGTTTATTAATAAAAGTTGTGTATTTAATAAAATTAATTTTGATACATTTGCACAAATTCATTGAGTGTTGGCAGTTGTCACTCTTGTCTTAATATTTATATATTTTCTTTCTACTTGTCCCAGTATAATTTTCAACCAGTAAGATAAATCTACCAAGTTACTAATTATAATTAATCTTCTGTATATCGTTAGGAATAAGGGATGTGTGGTATGACCGAGGGTTGTTATTTATCATGACATAAGGTTTCATGCTGTTGGCTTCATGCGTATTTAAGAACATTTAATAAATACTGTTAAATCTTATAGAAGCTATTTACTTTATAAATAAAAGTGACAATGTCATGTTACAATCGTACACTTTCAGCACCTATTGGAGAATGTGACAGCTTTAGTTACGAAAACAGCAGGGTTTCCACTGTACAATTTTGTATAGTTGTACAATTACAGAATAATAAGGCAAATATTTCCTGCTAGTTTGAAATTCTAGAAGCTCGAAGTTAATAATTTGAAAAACATGGAATGATGACGTTTAAGACTAATAATATAAAGTGATTGATTTTGGTGATGGTGTTGGTAATTAGTTGTGAATGTTAAAAGTTTTCGTAGCATCCCTAGTAATTCTGAGATATTTTCCTGGAAGACTGCAGAAGTCAGAATGGTAGGTTATAGTTGTTCGTTATCTTTAAAGAGTTAGAAAAACCAAGGGACATCAGAACAGGCATATGTAAAATTCTGTTTATTTATTTTTTTCTTCTAGAACAGAGCAGTTGATGTTGAAAGACCATAAATGTAACTTAGACATAATTAATTTTAAAGATATATATATATTTAAAGTTCTGCATTCGGATGTGTACGTTATGTAATTTGAAGAAGACTGTCATAATTCTAAACGTAAACTGAGCCTTGTCAAATGACAGGTGGTTGGTCATAGATGATGATCCTTCTGCTTTCCCTGTTATTTATAAGCTTATTTCTTCGCCTCCTGAACAATTTTTTCTTATATCCTTTCTTACAGTGTAGTATTAAATTGAAATAATCCTTTTATATACCAAGCACGTATGTGTTTCTATTAAAGACCAAAATGCATATGTTTATATAATAAGACAAAATGGTTAATTTGGTTTGTATATAGACGGATTATTTGCAAGAAATATTTTAATTTTTAATTGACTATTAAACAATGAATACTAGGGATATTGTGTTTATAAGAATAATTTGAAATAGGTTTTAAATTAAAAATAATTGTGTTTGCTGGAAAAGTTGGCTCTCATTTCACATGCATCTTAGCCAAGTTCAGTAGAGAGCTGATTTTATTTGATGTATTAATATGAACTGCGTTGTGCTGGACTGTTCTTCCATTCATCCAATAGGAGTCGAGTATAAAATTTTTGCACATGAACCGCACATTGTGATTCCTGCTACCTCTTGATCATAGCTAATGACACATGCTGGCATGATTTGTTTTTACTTAAAATGTAAATCATTGAAAATGTTTTAAATATCAACATGCTACCTGAGAGTTGACATTGACGGTCATCAACCCAGACATATATTGTTGACTTAAAAAGATTTCCAATGCTAAATTATATAATAATATCAACATGTATCCTACAAATGCACATACATATCTTAAATCCTAACAATTATAAAATGGATTACTAATTACTATATGTCTTTATTCTAGAGCAGGAGATATTTAAAATGTGTTACTACAATATACAATACACATTAATAATAACTTTGATGTGTAAGTGCAGAAAAAAGAATAGAACCTCAAAACATTATTCCCAAAATAAGCACCTTATAAGAAAGATCACAAGTACACTGAGAGAGAATAAGTTATACCAACGGTTATCAGTGTTTGGAGTTGTAAGGCAGTGTTTCCACGTGAGTGAAGCTGATTTTTATTTTACACACAGGAACTAGTCCAAGATTTACACCAGAAGACATTTTTCTTTAATTTTGTTATTATGTAGACCTGTGTAGAAATAATGTATAAAAATCTTGGCAATCATTGTACTTGCCAGGGTACAAATTAAGTACACCCATGTCAGTAAAACAAGACTGTTATGTACTTAAAACTGGTCAGGGCTGAAATGGAGAGAATCAGATGTTGACTTTCTGGTGAAGTTGACCTGCTTGAGACACGGCAATGCTTCTGAGGCTGCGGGACCGCTCAAACAGGGATGGATCTGTGTAGATGGGCTCGCTGGGGTCGTCAAAAGTTCGGCCGTTTGTGATTGTCGAGACGATGGACGTGTCACCATCGTGAGGTTCTGTGATGCAACGTGGTGATCTTAGAATGCTTGAAGAGAAACTGTTGAAATTTGGTATAAGTTTTTTTTTTACACCTGTGCAGATAGTGGTTTATTGCAGTTGTGGAAAAATCATTTCAGCAAATATACTATTCTGTTTGCATACCATTAAATAATTAGGTATGTAATTAATTACTTGGTTAACAATTTGGGCAACTGGAAGGCAAATAAATGTATAGACTGAAAGAAAAAGTCACACTTGAACATTTGGCTTTGAGTACACCACAAAACGTGAAGAACGTATTTCTTATTCTTCTGTGTGGGATATTTTTAAAGCATTTCTTAAATTCGAACTTTATTAGCAAGTTGTAAAGTGTGTTTATTATAAATTTTATCAGTCGGTTTCAGGAGTTGATGTGTGAGGCCTGGTCAGTAAGGTATGTGATGCGCGTACTTGGACAAAAGTGCAGGAAATCAAATTCCATGCTACAGAACTTGACGTTTACACACTTTAAAGTATCAAGATGACATTGATCAGCAACAGAATTTGTGATGACCAGAATAAATAGTAAGTATTCGGTAAATTATCTTTTTGATGGTTAAATTGGTCCATGTGTGATGCACTACTAACCTTGTCTCAAATGCTTTTCGTACTCCAGGCATGAGGAACGAATAGTTGTTGTTCGTGCTGGGTGGGTATGGCCCAGACGCTGGAGACGGAGCTGTGCTGTCAGCTGCTTTATTTTTCGTCTCTACTGACCAGTATCGTCTACAATCACAGAAGAATTTCACTGTTACAGAGCGCCACACTAGAAGGTGATACATTTCTGAATTTGGAGGTAAGGTGCTTGAAGTGTTTTGCTTATTTAATTATAATGCTTTAAGTGTTATTTTAAACAGTGCGGTGAATGTTTATGAGTCTTTGTAAGTGCAAATTGAAAGGAGGAAGTAAAACTGAATGCTTAACTTTACCGGTAGCATATTCCAGCAAAAGCAGTGATTATAATCAGCATAATCAGTATGATGATAACTGCTGATATTAGGCCATAATATTCTGCGTGTGTGAGGCAGACAGTCTCAGTGATAGGTTCCACCTTCTCTTCTTGCAGAAAATCATGTCGAGATTCAAAGACCTGAAATATTGTTAATGTTTCTGTAAATTACTAACTATATTGATTACATGGAGCAGAGTCCTTTTTGAGAAGCTAACACTCAGCTAGTTCAAAAATCCCCCACCATTTATGGAACCTGAATGTTCATTACGTGTGCACTCAAATGTTTCTGGTACTGCACAACCACTGCTTGTTTCCTGTCAAACCTCACCAACTGTTCTGACTGCAATAGTCACAATTTTACTGTAACTGAGAGTCAAGCATGTGAGTGAGTGCAAGTGCTCTATAAGCGAGAAACAGAACTTTGCGGGTTCCTGAACATTTCACCAAAATCCCTTTGATTATGTGTCTCAAAGTAAATGACATTAAAATTTAAAACTAGGGGGCTCCTTTTCACTGACCTTTCATTGTATCAGGTTGTGTGTTTTTGAATCTTGACATCTACATATTCAATATTAGCATAGCTTCGTATTATTACCTCGTGGGAAGAAGTTCTTTCCCTCTTTTTTCTTATCTCACCTCTATCATTTCTCGAACTTGTTCCTCATCCTCTGTGCTGTTTTTCGCTTCATTCTGCTCCTCTATCTGCTCTGTTTCATTAACATCTCTCTTCTTCCTTCCGTATGATGGTTCGTTACGGCCTGCGTGTCCCGTGCAGTACGCCTGTGAATGAATGATGTATAATTTACAAGTTAATGAAATTGCAGAATGCCTCGTGCATCATGTTTAATTTAATTCAGGATTTAACCTCTTTCATTGCAATATATTACAGCGTTTATTTTGGTGGATAAATGTCATTTCATTAAATAAATTAACGGCATTTATAATTCATTTTACAACTCTCATTGTTGACCAGCAATATCATTGTTATGTAAACCAGAACTCACTGGCTGACATCCATCCCGGCATGTTCGTACTGTTGCTTCAAACACCAAAAAGTTTGATTCGGGTATTTTGAAGGCATTAAACCTGGCCTCCAGACCATCCCCAGATCTTGAGCGATCAAGTCCTGGGAACACGTAGTTGTCTACAGGACATCTGAAACCATAGTGTGAAAGGACATCTCTCTATAATATTCTTAATTTATAAGAATATATTTTAACACTTACGTTGTAAGTGTGAACATTCTCATGTTAACAATACACAAATTAATGTAAGTGTGTTTTCACTGGCAAACAGCACCATGATACAAGTACACTGGAACAACATAGTTGTCTCTTGGAAACCGAATGCTCCAGTAACACATTCTATCGTGAATGGCTATGGTTCCTAAGCTGTATACTTGTGTCGATTACTACTGACAGTGGTTGAACCACACTTAGGGTTGCCACCTCAAAGCCGTGTTCAAGTCCTGCAAATTTTATTTTGATGCTTTATGTCATCAGGTTTATATACAGGATGTTTCTAAATGATGGTTAGCTTCAGGATGTAAATACTGATGAAGAAGGTCCAGTGAATATAGATCTGGTTCTGTTGAATCATACTTTTACAAGTCTACCTCACTTTTTCAGACTTTGTAGTTATTAAGGCTTCCCTTGCTCAGTTAAGTTGTCCACATATAAAAGTTAAGTTCATTGTCTTTGAGAACATTTCGTAACATGGTGGAAGAGAGACCATTGGTTAACTGTGATGGATCACGACCTACCCATATCTATCTATGAGCTGCACGGATCGTCCAGAGTACGGATCTCTTGCGATGACATTGGTCGCAAAGATATCAGTTACATAATTGTAACCATCTTGGGCCTCAAGTCGAAAGGTCAGTGGGTCGCCAACTGCTATAGTTGTAGTAGGACGTCCTTGGTACAAGATCAACAGGCGGACCCGCGAACTCAGTGAATTCTCTGCTGGGAGGTATTCAATTGGTATAGGACTTCCAGCTCTAAAAACAAACGCATCACTGCCGTTAGTATTGTCACTTGTAACATTATATTCACCTATGCTATAAATCCACAACATGAGATTTGTTTAAAGCAGTGGTCTCCAGCCAGTGCTCGAGCTATCAGTGCCCATGTCATGTTTATAAGCGATGGAAGCATAGATTCTTGGTTTCTGAGCTTCCAAAATGGAAATGTTTACATTTTTATGCCAAATGAAGTACCATATTTAAAAACCAGGACTTTACTCCATATATACATTCATATATGAACATTCAATTCAAAAAGTAAGTTATATTTTATTTACCTACGTTAGTAACAGCAGTTTTATATCCATTTTTATAATTAAATTAATTTATGTACAAAAGTTAGAAGCTTTAATCATATTGCAATGAATTAATGTAAATTTACACTTTTGGAAACTCGTGAACCAACGTAATAGTTTTGAGACATAAAGTTATCCTGTGTTTGAGGCATGCACTTGTAAGCAGTTTATGTTGCAGCTAATTAGAAGTAATTAATTTAAAACTGTGTATTCAAAATCTACTAGCTTAAAGAAAGCATAAACTGGGATGCTTAATAACTTCAGCTGGATAACCTAAAGACCGCTGGGTTAATTCAGATCATGCTGTGGGCATGCAGGTATTTTGCTGATATGCGTCTTAATAAAATACTTTGTTGCTTGTAAGTGGGGAAGCAGAGATGATGGTGGTGGTACAACTGCCTCCAAACCTGATGTCTGTGGATTCAAATCCTGGTGGTGGTACATGGGATTTTTTCCCCTGCCTTGTGGCTGTCTTCGGTTTACCCAGCATCAGTGGGAACCTGGGGAATTTGAAGGAGGTGCCCCCTTGTGTGCTGTTTCATTGTTCTGTGTTCTATTGCTCTATTATCAGTCTTTACTAACATACTTTATGAGCTCAGACAAAGATGGTGAGTACAGGAAATATTAAGATTATTGTTAAAAGCTGTGGCTTACCCTGCACCAATGTAATCTGACGTGACTACAGCCTCTCCTGGTCCTCGGAACAAACATGTCAGATTGTATCGCTTGTCTCTTCCAGTCTGTACGTAATCGCTGAACTGCACCACTACAATGTTGGTCATTGTATCTCCGTACTGTGCATACACAGGAAGCACATCACAATAACACTTTATGCAGATGCTTTGCGTGTGTGTTTAACTACTTATACTCTTTATTTGATGCATGTATAAATCATAATAATGTGATGATGTCTGTATAGTGAATGAAATCTGCTTATGAATAGGGAAGAAACAGTTATGTTTAACCCTTTGATGATAAAAATATTGCAATACATGTCTCAGTGGTATGTTAAGTTTGAATGTTCCGTGCGTTTTTATCTACATGGAATTAAAAGCCTAGCTACTTAGACTTTTGATTTTCGTGGTGGTGAGTTTGGTGCATCGTGTAGTCTGGCAGAAGTTTACTGACATTTCATAGATGCTTGCTGTACTCGCTTCAGAAATGTCTGTAAACTTCTACCAATCACCCAGGAGACAGCCATCTTTATCCATCTAACTCCTTGTTTCTGCACCTCTTTTAGTTAAAACTGTCATATTTTTGTAACTATTTAAGATATGAAGATATCCGTCTTCTGGGTTAGATATGTAAAAACATTTGAAAGCATTTTGAATATTTAACAACATGTTAGATGTTTATATAAAGCCATTGCTTTTTTATGCATATGACTTGGTGCTGAAGGATTTTACTTCATATCCTGTGCCTTGAATTGCTAATAAAAAACACAAAAATATCTGTCATGGTAGCTGATCTTTGGTCATATTTGATTAAATTACATACCCTTTGTGTGCCACATTCAGGATAACCTTGTGCACCGCTAATCCTCAGTACGTTTGCCGTTCCTCCATTTCCACGGAAGAAACAACGGTCGTAGTATCCATATGTGTAAATCCGCCCAATGAAACCTTCTGGAGTACGTAATGTAAACTCCATACCATCTTCGTTACATGACTGGCTCACTGAAAGTGTTTTCCTTATTGAATGAGTATCATTTGTCTTAACATACTTATAATTGTTTAATTTGTTATCATGAATGCAGTGGTTCTTAACCTAGGAGGTATAATTCTATATATTTAAGGGTGTAATGAACTGGTCAGCTACACACTTCTGACAACTAGAATAAAATAGCAGGAAAAATATTTATTTAATAAAACCTAATGAATTGAATTGAATTGAATTATTGTTACTTTGAAAGTGATGCAGTAGCAATGAGCATTGCAGCACAATTTGATCTCACTTAGAAACATGATAAGTCCTGTTACTTTCGAGCTCTTACTGAACCACTGGCAACCCGAATGAAAGTTAAGTTTCAGTTCAGTCTTGGTAGTGAAATATAATAGTTAATATTTACGTTGAACACAATTTTTACTTTAGGTAAGTCAATATTTATTAACATTGAATTTAATTTTGGATTCATTATACGTTAATGTTTGGACTTCTCCATTCAGATTTTAAAAGAGAACAGCAAATGTTTCGTTACTTAATTCCAACATAAAATTACAAACAAAAGTAGCATGCTTTAATTTATAATTTAAATTAAATTTAAATGATGGCAACTTAATTACTGACTTATAGTGTAACATACTGTGATATAATTTATAATTCAGGTTATAATCAGTAAAATATTAATTTTCTTTTTGATTTCAAGGTTTATAATTTTAGATTTGAAGTGCTTGGAATCAAGACAACCAAGTGACTTTGTTCCCTACCTTACTGGTCACCCTGATGATGTAGGAGGAAAACACCTCTAAAACGTCAGTCAACCTATACAAGCCTGCATGGTGCAATATTCCAGATCCATAAATAATTTGTACAGGAAGATATTGAATATAAAGTAAAGGTAAGCATGTTAAAATCCTCTAATTTTGAATCAACTGGTAAGTTCCTGTAGACAAATGAAGTTGTACTTCTTTTTGAACTGCTGAATGTAAAAAACCTCATACAATCAGAAAGATCTTGTCAGACAGTGACTGGTTGAAACAGGCTTGTTCTTAGGGAGAAACATGCGCTTAATAATTGGATGAGTTGTCGCTTTGAAACTGCAGTCTGAAAGGAGCATTTTTTAGATGAATGAAGACATTTTGGATTGAGTAGTTACAGGGATGAAAGCTAGTCCATGCTTTGCACTTCAGCCGAATGAATCTGCAGGTGCTGCATACATAAATGGTGACTGTGAAAGAGGAATTTTTCCTGTTCTGTAAATTGCTAGAATCATTTCTTCATCTGCACGGGGTTAGAATGGACAAAGTTAATTGGTATTTGCACTGATGGAGCGCCAGTCTTAAACCAAGTCTTGCAGCTTTGAGAAGTATCATTGTTCTTTGAAACAGAGGAATTTGCTAAAGAAATTTTTAGGAACGTGATGATAATTTAAATAATAACTGTTGGATGCTACATATGACAATTAGGAGGAAATAATTGAAGATGTGAAGTTCTCACCATCAAGGCATTCCCCTGTATTACGGCCTCCAAATCTCTCATAGAAGTCGTAATCTCCCGTGGTCTCAAAGTAAGATGGATTGTTGATGTCCAGGTCATGCGAGTCTCGGTCACTCAGTTCACAATTTTCTCTTTCCGACCCATACGGAACTGAGTAACCCCTTGGATAAACAATAACAGTTTGCGTTATATCATTTAATGTATACTGAAGTAATAATATAGATTATGAGTTAGTTACTTGTATACTTCATATTACATTTATGTCATTAAATTACAGTATATATAACTGCAGATAACTAGGTGAAAATTTTTGCATTTCATATTAGTTGCAAATGAACGTGTATAGTTAAGATCCAAAATACCTGTAATTGGCAATTCATATTAGTTACAAATTAATGTGTGTAGTTAAGATCCAAAATACCTGTAATTGAAGGAACGACAACTAAACTCCCGATTATCTGCACACTCTTGCTCACAAAGCCGCAATGTTGGGACAGATGAGAAGCGTCGAACAAACTGCCGTCTCAACCGGAGACGGACACCCACCTAAAACAAAAAATCACTTTGTGTAGGTATTCCATACTAAATTTTAAGATAAATGATCATTGTGAATAGTGTTCTAATAATGGGCAGGGAATAAGAGATGAAATATACAAGAATCATCATTTAAACAAACGTATGTAAATTAAAATTTATCATGTAGGAATAGGTGATGTAATCCCCTGTACAATGAGGCTGCTAGTCAGACTTTGGTGTTAATAGTTAATGGCAAGCTAGCGTGATGCTTGTCTGGCTAGACTGAATAAGCAGAGATACATGGTGGATAAAGGTTAATCATAGAATATTGAAATTCAAGAGATATAAAATATACTTAATAAGACTGGTATGAACAGATATGAACGGCATTAACATTTTGCAGAAGAAACTGATTAGCACACACAAATTTAATCAAGTTTAAGAGCTGTAAGTAAATTTAACACATCCACCAACTATACTTGAATATTTTAAACATCCCATTTTCAATTTGCTGCATTTAGAAGTCTCTGTGTACAAGTGTGTACATGTGCTCTAAATGGGGTACGTGTTCACAGTGATTTCTCAATCACTTCCAACACTTTTTCTTACAGGTGCGCAATGACTTTTGAATCACTCTGTAATTCAATGAACACAAATCACTGTCCAATGACAAAAAGAGTTCTTGACATTTTGCTTCCATACCTGCCTAAAATTGTCGCCTTCATCACACCTTGAGAACGGTCTGCTAGGTCCCCCTGCTCCTCCTCCGTAGAAGCTGTCCCCTCCATGCGCGCCTCCTGCACTACTCCCATATCCAGATCCACCGTATGTGCCATGGCCACTGCTTCCTCCATATCCTCCTCCTCCTCCTCCATATCCTCCTCCTCCTCCTCCATACCCTCCTCCTCCTCCTCCATACCCTCCCCCACCATGACCACCATAGGCACTCCCACCATATGACCCATAGCTGCTGCCTCCTGGGTGTCCACCCCCTCCAGGTCCATATGTCCACCGCCCCCACCTCCAGCCCCACCATAGCCACCACTTCCTCCATAGCTGCTGCTGGCACCATAACTACCACTTCCTCCACCTGAACATAACAGAAAACAGAACATTATTAAAAAAATGTGGACCTATTTCAGAAACCTTGAAAATCGAACATGAGTCTAAATCCATATTGTTTAATGAAGTAAAAGCATTGTAAATGTATTTTTCATACCCCTTGTCACCACTCAAAATCCTTGTATTTTATTGTGATGACATAATTTCATTTAAATGTAGCATTGCAACCCAAAATTAAGTACAGTACAGAAATTACAACGTTGTTCATTTCCAATGGTGTCACTATATTTTTTAAAGTGCTGTCACCATCACACACCACATTCACAATTTTATATTCTCTTGTTACACCTTTTTTCAGTTCTGTAATGGAGCATCCTGTTGTGTTTAACATTAATTTTCTTCGAAATACTGTCAATATCACAACACACAGTGAATTAAACATAAAAGTGTCATACTGTAAATTTTCAGTGTTCATTTTGGCTATTTTATTTATTGAAATACAAATTTATCAAAAATGTGCAGTGGGAAGAAAATGAGACCTCTGAAACATCAAAAAATGTCTAAGAGACTACGTGGCATTTTCTGTGTTTTTCAACCAAGGCTATATGCATTACAATGAAAGATGCGTTCTACAAGCATATTTTACTGTAGTGGATTTTACTTATCGAAGAATTAACAGTTTCAGAGGATGAAAAATTAGAATGTGTCGACATATTTTTATTAAAACTCCCTGATATTAAATTTCATAACAATCCATTCAGCTATTCTGAAGTCTTTGTATATGTATGGATGGGTCGTTACAAATGGTCTACAAAGGCGTGAATACAGCTACACCCGAAGCGATATATTTTATATGGAGTAATTTTGTTTAACTTTATTAGCCGTGTGTCACAGCCTGCGTGTGGTCCAGCTAGCCATGTGTTGCATTTGCATACTTCTACTCTTAACCCCCTGCAGAGTTCAAATGTGCCCAGTGGCCCCATAGAATGGGGATTACATCTCACATTCCCACATGATAAAAGGTTAATTAAAATGGAAGATCTTATATACTTTAATACGTAAGTGACGCCTGACACCTGAGGGTTACCATACCTAAGCTACTGTGTGAAGGCCGCTCATGACCATGACCTTGATGATTGGAATCTTGCCCCAAATGGTCGGGACGATAATTTGTTCCTTCCCCATCTACATAGCGAGCTAGAAAAAATGAATAAGTGTGATATGTGCACAGATAATTAAGAAAGCACATTAATTGCTTTCTAATTTGTATTTGAAATGTTAACAGCAGGATTTTTCTACAGATCATGCATTGGAAATTTCATTCTAGTCTTATTTTTATTACAGATCCCTTTATGACTTAGTAAGATTTGAGGTTACCGTGGCAGGGAGTACAAAGATCGCTGTGATATGGGTTGTTGTGCCGTGTAGTACAGTAGCAAAAGATGAGAGTTAACTGTTTGTTATAGCCAGCAGAACTGAAGGTTGTGACAGCTGTGAGAAAAATAATTACAATTTTGCCTCATACAGCAGTTGCTTCCATTACATATAACATGTACGTCAAGTCTGGGAAGAATATATAAAGGAATTGTTTCAGGAATTTCAAGTCGAAGTACTTCCTTCTTCACCTGCAAATACCCATTATATCAGACATAAGTTCTCTGTTATGTGTGTTACTAGAGTCCTTATGATAGTAGGTTTTTTTTTCACTCATTTAAATCAACATACACTCTAACTCCGTCTGTTGCAAAATTACTATATTTCTTAAATGACAGATGTTTGTAATGGTGACTTGCGTATAACTATAATGAAGGAACCAAACAACATACATGCATATATTATGTATGACCCAGATGTTCCCAGAATAAATTTTATAGACCTGTGTGACAATCTGGGAGATTTGGTGGCCACAAAACCTTTCCTCAGACTCATTCTTGACAACCTGATTTTTTTTCTTTTCTAAAAGGCATAAATGAAATGTTACCTCATTATATATTTATGAAATTATGAATGTGTGTCAGTGAAAAGTTATTGGCTGAAATTGTGTGGGTACTGTATATAGTCTGTTTAACGAGCTGTTTCGAGAAATCTGACAGAACTGTTTTTGAGCATGTGAAGCATCTCTGTATATGGAATTTCCCCTCCTGCCACTTCACTAATTTGTTGTGTCATTAATAATGCAGAACCATTCCAGACAGTTAAAAATGAGATGGTGGCAACCATACACAAACTGATGGAGACAGCAGTTATAAAAATGATATAGCTATTTCAAGCCAAGATCTTTAACTACTGTTTTTCACATCAAAATTATGCATCTTAGAGCCAAAACGAAGCTTTAACTCGTATACAACATGCTGATTTCAGATGCCTATGTCTGTTGTTACTTACTCATTAGGTTTTCATAATAATCATAATCTGCATCATAGATGATACGGAAACCGTCGCGCTGATTGTAACGACTTAGTCGACATGTGCGAAAACGATCACTGTACACAGCTGAGCGACACTGGAAACTTGCTTGACGTAGACATTCATCTAAACATTCACTCAATGTACGTCCGGTGATTTCTGAATGAAATTCTCCTCCCAGACGGCTGTTACGGTAACGTTGGAAGGCTGTGTCTGGACGTCGGCCATCGGCAAATAAGTGGGATGTTATAGAGTTGTCAGGGAATTCACTGCCTTGTGCTGTAAACAGTATCAGAGTTTCAAGAAATGATGAACCTGTTGCATATTGTTGTAAGTGGAGATTGTAAAAGTGTGCACATATAACCACCGCCCAGAATTAATACTTAAAATTTTCAAATAGAAATGTTTGTATTAATAAACAAAATATTGAGTAATTTTTTCTGTTATTGTTATACTGAAGAAAATTATACAGAGAAGTTAATGTTAATCCATATCATTAGAAACATTGCTGAAATGTTTTGCAAGGTGCAGAAAGAGTAGTTTTCACACAGATGAATTTTTGTGCTGAGCCGTTTGTATCATTACAACTAGTATTTGTCATTTTCTGAACTTTGTCAGTCATCTAGTGTTCAGTGATTGAGGTTAGGTTTTTCTAACTGACCCAGCTGGGTTGTTTCTCCCTACCTTCTAACTCGTTCCTGAAATGTTTTCTGTTCAGAATAGCAAGTGATGGTTGAAGTCTGAAAACCTAACCTGGTAATACTCGGAATACTTACGATTATCCAAGCACACTAGGTCATACAAGTGATGTGTAGAGCTACTGCTTGTGCGTAAGTCATCCTTTTGAGACACTGAGTCTTCCTCAGATAAAATACATAAACGAGTTTGCTCATCATATTCAATTGATCGACAGAAGTACCTGGTAATGGATAAAGAGATTTGATTTCTTTTACTTCAGTTCTTATGTGTATTGATTCTGACATAGACAACGTACGTAAGGGTTCTGTTTTACAAACCCTTACATACATAAAATTTTACATATGAAAGAATTTACCATAAATGCATATTCCTGTCATATAAAATTTGATGGTAATTCTACAGATAGTAAATATAATTTAACATTGACATTGTATCTAACATATCTTAATTCAGAGCCATAGCCTTTTAAAGAACATTGATGCAATAGCAAATAGTTTTATTGAAAATGTCGTGGAATAACTTGTTAAAAATGTATTTTCAGAGGATTTTACATGCAGCTGTATTTGCTTTGCATAAGCGAGTCTTGTGTATCTCAGAGGGGCTCTGTGCGCAGAAATCAAATTCAGAAACAACAGTGTGGTTTTGTTACATTTCTTGTGCTGTATCCATAATTAAGACATTTACTCCAGCCACGATTTGTTTTTATTATCTTGTTCTCAGAAATCTGGTTATAAACAATATTCTAAAACAATATTTTGATGTGCACATGAATGTTCAGACATGTGTGAACATATGTACATATTCAAGGATTAATTTTTTCTTACTTCTCAGCTTGAAGACACTGAGCTTGGCAATCTTCTAATGTTTTATTGTTGTACAAGTCCACTTCAAATGGTCCTCCGAGCCTTTTATTCTCTTCCTTGACAAACACCGCAAGACCATCACATCGTCTTTCCGCTGCAAGATGAATAAACCTTAATTGGCATTATCAAAGTTAGTTATTGGCTTCTTGCTGTTGGCAAACACCTAAATAAATTAATTGAATTGAATATTGTAAAATATTATATATTATAAAACCTTCATTACTAGTGAAATGTCACTGGAAAAGGCCAATATGATTTCTAGTCACACCCAAGTGAAAACGAAGAACACCTTACAGGCCTGTCCTGTCCCTTCTACAAAATTGCACTGCATGCAGGTATCTCCGTCATGCATTTAGTACTGGTGTGCATTCAATAATCGAACAAAGTTAATCATTAAAATTTGTTAATAGCAATAAATTATTATATCCATTATATTTACAAATTGTGATCACTGTTACTCATATGAAATCTGTTAATATTAACATGGTTGATTACGTGAAATTTTGAACATCGTAAATCTGAATATTGGACATTAGATCGAAACAAGAATCTTTTCCTTATTGTTACGGAACATGCCGTGTATTTACTTGGAGGATTACAACTCTAAATCCCATTGCCACTTTACATCTGGTCAGAATTTATAAATCACAGTAAAGGCCTGTTTATATGGTAACTTTAGAGACAATACCGTTCAGACAAGTGTTTTCCAAGTAGTCACAATTTGGGTCATCATCTAGGAGCTCGGGATGTGTGCGTCGAGTGAAGCGACTTAGTGAACACGTATGCGCTGCTGCATCATAAGAAGCAGAACGACACACAAAACTGAACTCGTTCAAACATCTGGAACAATAATATGACATGCTTTTTAATATGCGATTAGGCGAGGTATTTAAAAAAATATGTAAATTTTCTTGTAAATATGTCTCTGTGCTGAATTCCACAATTGCATCATAACTAGGCTTTGTCGGACATACGGGATGATGTATGCATACATGTGCGTGTGTTTATTTTTATGTTTAAAGCGTGTGTTGGTTACTCTAAAGTCGTCGGATTTACAGAAGTCTGTTCTGAGCTTTCCATTGTTCTTACAAACTGGCTGTACATTTTCTTCCATAAAATTTGTTATTTGGACACTGGTCATTTGGGAATTTAAATATTCCATGAGTAATAAAAAGTCAGTTTTGTTTATTGCGTCATGTACTGTTTGCAGTTCTTGGTAAAGTATTGGAAATTTTTCCGTGTTTTCAAAAGGTGCATTTCTCTGCTGACTTGGCTTAATGTAACAATTTGATCTGAAATCCAAGCTTGTGAGATGTTTTCTTAATGACATTCAACTGTTACAGCTGCACCCGATTGCCTTCACCATCACTAAGGAGTCCTGTGAACCCGCCACCGCCTGAATCGTGGGATGAGGCCCTTGCCATATCAAGTCAGTGAGGCCTGGAGCTTCGATCTCATGAGGCAGGGTCGCTATGCCTCGTAGTGGGTTACGCCATAATGGACAATGTTGTAAGCATTAAGAAATTTCAAATTGTTATGATGATTTTGCATAGTAAAATTGTGTTAAGAATTACAACCAAGGAATTATACCTATCATTGAACAACGACATATGGGTTTATTAATAAATATTTAATTTGTACGCCCGTCACTAATGACAAATTATGAGTAACTGCATCGTTGACACTAACCTGTCTTCACAATCACTGCGATTTGTTGCAGTAACTTGCTTCAGATCCATTACAGGAAGCTTAAGTTTCTTTCTTGGGTGACGTTCAAACACGTAGCGTCGATTAGGACACTCTCTTTCCACACGACTTGCTGCAATAAACATGTACACACTAAAAGTGTGACTGTAGGTGTGTTTAATCAGCCATTAAAAATTTGAAAGCCATTAATAATAAAATACTCTTGCAAATATATTAAATGTCTAAACAACTAACTGATTGACTTAGGGGACCCGAAGGTTCATCACTGAATTAATCAGAGCCCTCCACCAGTCCCTGTCCTGGGCTAACTAAATCCAATTAAATGTCAGTAATAAAAATTTAACTGTCCATTGCAGGCATTTAAAAACAAATGCCAAATTGAAACAATGTTTTCTCTTACTCATGTGGAATCCATCATTTTTAAAAGGGCAGGCTTGTTTTTGTGTGTTTCCTGAAGGAAGTGAATGGGGAGAACGCGTTGTGGGCTGATCATGCCCGTCTGTCCATCTGGTTACCGTTGTACCGATGCACTTCGAGCAAAGAATGCATAAATGATGGCAAATTTTAATCAGACATGGAAGGCTTCCAAGATGATAAACAACACAAAAAACCGGTGATAAAATGTGGCGCAAAATCCTGGGACAATGTACATTGCGGAAACGTAAACTGGGAGGATTTACATTGCGATTAGATGGTGCCGATCACAGACCGGGGTACATTTAGGCTATTCGTTTGTTGCTTTGTTAGGTTACATTGTCCATGCATTGCCGATACTATCTTGTCCCGACGCCGCCCACAGAAAAGGGGGGGGGGGTTGAGAAATATTTTTGATTCGTGGTAGCGTCGTCAGCAGTTTTCATTAGTTTGCTTGCTACTACGCAAAGGAAAATTGGTAACCTCAAAATTTTCTAAAATCGAGAATGACAATTCAGCGTTCGTGTATCGATTCGATTTTTATTTCTTTTCGATCACTAGATTCGATAATCGCACATGCCTATTACACTTTTGGCAGGAAGCTGGTTGGCCTAGTTGAGCTGTCCTGTGCTGGTGTTTAGCGTTGTGAAGAAAAACAAGTGTCTTCAAGGAAGATTTTTCTGCCTGAATGAAAGTACTGCTTGCTACTTGGGTAAGTGTGTTCCTACTAATATTTATCAATTTTATTCTGGTCATTGTTTCCAAAATTGAGCATACAACCCAAGAATGTTTTAAATAATTGTTGTACATTCCACATAAATATATAAACTGGTGTTGTATTTTTTGTTTATTTTTGTATTACATGGCCCCATTTAAAATTAGGTACGGACACAATCTATATGAAAGGATACAAAATAACTTTTCTAAATGTTAACATTTGTTTAACGTGCTTGAATTAATGGCTATCAAATTATTTTAATTCAGATCACAGTCTATCATTCTATCATTTAAAGTATGATGTCAGTGAATAAAGCAGTTTCTTAGTACTAACATGATAGGCAGACCTCGGTGAAGTGTACGCTATTCGGGACTAGCACAAGATTTCCAATCCCTTCAGGATGTGCCTGCTCATGTGTGAGATAGCACGTCGACTCTTCGTATTCTGCCGCGCCGCTAAATGATGCAATACGGCTGCCAGGTTGGAAGTCGAATGACGTGCAGGTTCTGACGAGGTTGTTGGTTGCCGTTCTATCGCGAAGGCATAGATCCTGGCATTTCTCTAATACCCGGAATGGAGGCGACGTATCTCTGACCTGTAATTGTCCATCTCGCTAATGATCGCAACTGCACGTAATTGTGTGTATCGGTGCAGATGGGCAGCAGTGCTGGAAGTCAAATTGTGCAATGGAAAGCTGTGCGTTTTAAGCGGTGAATCACTACACGACAAGTGCGTTTTGCATTGCACAAATTAATAGAGTAAATTCGTGTTCTTCATCATAGCAAAGGTAGATACGGAACACTTTTGTTCTTGAATTGTGGTATTCTAGATCAGTGGTATTCAACCTGGGGTACGCGAAGACGTCTTAGGGGGTACGTGAAATTTAAAAAATATATATTATTTTATGATAAACACTGAATAATCAGTAATGTAATTTATTTAATTTATTTTAGATGTAGATTATATACTATGTATAACTTGAATTATACATCAACAACTTTGGGGGTACAAAGTTGAAGATAAATTATATCTGGGGGTACGCGAACAAAAAAGTTTGAATACCACTGTTCTAGATTATGTAGTGTTGTGTTATATGTACCATATTACCGCCATTTTGAGAATAACCATCCACAAGACAAAATGGCGTCTTATCTGAAGTTAATTACAAATAGTTGTATATTATGATATCTGATTTTTTTTTTTTCTTATTTGTTGTAAAGTAGATCGTATTAAACCAAGAGTGGTCATTCTTCGCAGGCCTATGACAGCCTGTTGATCACTTAAAACCCGTGTTCAATTTACATTCTCATTCGTTCATTGCGATACATATTCTGCCTGGTTATGAACTTACCACATCATCGTCAAAGCCCTGTAACTGCTGATCGGGCAAACGTTCATAAACAACTTTGCCAATTCCTTGGTTACATGTCGTCTGAGCTGAAAACACAAATTATGTTGTTAGCGCACCTAAGTTAGCAGGTTTACGTTTTTGGTAACATGACTGAATACTCTATCGGGGGGGAAAGTCTGTACCCAGTTTTAATTGTGGCCCAACAGAGGTTTTCCATGGCCTTGATTATTTTATGAAATTATTTACGCACCTGTCTCAGTACCTGAGAGTAATTTTATTTTTAAAGCTACTCGCTTTTTCGTGCGTCATTACAGATCCTGTCCAAATAAAGTAAAAATTAAGAGTTCGATTTTAAGATGAAAAAAAAATGTACCCGAAATACCGACTGATCTTAAGATATATTCTGAACACACAATAAACTCACAAAAATTTCGTTGTGATGAGAGAATTCCCAGAGCAGCCAAAGTTGGTACCCACATTATCATGTTTAAGAAGACTGAACGCAAACCAAATTTGTCAGAGAGCTTGGACATGTGTTTTTAGAAACGGAAGGCGGCAGTGACCTACTGAACCGACCTTATTATACGTATGCGGGCATAAGGCACGAGGAAATTCTTGGAATATATTTTAATATTCTGCGTTATGGTAGCTTCCGGCACAGTCAATAGGTTAACGACCTTAGCATTTGTTAGGGAGCATTGCCCCCTTTTTTCGAAAACTGTGACGTCATATCGATGTTGATCATCTGGGCTGTAACGTCGTGTGGACTTGCGAGAAAGTACGAAGAAAGAAATGAGAATGACGTCTGTCGTGTGTGTGGAATTCAAATATACTGTGCTTTTTTAACAGCAACCATTTTTATTCAGGGCGCAGGACAACAGAGACATCTGTATGCTGCTGAGATTACTAAGAAATACGTGTTAATCACGCTAATACGCATGCCCGTTACCGTGGGCATGCGCGGATTAAATTAACAGGAATAAAGAATGAAAACACGTTGACATTCTTTTGGGCGTTACATTGTTAGTCAGAAAAGCAGAATCGGCAAAATGAAATCCAAGTGGATCCATTCTGATCTTAATTAAGCCACGACGTCTGCTTCAAAGCGACTCGTTCACACAGCCCTGCGGGACTCCCACTCGAAATTTCAAATACGTAGAAAGTTCGTTGTCATTGTCACTTTCTCAGAGCGATTTCTCATATGGTACTCGATCCTGATAGCTAACTCCTGCGACATATTGGTGTCACGAAGGCACGTGATCCCCGATCTAATCATACGAAAGTCGTGGACGCTCTCCCTGTGAGTAAATACAGCCAGGGCGTGAATCTGACTACTCGCCTCAATATAAATTAGTACAGACTTTAAGAATTCTTGGAGCTATAATACGTCTTCATGTCGCGGTGCTTCGTCAAACACCAGGGAGATATTTGACCTTAATATAGTTCGTAAGTGGACGTGTCCAGGAGGACGATAACCTGGGCACGCCCGCTTTTGTACCAACCGGTAGCATGCCGGATATTCAGTTCCGTTTCCGTTGTAAGTGGAGGTCCCTATCGGCCAGACGGGTAAACAGCGCGGACAGCGACCTACCTGTGCGTATCACCTCGCTCCGAGGCACAGGAAATTTAAAAACTTCATATCCGCTCGCATATGTAACATGATTATTGCCGATCTAGAAGAAAAAAAATTGTATATCGACATATACAGAGTGTCCCACAAACGTCTGTCGAACTTCGGGATGTTATTAATGGCCTTATTTTGAGTTCAAAAATTTTATTACAACCCAGAAGACAGCCATCTTCGGTGTCACCTCCGTGAGAACTTCAGATCCTGTTAACATATCGATGGGCCACAGTTTGATAAATCTTTCTCTGTAACGTCGAAAAAAAAAAGGATGAATTGAAAGGGTGGCCGGCGAGGGAGCTGTTATCGCTTTATTTAATTTGAAGTCCCAAAAAATTCCTTTTGAAGGACGAAGGAAATACGCCGAAACCCTCGAGATTGCTTCGGGTTCGATTATCGACTTCCATACCGGAAGCACGATTGCAAATGCGATATAAGGGTGAATGTGTGCATTCCCATTTTTAAACATATTCTAAGATTATTTCGTACAAATCTGTAACTTTGTCAGTGACTTTGCGCGGTAGCAATAAGACAGTATATGCGGAAGAGATGAGAAATTAGTTGTACACGGTTCTACAAGGTAAGAAAATACTGATGTACAAGATATACTTCCGGTTGATAACAGTTGACACAAGGGCGGCGTATAGTGCGTATAAAGACAGATGGCTGAAGATTTTGACGGAATTTCAATAGATAGAATTAAGGCTTTGACCGGGATGTTCTTTTGTTAAATCTTATGTGGTACCGCCTGATTCGCCTTCTAATGGTTAAGTGAAGTGTTTTCTTCGCGGTACGGTCTGGATTCGTAAATATTATGAAGACGAGCTTCGGCTTCAAAGGGTTAACCAGCTGATTTTCGTAATGGTGAGGTGTAGTGTTTTCTTCGCGGTACGGACTGAATTCATAAATAATATTCAGACGATCTTCGGCTTCAAAGGGTTAAAGAAGGAAAATGAGAAAGCAGAATTCGGTAGGAAGAAGTTGAGAAGAAGATAAATGGTTACAGGAAGAGAATATGGATGATCTGTGGTAGTAGCTCTGTCGTTGCACTCAGAATTTTGATAATCCAAGCTCTACACCTGCGTTTTTTTTTCTTCAGATTTTCCGAACAAAGGTCTTTGTGCATTGTAATTTTTTTCCATTCCATGGCGTATGTTCTGCATGTCGGAACTTTTTTTTGCCATCGTAATAATATTTGGCAACGAGTAAAAAATTATAAAATTCTTTTTCGTGAAATTATTTTGATAAAATGTTTCCCTCAACACGCATTCTTTCCTTAATGTGTTAACTCTAACCTTCCAATTGACTGAGTACTTTGTAATAAACAATCTGACACGCGCTGTTTGCCATGCGAAACCATGAATCATTCAGCGGCACGAGGGGGGGAACTGGAGATAAAAAAAAGCTTTGAAGAAGTCTTTAGCAGGGACCCGTTCGTAACATTCTATTTCTTGTGGCCTTGTCTTTACAAGTCCAAGGCCGCGAAGGGAAGACTTCCTGTCCGCATGAGGAAATGGGACGCAATTCTAAGTTCAGCTGTTTCTTGACAGCTTACAAGCAGACGACTTCACACCCCAGTGTATGTATTTCCGGACACCGACATCTTTTCCGTACCACATTATCGCCTATAGATTGAAAAGATATTGTAATCGTTTTTCGGGAGTGAAGTCGAAAAAGTAATATACAGCAGTAGTTTAGGTTTTATCAAAGTTTTATTCCGTAAGGAATTTAATTCGTAAACATCTGTCGAATATTCTCGCAGTAAAACTGCTGGCATTCTGTCGTATAAAAATATCATTTATTTAGTGTTCTGTCTGACGACAGGTCCATATGAACAGGATCCTTCCATCCTTTTCTCGGACTGGGACCTGTTCATATACGTTCTTGGCAGATGATCCAGAAGTGGTTTGCCATTGCCTTCTTCTGTGTGTGAATGAAGTAATTGTTGGGATGCCACGGAGAAAAACTCCGTGTTGCCTAGACCACCAC